>OU342645.1:9437500-10037500 GCA_910589605.1 Chrysoteuchia culmella | reverse complement strand
AACAAGTTATAGTGTAGTATTTGGTATCACTTTGACAACCATCAAATATGTCAATCCAGTAACACTATGTTCGACAGTAGTTTTTATAGGGAAATCATTTTTTTAATTTTTATTATCTTTCTCGCAACTTTATCATATTTTCTCACCGTTTAAACTTTTTATGGAGTAAGACAAACATTTTAAAACCAAAATCAGCTAAATCGACTAGGCAGTTCTAGAGTTATAGCGAGACTAGATTTTAATAAATAGATATTGTGACCAGCATAAACTTTTGTACGCAACTGTACTAACAAAACATCCATGTTATCCCATTCATTTAAGGTGGTAACGTTTATGTATGCTGCGGTCGCTTTTTTGTGACCTCTACAATTTGGTCGGCTTTTCAGAGAATTGCTGTACTTTTCTTGTTTTAGTTTAAACTTTCATGATAGCCGTAATTGAAAGCTGAAATTAACAAGAACGAATGTTCGTCAATCACTTTAATTTGTTTAATGTAAGCCATGATTCTTAATGTTATAGAAACTGCGTATTCGATTGCTAAAGTACGACCAGTCTAAAATTGAACAAATTTGTTTTTAGCTTCCTAACGTGTAAAGCTACAAAATCTAAAACTCTTGACGTAATAAGTGTCTACGACGGTTATTTTATGCAATTATTTATTTGGTTAAAAGTGTACTAGTTTACTTGCAAATACGTTTTTTCTGATTTTCGAAACCATTTAATTACATTTGTTTGCGTCAACCAAATCAAAAACTAATGTTTAAACAAATTAAGGTCTCTTATTGGTATTTTTTTCAAACTTCTGCTTTGAACCGTTTTCGAGATCTGGGAAATCCCAAAACGTTACCGCAGCAAAATCTTAAATTACTCAAGAATATAGTTCTTGAGTAATTTAAGACACAAATTTTGCTATTTGCTAACATTTACTACGCAATAAAAGCTATCTATTCATGTATTTGGTTCCGGGCTGAAGCGACTTTTTTTGCCAGGGTAACGTTTCAAACGTTACCCCAGCAAAATCTGTTTTTCTCAAATATCTTAAAAACTATAATTCACACAAATTTTGCTATTAGTAAACAAATTTCTCCTCGTGACACACTAATTATCTGTTATAGTCTCATCTCTCTAAAGCACAACATTTTGCGGGGGTAACGCACTCACCGGTTACTGTTGCACCCCCTATCTCGACGCTTATTTTATGGAGTAACTACATTGCAATAAAGTTGTATTTTTCTAGAACTACTGTCGTATAACGACCATGAATGGCGTTGTTAATTTGTTGTCCTATAATAGTCGCCGGAACTTGCCGAAACACTGAAATGCTGTTATGGGAAGCTAGCATAACGTCATCTGGCGTTCAAAGAAGTCGCGAATGTTAACGGTTGACTATCTTTAGGCGATGTTCGTTTGCGCTCAATTTAGATTTTGGATAGTCGTATAGCCTAAATAGGCTTACATTACTACACAACGCCACTCATTGATAACCGGTCAAGGGATATCGCGAGGCAAGTGGACTACCGGGAACTTTCGCGATTGTTCAATCAACGCAACTACGGGCTTATACAATATGTCAAAATTCTTCAGTCAGTTCCGAGCTCAATGGCAAAGTTACAAGTTCGGAGTCGAATGGAGAAATTTTACAGTGGCGTCTTAGATTAGCTCTCACATTTAATGGGTCGGGGAAATGAAAACAAAAAAATATCAAATCTTAAAGTATATTAAAATGATTAAGTATGTGTCAGCTGTCTTCAATCTTGACGTCCAAACAGCCGTACCGCTCGAGCAGCTCCTGCTTCTTGCGACGCAGTAACGCATCTTCAACATCGCGCTGCGACGGCACCGCCACGTGCGCCGCCACGGCGCTCACCGCCGCCTCTTCGTCATCCATTCTCTTGTCATCCGGCTGTAAGTATTACAAACGCCTTTATCAATACAAGATTTCGAAAAATATCTTATTGTCAAAACTAGACCTGAGTCAAAGCACATCAAAGCGTTTAACATTAGAAATTCACCCTTACCTCCTCAACGTAAGGTACAGTCAACGCAGCTACGGTTTATACAAATGTCAAAAGGGTTTGAACTTTTTTGTATGGAGGCTGGACTCGTCCAAATCCGTAGTATGAGACGCTATTTTGAATTAAAATATATAAATGAACAGGGGACAAAATAATTGGTGATATATAATGCCCTAAAGTTTCACGTTAACCTAAAAATGAATAATGCCGACCAAATTTATCACCTTTGTATATTTAACTCTAATAATCTCACCAACCTGACACTTTAGGGCAGTTTAGGGCATTATGTTGTTTAATACTTTTTGTTCATCTTTACGTTCCCTATCCATATAAAGGTATTATCGAGCGGCTCGATTTTGTTTTTTTTTCGTGGCTGACCGGTGACGAGGCCAAAAAGTTCAAACCCTTTTGACAGTTTTTAAAGCCATACTTGCTGTTGATCATACATGATTCTTCTGAGAACTTTAACGCATTCAACGAAATTTGCATTTCTCTTCACCGTATTTTTTTTTTCAGAGAAATAGGTATGTGCATGACGTTGTGGACATAAGGATGTGTTTCTATGTTATGTTACAGTTTAACGCTTCTGCGCTAGTATGAATTGTCCGGTATTTTAGAGAAACTATTATATAAAGCGGGATAGATATATTTTTTTAACCTTTTTTAACTTCGCGCAATGCTAATGGCCCTATGGAAATGATTAGAAATTTTAACGAGATAATAATACAGAAATATTTCTCTATGCTAAGCAAATTACACAGCAAAAGTATACTTGTTTGATCAAATATAATGAATGACAAAATTTAGAATATGCTATATCAATTTAAAAGTAATGTGAATGAGATAATAATACTCACATCTTCTGGATAAATATTTTCTTCTTCTGGTAAATCCTGATTTTTGTTTTGTTCTTTATTTCTTTTCCATTCATCTACTGCTTGTAATATTGCTGCAATTTACAAAGAAGTTATATTTATAGGTGATCTTTTAGTTTACAACAAGATCTTCACTGGGAAAAATAACAAGAATCCGTTCCTAAAAATGGCTTCAGGATGGCTACTTTTAAGTCGGGTAGCTGTCAGTCACACTTGGTAATCCAATTTTTATGTAATCTACTAGACTAGAGAAACACCTAATGTTGTATTTGATAAACTACTAGCGGCCAGCCGCGACCAATATTATCTAAAGAGTTAATTGCCACAGATTAGTCAGCAGTTAGCAGTCTGTTATCGTAGTCGCGTCACCCAAACAAATCAGATAGCTAAAGCCCGGCAGCTGAGAGTATGCGTTCCTGACAGGTCGAGTCAGTTTTCTATATCATGTAATTAGGGCTTATTTTCGAATATCTTCCTTTCTGATTAATTGAAAATGAGAGTTATAATTAACTAAATAACGGTCATTATCTATTATTTTTGAACTGACAAGATCATGTCAAAAGCGCATTCTCTCAGCAGCGGTCGCATTTTAGTATCGTACAAACTATACTAGAGCCAAAGGCATCTGCTCTCTTGCAGCGGTCTCTAGCGGCAGCAGCAACATGTTGAGGTAACCGTAGTAGACGGGTAGCTGATTAACCTCCAAAGATTGCTCAGCTGAAGTGACAATGGGCGGGACATATCGAGAAGAACTGTTGGCCGTTGGAGCGGAAAGGTTCTGGAATGGCGACCGCGCACCGGATGACGCTCTGTGGGTAGGCCCCCGATAGGTGGACCAGTGATCTACTGAAGATCGCGGGAAACCGCTAGATGCAGACAACGCAGGAACGATCGTCGTTGTAGAGATCTTTGGGGTAGGCCTATACCACAGACCTACCCCAAAGTTAAAAAACAAAAAAAAATGATGGTGATGATAGTAGGACCATCATAATCCCCTTCTATCTCGGCGGCGCCGGCGGCCTCTAGCGGCAGCAGCAGGCCGTCGTCATCGTCGCGGTACCAGTAGTCGGGTTGCTGATACAACCCAATCCACTAGAACCCAATCCACTAGAACCCCGTAAGAGTGATCAGCTGAAGTGGCAGCGGTATACTTAGCAAGAACCGAAGGCTGTTGGAGTGGAAAGGTTTTGGAATGGCGACCGAGCACCAGACGATCCTCTGGGTAGCTTCAAGATAAGTTGGGCCGGCGGCTGAAATGATGATAGTCACCTTCCCTCTCGGCGGCGGCCTCCAGCGGTAGCAGCAGGCCGTCGTCATCGTCGCGGTATCCATAGTAGTCGGCGTCCACGTCGCGCATAAGGTCGGCGCGAGTGCGACGCGCCGGCGGCGGTGGTTCCTGCTCGAATAGCTCGCGGACACCTACAGACGAATTAAATTATAATAGAATGACAGTTGTAAAAAAATAAAGCTTATTTTCAAATATCTTACTTTTCTTGTACATAACGACAAGACAAATATACAGCGCTCCACACCTCTACATGTTAGCTAAGAATGGAGGCGCACCCAAACAGACAATACTCTTGCTTTCCGTACCATAATCATTTAGGCAAACTTAATGTGGACTACCAGCGCGTCCATGTTGAGGAATTCAGTCCCTTCCTGCAATGTTTCCGGTGTCTGCAATTTCAACACACACGTGCAAAATGCCCGGACAAGGTCGACACTTGCTCCAATTGTGCCGGACAGCACGATTTGGAAAGTGTCCGGCCAAGGAGGACCCCAAAAAGGCTGTGTCTAAATTGCAAGACGCACAATGCGAAATTCAAAGGAAGGGACAACACCCAACATCGATCGACCTCAACAAAGTGCCCACGAGTAAGGGCCATGCTACTCAAGGTCCAACAGCGGATCAATTATAGTATGGAAAGCTATCCATAATCACTCTTCATCGTAATTTTCTTCATGATCGTTTTCTGCTTCATCATAAATTTCAAATTTTAAATCACTCATTTTTAGAATCCATAATTTAGTTTGCTTAAAATTCAGCACTATTATTGTAAACCAATTTTCTGTATGTTGTATAACTTTTAAAAACTGTTCACTCTGCGACTCGAGAGAAACAGGTCGCGTAGGTCGTATCCAATAGCGACAACCGGCCGTCTGTCTCGCCGGGTATGAAATAACTTTGTTAATAATGTGAAACACAAAAAATCTGGTGAAATAAAAATAAGATTAATGAAAAAAACAGACAATACTAAATAGTTCAGAGTTATACTTAATTTACCGCGAATAACAGTGTTAGGCGAGAAAATCCAAGAGTTAATACTGTAGAATTACCCAAACTTCAGTAAAAAGATCTTTCAGAGTAAAAAAAAAACTAAACCTGGTAAATCTTTAGCCGCCCCGAAGTACTTGTACCCTCTGTTGCCGGGAACTTCTTTGCCATCTTGGTCCAACATTTTGGGCCCGACCCGCGCGTGGTCCGGCCCTCCTAGCGCCTTTATTTGCACCTCCCAGTGACGCTTTTCGCGCATTAGTTTGTTAATTTCATCGTTCAAGTCTCGTATTCGAAATTCGCCAAGGCCAGCTAAAAAAGAAAACGTTAGTTGGTGTTAAAATATCACTTTAAAAATATTCATACAAACTTTTGAAAATAAATACCTTTTACAGAAACCAAGATACGAGTAGTATAGTATGGGAAAATAACAACTCAATTGCTTTTTAATTACCCAAGTTTATTTTGTTAAATGTAAGTACTTGATGAATATTGTGATTTATTTAAATGACTGTAAAACATAATATGTTGATTCGAATAAGACTGAAAACTTCTAGACATAATTGAAAATCAACTGGATCTACATTCCGACATTCAAAGGCTTAATACTTGTAGATGTAGTATATTATGTCTTATTTTTTAATTTACTTTTTCTTTTTTCTTTTTTCCTTTTCCTTTTGCTTTTTCTTTCCCTTTTGCCTTTCCTTTTCCCTTCTTCCCTCCTTTCTTGCTAGCTTTCTTTTCTTTCTTACCCTTTAACTTTTTTTTATCCAGATCACTAGAACTATATTGTTGGCCTATGGTGGTCTCAGGAGGCTTGTCTGAAGGCGCCTTGGGTGTTACTAGTTCTATCTCAAGATCCGTCTTTTTGTCTTTAGTTTCTAACTTCTTTCCTATCTTTAATATAAACACGTCTTTCATGGGGTGCAGCATTTTCTCCATGTTAACAGGAACGGGACAATTTGTTGGAGTTACGTTAACAACTTTTCTATCTTTATCCTTTTTCTGTACTTCACTTCCTGTGTAAGTGTATTTAAAGTTGGATGTATGTGTACGACCCTTGTTGCCGTATATTTTGTCTGTCGGTAATTCAAACTGTATTTGTTCGCCCGTGTTATAAGGTGTGCTTTCACACGAGCACAGTTCTTGAATTTTGTCGTACTTTCCCATTCTTTCTACTTTCGTACTCTTGGGTACTCTTATTTTCAGTTCATTGGCGTTCATTTTTGTGAAAATCTCGTCGTATTTTGGTGTTCCATCTATAAAATCATAAGACAAACAATAAACAAGCGAAATAAAATTTCTTAACAATAAAATTTGGATTTTGGAAGTTACATATCGTTTAAAATTAATCTCATTTAATGGTGCCTATAATTCTTACCATGATATGGCATTGGTTCAGCTGATCTTCTAGAAATACTTGACAACTGTGAGATCGGACTTTCACACCTTATAGGAGGGTACCTATTATATGAATTATTCGGCTTTTTCTTCGTCATAACATCCTCATCTAAAAGTATTTTCCCTTGATCGTCCATTTCAACTTTTTGGCAAGAATACATTGTCATACCATTATCTTCTTTTAACAAGAATGAGGGATGCTGTGGCTTCGAAGAAGCACAATATGCAGTAGTTATTTCTTTGCCAAGGAATGACATGCGGACTGTCGCCTCTATTACTCCTATAGGTTCTTGGTAATCGCTGTCGCCACAAGACAAATAATACATATTTTTTGACAGTGGCATAGCTGTCGTGCAATGCAAATCATCTTTTGGTTGCTGCCGAGACCATTTGCAACAAAGTTCTTCCCTCAAGTTGATAAACTCTTTTGTGTAGTCCATACGAGTCTCGCCTATTTTTGTGATACAATTCGAACAAGGAGGTTGTTTGGTCAATTGTACAACGATAACGAATTCTTTGATAGAGCAAATTTTATCGTAGGTCATAGCGAACAGTGTAGATTTACCAAGATTAAGTTTAGAAACATTTTCAATTTTTCCAAATGAAGGATCATACAATACGATAGGTGGCTTCCCTAGAAATGTGGCGGATATTACCAAATTATTGAAATCTATGTCGAAACATTCACATTTCATGTGGATTTTGTTGATGACAATTTCAATCAAAAACAGGTGGTAAGGGAAGTTAATATCTTCTTTTTCTGCACTGTTTAACTCCAGTTTAGTTAGAGCAATGTCCAAAGTTAAGCTTTTTATTGAATTCCTGAGTGCGTTCGCTTCATCTGTGAGCTGTTTACTCATTTTCGCTATTTTATCTATATTGCCTATGCTACCGTCTGTCGTCTCTGCCGTAGGTGAATACGTAGGCGATGGTGTTTTGTAACTGCCGCTCAACATTTGGTTGTTTTGTGTGGGTGATAATTTTGGTGATGGAGATTTACTTCTGTTACTCTTTACGGAGGCTTGTGTAGAGTTTGAGGGTGGTGGCTGGTACGGCGTGGCTGCTGAGGAATGCCGTGAATATACTGGTGGCTCCACAACCGGTTGCAGCGATTGTCTTATGGGCGAATTACGTGACCTTATACTCGGTTCTCTTGGAGAGTTTTGTGCAGTTGGAGTTCTCACTATTTCTGTATCTTCCATGTTTTACACTTATCTAATTTGGTGTAACAAAAAATTTCAAACTCATTAAGACATAATTAAAATGTCATGATTGATATTCTTACCATGGCCAAATGGATTATTGAACAAATAGTTGAAATTGGTAATGAACATAATATAAGTTTCTTACCATATAGTTCTAAATACTAAATCTTTGGAAGATTAAGTGACCACCTATTTTCTGCATAACTAGAGTCATCGAAAGTTTCGTTTAACACTGTAGTAACAAGAACTGTATAAAACAGGACTACAAATGAAACACGATGGAGAAATGATGGCCTAAACATGAGAATGTGGTTGTGGAGGAGCACATAATTTCAATATAATCCCTTAAAAACAGTAATGGGCGGGTTTCACCACCGACTGATAGCGATGACTTCTGGATAGCTTATCTGCCAGAAAAGCTGTCTAGAACTTATCTGCCGGTGGTGACACAGTCTTTAAATCTCTATCTTTGCAATTTGCAATGCACGTGTTAGAATGTTACATTTTTAGTATAAATTTATTTGACAATTACTGCTTATAAAGTCGTTAAATTAATATTAGAATACATACTCATTAGAATACATCCTTAATTTAACCAGATTATGTTATAAAAATGTGATTTGATTATCTGATAAAGACGACCATTCTTAAGTTTGTTATTTCCTGTTTAGTAGATAATTAAATTGATAATTATTATAAAAATTTAGTATTCAATTCATTATATTATTAAAACTTATCGATATTGATTTATGAAAATATTAAAATCGATAGTTATTAACAGTAAAATACTAAAAAGATTTGTTTTGACCTTTGTTTACCAGACGATTGACAAATGGTCAGGTTTCCGTTTACTCCCTGTTATTTCCTTAATAATTTTTGTAATACTAATATTGAACATGTATTGTATCTTGATAAATTAAGTTAAATAATTTTAATAATAATTATATTATAGTAAGTACAAATAGTTTATTTAAAGTATGTTATTTCCATAAAAAAAGTTGTTTGACCTGTTGGCGCCACTGTAGCAAATTTATTATTTTCACGGGTGAGTTGTTAAAAATGGCGGGATTTCTAACAAACGCAATTGCAACCAGGTTTCAGTCTATGCCAACATTTCCAAAACTGTTGGTTAAAAGTTAAAACATTACTTACCATTCTGTATCTGTGCAACTTTCTTGGCGATTTCGCGGACGATCTGCAACCGCCACTTCTCAGCCTGTGGCAGATCGTTGCACTCGGAGGCTAGGTAGGGCCTGCGCTCGCGCTGTCCTCCGGCCTCTTGCACTTGCGCCGCGCGCCATCGCGCCAACGTCGTCCTATCAAATAAATAAGCGATTATCGTGCAACATTACATAGGTAAGGAAAAGTGTAGGACTTAATACACTTTCCTGTGGTACACCATTTATTATTGGCAAACCGTCATTCATCAGTTCCCCCACTCTTAATAATAAATCTCTTTTTTTTTCTCTCTTATCGTATGAGGATTAGTGTCCGGCCACCTCTGATGTAAAAATTTATCAAGCCGCCTATAAGGCCTCTGACTTGGCTTAACGACTGTTATCAGATGACAACAGCCGGACCGACGCGACGCACGAGACAGTTCAAAGTGCCCTCCGAAGCACGGAAACATTCATTTTGTAATACCACTTTCCGGTCACCTATCCGACACCTGACCGGACCGAACGTTGTTTAACAAACTTGATCGAACACGATCAGTTTGTCAAGCGCCGCCATGAGCGCTTCAAATATTAAATAAATCATGAGGAGGCAACCCTAGCGGCGTCAGTAGGAATACGAGCTACACGATAGAAAGAGACGCAAATTGTAAAATTCTAGGTATTTAGCGCAGTGCGACGTGAATTGCACTTTATTGCGTCGCAGCAAAACTAGCTATTTGTTTGATTGGGTTTGCAGAGTGAACTTTCTGTACTTGTACTATTTAGTATTCTGTGCTCAAGCAGTGATCTATACTTGAATACAGTTAGCAAGGGACGCGCTTATACATTACATGTAGCGACGTCCATTTCTAACTGCTCTCAAGTACAGAACACTGCTCGAGTAACGTTAATAATAATACAAGTATGATTGTATCTGTGTTGTATTTTCGAAAAATTACAAAATATGTTTGTTTGTTTGTATTTAATTTCCAATGATAAGCCTAATGAAAAAATAAGTAACTTTTACTTTGAAAATTAAAGTTTTCTTACACAACTTCATCCCCCTTTTCACCCCTTTGGGGGGTGGAATTATCAAAAACGCCGAGACAAGCAACTTCATCCCCCTTTCATCCCTTCGAGGGTGGTATTTTCAAAAACGCCGAGACGGGTAAATGTTTATTTTTAATCGTCAACCTAAATCCTAAATTTGAAGATCCTAACTTCGAAGTTAACAGACTTTCATACCAACTTTCATCCTTTGTTTTACCCCTTTAAGGATGCAATTTCCTAAAACCCTTCCTTAGTGCTTAGATGCCTACACTGTTTTTATGGTATCTTTGTGCAAAATTTAAAGTTTCTAGGTTCAGCCGTTTGGGATGTGCGTTGATAGATCAGTCAGTCACATTTGAATTTTAAATATATAGATAGTAGATAGATATATTATACTTAGGTATATCTTATACTTCTCCCTGATCAAGGTTATAAAAATCAAAGTAAAAGTGTTATACAGTAACTTTTTTACATTTGGGACAGAATTAGAGAAAATGCCAAAATCAAAAGAGTTTGATCTCTTAATTAGAAGGTAGGTAATTTATTGCATATAATTTTGAATTACAGAAGTACTGAAGTATAACGCTTATCTTTTTCACATCGTATGAGGATGAGGCCACCTCTAGTGTCAGAGTTTATCAAGCCGCCTATAAGACCTCTGACTTATAGAATCAATCTAATACCAAACCAAATTTACCTTTCCACAAAATCATCAAAACTAAAAAAGCACCAAAAGTACCTAACAGTACTTAGGAGAAAAGTGGCATCACTTGTTAGTAAAATAATAATCTATTACTATCATTGAAAAGTAAATATTAATTACTCACATTGCTTTTTCTGCATTTCGAGCCTGAAATAACAAATAAATTATTAGGTTCACTTTTTAGTGATAGCAGTAAAACTTAAATTTATAAAATCGTATTTTATCGCATTTATAATAATTTGTAGGATACCGGGGACCAGGAGCTCTATTTTTTATTCACTGGTCTCGAAGTTTCTACTGATTTTCGTGCGACGTTTGAGTTTCCGTATTTTCCGTACTTTCGTAATAGCGACCTTGCATAGCTTCGCTTTTCGTCTGTAATACCACCTCCCAATGCGAGCGCAAGAGGGACAAAGCGAAAAGCGACCTATGTCTACGCAGGCAAGGTCGCTAATCGCCTGATCGCCTCGTTCGCCTCGCCACTCGCGCGACGAGTGATAAAAAATAGAGCTCCAGTGTCCTGACAACAATGGAATATCTATTGTCTTTTTTCAGGGTATGTCAATATTTAACATTGATCTGCAACTGTTTAATTTCAAAGTATAAAAGTATATTAATGTCAAAACGAAAAAGAAATATTTTTCTGGTTTGATTTTATCAAAGATTGTCTATATTATTTTATGACCAAATACTTGTATTCCTCGCTTCCTGACAAAATATTTATGTATTGAAATGTTAAATATATTCATACCTACTGAACTATGCAACAGCCAATAGATTAAAACTAAAAAATCGGGCAAGTGCGTGTCGGGCCACGCGCAGTATAGGGTCCCATAGTCAAATACCACTAACATTATTCGTCTGCAAAAATAACTTTGTTCATAGAGTTTGTATCAATAACAAAGTAATATTTGCGGTTACGGAAAATGTGCTACACTCGCGAGCAAAAGTATGGACTCACTTACTTGAAATTGACTCCGCGCGATCTTGAATACTTAATAACTAGTTAAGAATAAAATGGTAAAAACAACGCTAAACGCTGACAAAACTAAATATATCCATTTTAACATGCGCTGTTGCCACCAAAATACTAACTTTAAATTATACGCCCACAATTGCCTAAATCCTTTCACTAATAATTTAAAATACCTTGGAATAATAATAGATGAGACCCTATCCTCTAGACCGCATATTAATAGCCTAGTAAACAGGGTTCGAAAATTAATTTACGTCTTTAAGCAACTACGAAGTATAACTGATACTAAATTAATTACACAAGTGTATCTAGCCTTATGTCAATCCATAATTCAGTATTGTATTACATCCTGGGGTGGGATGCGAAAAACTAACCTAATTTCCCTGGAAAGAGCTCAGCGCGCCGTCTTAAAAGTAGCCAATTCCCTTCCCTTTCTATATCCCACACGCTTATTGTATATAAAGTGCAAAGTATTAACTGTACGCCAGCTTTTTATAATGCACATATTACTAAAACAACACGCAATGCTTCCATATACTAAAGTTGATACTAATAATAAAAGACGAAGAAATATTGTGTGCATTTCTAAATCTGATTCAAAATTTAATTTTACAAATAGATTCTTTTTATTTTTAGGTCCATTCTTATATAATAAAGTGAACAGAACACTAGATATGTTTAATTTAAACTGTTATAATTTTAGGTCAATAGTATATAATTATTTAAGCAACTTGTCTTACGATGAGACTGAGGAGCTGTTAGAAATATGTAAATAGTAAATAGTATTAGTTAAATAAGTCAACAAAAATGATTTCTCTATTCATTGCATATTATGTTTACCCATCTAGATAAATTGCTTAGTTAGTGCATTGTTAATTTACTTACGTGTTATATAAGTATGTAAGGTCTGACTCACCTGAAGTACAGGTTAAAAACCTAGTTCGGGAAGTTTTATTTTAAATTTTGTCTTTAACTGTAAAATATTTGTATTTGTACATATACTGCAAATCTTATGAAATAAACTTATTATATATTATTATTCAGTTGTAGCACTGGAAGTGTGACAACGAGCGTTATCGTGCATAAGGAGTAAGTCATCACCGACATATCCCGCATAGGAAACAACATGTTCCAGTAGAATATCGGAAATGTAGCGGTCTGAAATTAGACCGCCTCCTCGTCTCTCACCAAGCACGAAAACAAGCTCCGTTTTACCGTCGAAGGAAATGCCGGCCCACATCATACAAGAACCGCCCCCATAAGCCACCGTCTCAGCGAAACAGCACTGCACAAATCGCTCCCCAGGCCGCCTGTAGACCCGACCCCTTCCGTCGCTGCCGTGTAAACACATTCTGCACTCGTCGGAGAACAGGACTCGCCTCCATTTCTCAACCTCCCAAATCCTCAGCAAATTGAAGGCGAGCTTGTCGGTGACCTGCCGTCAGTTTCGGGCCTGTGGCAGGCCTTTTGGTAGTCAAATTAGCTTGCTTAAGGTTTCGACGAACTGTCCACTCGCTGGCAGCTACCCCACGAACATTTCGGAGCTCCTGTTGGACGTCGACACCAGTCTAATGCCGATTTCGGAGAGGTTGACACGACAAAACGGTCATCCCTCTCTGATGTGCACCGGCGCCGTCCAGATCTTGGTCTCGGGATAAAGTCACCAGTCTCCCGAAAGCGTATATAAACTTTCGAAACACGGGACTTGGTTACGTGGAGCTGACGTGCGACAGCCCGCTGGCTGAGCCCTTCTTGGGGCGACGATTTGTGCTGCTTCTGTAGGTGTAGTATTCATTGTCGTCCAAGTTCAAGGGTCAAAATAGCGGAGATGTGTACCGGTCAACGTGTGAAAGCCGACTGATAAAGAAAGCGTGACTCTTCTTCGTCTCTTATGTGGGTAGCATGGTTTTTTTTTTGAGTTTTTTGGAGTTGTTGCGGGGGGGTGCTTCAGCGCGGTGGAGGGGGCTCTGTCGATCGCGGCGAGCGCGAATAAAGAAAATCCGATAACACGTGCTTTTATAGGGGGTCAATAGGCCGCAACTCGGGACGTATCAAACAATTGAAACATGTCTTTTTCCTTACTCCTTCACTTAATCCGGGATAGCTCCTTAAATACTGGTGCGATTTAAATAAATTTGGTATCAATTTAAAGTTAACAGTTTAAACGTTAAAATGTACCATTATTATTATTCTTAACTAGTTATTAAGTACTCAAGATCGCGCGGAGTCAATTCCAAGTAAGTGAGTCCATACTTTTGCTCGCGAGTGTATATTTTTAAAACTAGCTATATTTTGTTCAAAACAATTTTCGTTGAACGTTTTTACTAAGATCTACAGCACATATTTAATTTTTCATTTTTTTATTTTAAAAGTTAGAGGGGGGGGGGGGGACCTATATTACCACTTTGGAAGTGTACATCTTTCAAACGCACCCGTTTTAAAAGATGTACACTTCATAATTCAAATTTATTTATTAATAGAATAGAATAGAATAGAATAGAACAATTTATTTGCATTAAATGTGGTACATTAAATTGGTGGTAACAGTAAATATAAGTAAATCGCACATTTAGCTAAAGTGTTAGCATACAAATATTAATCACACTAAACAAAATAGAATAAATAATCAAAATTAGAATTTAAATTAAATACATTCAGGTTGATTATTAAAAAACTCATCAATTGTATTAAACACATTTTGTAACAACCATTTTCTTAAACCTAGTATATGGTAACTCTTTTATATATCCTGGGATCTTATTATAAATGCGTATGCACATTGCGTAACAATTTTTCTGAAAACACGTTGTTTTAGGGGTGATAGTTAGTACTAGTCTATGCGGGTTTCGGGTATTTGTTGTATAATAGTCCTTTGCTTCTGTAAATATTTCGTAGTTTAATTTAACAAACTTTCCGATTTCTAGTATATATAGAGAGGCTAGCGTTAATATACCCAATCCCAAGAAATACGGTTTACACGAAATGTCAGGTGCAATACCAACCAAAGCCCTTACACATCTTTTTTGTGCAATAAAAACTTTTTTTGAGCCAACACTATTTCCCCACACAATAATGCCGTACCTGAGTACAGACTCCACGTATGCATAGTAGGCAACTAGGGCAGTTTCTTTACTTGCAACTCTCACTAATTTATACAATGCGTAAGAAAAACTATTTACTTTATTACATACATTATCTGTGTGTTTATGCCAATTCAATTTTGAGTCTACAACAATACCCAAAAATAAGGCTTCATTTTTAATATTTATTATCTGATTATTGAAATTCAAAGATATATGTCCATTCTTTAGATTATTAAAATTAATGAGATTGGTTTTAGTCAAATTAATAACTAGATTATTATTGGTGAGCCAGTTATTTACTAATGTCAGTGTATTTAAAATGTCAAAATTGTGGTCATCAAGTGTAGAATTTTGATTAGTAGCTATTATTACTGAAACATCATCTGCAAATAATATTGTTTTATGATTCAAAATATCCGGTAAGTCGTTTATGTATATCAAGAATAAAAGTGGCCCCAGGACACTTCCCTGGGGCACACCCATTGGATTACACATAATAGGAGATCTACTAGCCTGTATAATGTCTCGACTGTCCAGATATGATATTTCTACTGATTGCAATCGTTCACTTAAGTATGATTGTAACCATTTTAAAGCTGGACCTCTAATACCACAATATTCTAGCTTATAAAGTAGGCGATCATGCAGTACGAGGTCAAAGGCACTAGTCATGTCCAATAGTAAAACCGACGCATGTTTCCTTTGGTTGATATTTTGTAGTATTTCATTTACCATATAGAACATAGCCTGGGGAGTGGATTTTCCATTCTGAAATCCAAATTGAGCTTGTTTGATTGTATTATGTTTTTTGAAAAATGACATTAACTTAAGATGCATTGCCTTCTCAAAATTTTTTGCGAAAACTGGTGACAAGACAAGAGGACGGTAATTAGCAACATTTTTTTTGTCGCCCTTCTTGTGAAGCGGTTTTACTATCGAAAGTTTTAGTTTCTCAGGGAATGTTCCAGTTTCAAAAGAAAGGTTGATTAAACGAGCTAAAACAGGACTTATTTCCTTTCTGCACTCTTTTAGTACGTTTGTAGTGATACCGTCATATCCTACGGATTGTGTACTATTTAATGACATAATAAATTTTTTCCACTATTTCGGCATCCACCGGTGTCAAGTACATAGAATTACTTTGTTTCTGTACATTAGGTAACTCTACTTTAGAGTCAGCAAAGTTTGTTCTATCAATTAAGTAGTTGTTAAATATAGTAGCAATAGCTCTTGGATCCTTTATAATGTCGTTTTCATACACAATTTCATAAATATGTTCACGTGTTTTTTTTGCAGTAGTTTCACTTGTTATAACGTTCCATGTGGCTTTGCATTAGTTTTTACTTCTCAGCACAGTTCTGTTATTACTATATCTCTTTGCTTTAGCTATACATGTCTTTAACAACTTATTGTAGTCACGGTACTTTATTTTATCAGACCGAGATTTACTTGTATAGTATTTGTACCGATATGTTCTATTTGTTTTACAACTTTTTCTTAGTCCTTTTGTTACCCAGTTACTTAGTTTGTGTGAACGTTTAATCGTAATTTTCTTTAACGGAAAACATAAATTGTAGATAGTACAGAAAAGTGTATGAAATTCTTCGAAAGCCGAATTAAGGTTCGAATTACATTCTATATGAGAAAATGATATTTGTGATAAATATTGTCGGAACTTATTTACATATTCATTATTGTAACAACGTTTATATATTATCATTTTCGTCGGAATAATGTGTTTATTGCTTACAGGAAAATTAAGCATCTGTGCCATATCATGGTCAGATAATAATAATGGCATGACAGAACCAACAGCCTTTTCAATATTACTAATAATTAGGTCTATACATGACTTATCTCTTGTCGGTTCAGTAATATGCGATGTTAATTGATAAGTTTTTAATATTTCTTTTAATCTCACAGTATTATTTGTATCTATAAGCGTATTAATGTTAAAGTCACCGGCGATAACAATTTTTTTCTTAGGATATTTTGCCATGTATGTATGCAGTAGAAGTTCAAGTTTTTCAAAGAATGAATCAATATTTTTCTTTTTGGTAGTTGGTATTCTATATAAGCAAACTATAATAAGATTAAGATTTTTTACACTAACCGCACAGTATTCTAAAATATAATCAGTCGCAATATTATTTCCAAACGTTATATTCTGAAATAATAATCCATCTCTTAGCAAAATACAAGCTCCTCCCCTTTTACTCTCCCTTGTATAACAAGCGGCGAGGTTATAATTTTTTATATACGCATATATTTACATTACATAACATTATTTGTCATAATATGAATTCGCATAACAGATTTGGCATAACATAATTAAGCAACACATTGAATAGGCATAATAATAAAAAAGCATAACATTTATTGCGCATAATAATGAATCCGGATTATTTAAATATGCATAACATTATTAAGTATATTTTTTGTTGTCATAATAAAAGAAGCAAAGCTCCCGCTTTATCCTTCGATGTTAGGTATTTTTTATTGATATTTTCACATCCTAATTAACTATAGAGAACGTATCAGAATGTCTAAAATTAAAATGCTTGATATTGAAATAAATTGTAAGCAAAATGTTTTTTATATACTTTATATGTCCGAGGTATATTATCAAAGCCGTGATATTGTAATAATTTTACTTTTGAAATTATAATATCATGGTATATTTTCAATCGGCACAAGACAAAAAAAGGCATGGTCGCCTTATTCCTGTAGGTCTCATGATAGGTTCGAAATTTAAGTACTTGTTATTGATTGGCCTTAAATATTTATAAGTACTTAACATTTTAAATTTGTGCAAAGTGACGTTATGCTAATTACATTTATTATTATTTAACAGACAAGCAGTTGATGCAACTGATACTGCCTGTATCTTGATAGTGGCATAATTGATTTAATCCATATTTTGTAGATATTTATCAAGTCTGTCCTTGAATTGGTTGATGTTGGCAGCTGAAACAACATCTTCTGGAAGCTTATTCCATTGTCTTACGACTCTGCTGTTTTATTACGCTTAAATATATTGTGTATATATCACAAAGGTCGTAGTGTCCACTTTGTATTTTTAATGTCTCAATTAAGTCGCCACTGTTCCTGCGGTCTTGCAATGTTGTGAGGTTAAGCACATCCAGTCGCTCTTCATATGCGAGTTGTTTCAGCGGTCTAGGTATTTTGGTCAAGCTTCTTTGTAATCTCTCCATCTGCTCAATATCTTTGACAAAGTAGGGACTCCAAACCTGAAACGCGTACTCTAAAATGGGTCTGCAACAAGTTTTATAGATTTTCAGCATCATCTCAGGAGTGAAAGCCCCAAAAGCTTTTTTCAATATAGAAAATTTAGAAATCTTCACTCCTAAGTCCGTTTGTACTTTGACTTCTGTTAGAGAAACATCTTCTAGTTTGTAAGACAGGTGAGGATTCCGATTGCCTATGTGCAACACCGTGCATTTCGAAGCGTTAGGCCTGAGAGGCCTGTCTTTGGACCAGTTAGCAATTGCGTTCAGATCTGATTGGAGTCTATCATTATTATTTATTATAAAGGCCGGACGGGTGATCAGTCGGAACCATTTCACCCAGTTCTCCGAAGAAAAAGTCCCCTGAAAACAGGGGGGTCGGGGGGTTATCGTTCACCCCACCGGCGTCGGACCCTTGAACCTTCCTGTGCGCTTACAGTACCTGTTGAGTTGACTTATCGTCTACTGCTTTAGATCCTCTTCTTTTAGCTTGTCTTCTTCAAAGAGCTCCCAGCGCAGCGATGCATACATTGGGCATTCTGCCATGAAGTGGTAGCTCGTTTCTTGCTTTTCTTTACATTGTGGACAGATGGGATCCTCTGTCTTTTTGATAATTGAAAGGTGCCGGTTCAGTGGACAATGTCCTGTCAGTACTCCTACTATGTTTCTTATGTTTCTCCTACTTAGCTTCAGCAGCTCTCTAGTTTTCTTCTTATCAACTGATTTGATGAAGATTTTTGACTGTCTGCAGTCCTTTCTTTTCACCCATCTTTGGTTAGTTCCTTTAATTATTCTAATATCGATGATGTTCTTAGAGATTCTATGTGAGATTGGCAGCCTTGGTTCAGGGCCAATGAAGGGTTCATCTGCCCCGCGTCTAGCCAATTTGTCAGCTTCCTCATTGCCACTGTTACCTTCATGTCTGGATACCCAGGCAATTTCTACCTCAACCAAGTTGGCGAGTTCCTGGATGCTTTGCTTGCATTCCTTTACTAGGGCTGAGGTGGTCTCCACTTTGTCAAGGGCTTTGATGGCAGCTTGACTGTCGCTGTATATTATTATTTTTCCTACATTATAATTGCTTAGATCACTTTTAATCATGTGCGCACACTGCATTATCGCGAATACTTCCACTTGGAATACGCTGGTTGTATTTGCCCAGATTGAAAGTTGCCCTTTTTGTGTCGGGTTTGGCTATGTAAACACCAGCTCCCGATAGTTGATTCTTTTCTTGACCCATCAGTGTAGCATACTGCAGTGCTATTCGGATCGCCTTGCTCTATTTCCCAGTCTTCTCTAGATCTGATGCTGATCCTGTATTTTTTGTCGAACATCCATTCCTTATTGATTAGGCCATTGTTGACCAGTATCATTGAAAAGTTTTCTTCGTACTTGTTACCTATGATAGCGTGACCGTGCGTCATTGTGTTTACCTTTCCATAGAATAGTACTTTTTAGCTTGAACCATTGCTCTGTAGCTCTCTTTTTTATTTCAAGACCTAAGATTGAAGCCTAGTATCATTTCTAAGGCGGCCGTGGGAGTTGTTCTCATGACTCCTGATATCATGATGCTGACTAATCTTTGTATCTTTGTGAGTTCTTTTCTGTTATATTCTTCTAATTGTGCCTTATGCCACCATACTAGGGCTAATAACCATAATATCCATTGGACCACTTTGGGTTTCATGCCCCAGTTCCTGCCAACGGCTCTTCTGCACTGCATGAGGGCTGTCATTGTCTTTTTATTGGTTTTTTAATGTTTTTTCTATAGCTAAGGGTGCTGTCTAAGATCACCCCAAGGTATTTGAACTCTTTTACTATTTCAAGTCCTTCGTTCATAATATTTATTGGGATCATTCTATCAAGCTTTCTTTTGTTGGTGAACAGCATCAGTTTGGTTTTTGAAGGGTTCAGGTTGAGTCCTTTGTCCCTACACCATCTCAATGTTGTCATAATTCCTCTTTTCATTATGTCTCTGACCACACTTAGTACTTTGCCTCTTACAAGTAGGAGACCATCATCCGCATACACTTGGATGTATATGTTCATAGCAGTGATCTTAGTTACTAATTCATCTATTAGAATGCACCATAACAGTGGAGACAGACAACCCCCTTGGGGGAAGCCTCTTTTTGCTTTAATGGTGTATTTATTGTCTGCTAGTTCTGCTTGTATCAATTCAAGTAGTGAGTTCGCAAACAACTTAGTATCGTCTGCAAACATCTATAACATCTATGCCAACTCATCGTTAGGACAATTCACGCAATTATATTATGCGTGTTCAGTTATGCAAAATAATGTTATGCAATTATAAAATTATGCGTAATAATGTTCGGGAGTATTACGTTATGCGAATTGATATACAGTGGTGGTTCAGATAATTAGAAACACTAGTAGATTTTCATACCAACGAGGTAACTTCGGAGCCTTGGTTCTCTGCCAAGGATTGACTGAGCTGTGACCTGATAATGGTCAACCAAGGAGTGAATAGAGGAGATTGAGATTGCTATACACACCCAACTGATCTGATCTACATTCAAAAAGATGTAGGGATCAGTGTTTTTAATTTCGGGAATTCCATACATTTTATGCTATTTTCGCTGTTTTTTTAAACATATCCATACATTACTTAGAATGTTGATCAGATCAGTCGGGTATGTTAGGCAAACTGGATCTCCACCATTCACTCCCTGGATGACCATGGTAAAACTGTACATTACGGACCCACGATTTTAGGGGGGGTGAGGGTGGTGGGGGGGAGGGGGGCGTCCCCCCTACCCCCTCACCAACTCCCAACCGTAGCAAATGCATAGTTCCTGAGATATTTGAGATTGAAATTTGAGGTTCGGAGGCAAGAAAAAGTAACATTTTATGCATTTTTAAATTTGGTGGGGGGGGAAATTTGGGGGTAGGCACCCTAAAACTCAAATCTTATTCCCCCCTCCCCCTCACATTACCCCTCTCTCAGACAGAATAGCGGAATCCGAGCATGGCATTTTTGCGTTTCGTTTCTCGAAATGGAAAAAATATTATTAAATATTCTTGAGAATTCCTTTACTTGATTATTTTTAATTTAGCTTTAAATATTATAGTATGTTTATATAAGAATAATTTTATTATTTTTCTTCAATAATTATAACAGTTAATCAATATTGTGCGTTAATAACAACAACAGTTCAGTATTGTCTGTGGCTGTATGACAAAATTCCTGTATCTAATAGACTTCAATCAAGAAAAAAAAACAGAAATCTGTCAAAATAATGTCAGATCCTTGAGATATTACGAAAAAAATATAAAACTTTAAGATTTTTTTTCTCGAAAACTACAAGTTTGCTAGTGTTGCGCCTTTGCTGAATTACTTCTTATTAATAAACCTTTACAACGAAAAATTGTGAACCTCCAACTCGTGGGTCCGTAATGTACAGTTTAGCCTGACCATTATCAGGTCACAGCTCGGTCAATCCTTGGCAGAGAACCAAGGCTCTGAAGTTACCTCGTTGGTATGAAAATCGACTAGTGTTTCTCATTGTCTGAACCACCACTGTAGATCCCTTTCAAACGGTTGACTTTGAGAAAAATGGTAAGAACCTCAATGTCATTTCTATCTATAGACACCCCGCATGATGTTTGGTGAGGTTTGATGTTTTTGTGTGAAAATCGTAAAGCGGTTTACAGAATACATCTACTTACCAAGTTTCAACTGTGTAATCTTAATAGTTTCGGAATAAAGTGGCTGTGACATACGGACGGACGTACAGTCAGACAGACAGACACACATGACGAATCAATAAGGGTTCCGTATTTTGCCAATAAGCTACGGATCCCTAAAAAATTTAAAAGGACTTTTACTCACCATTTTAGAACTAAATGTAAAATGTTAGTTTTATATCAGCAAGCACCACAAAGAAATGATCAGATTAGTACTGAATAAAAAAACAACTAATCTAACTGTACTTAAAGGACAATTTTTAATTAAAATATTAAATTATTTGTTTGTTTTTTAAAAATTATAACCTCGCTCGACTTCAGTCAGTTTTTTTTTTTTTTTTTTTTTTTTTTTTATTATTGAAAGCTTTGGCTTCATGGCCATCTGCTTAAACAGTTACAATTACAAAAAATAAATGTGATGTTCACAAAATAAAAATAATGAAATCACAAAGAAACAGAAAAGAAAACAAAATAATTAGTAAATGTAAGAAACTTAAATCTAAATATTTAAATTACCTAAATTGAATATTTACAGAGGACCGAAAGTGTTGATGAAGAAGTGAAAAACAATATTGTACAATTCTCTACGCTTTAACAAATCTTGTACATTAGTTGGAAATACATAGTTTTGGTTTATAATTTCATTGCAAGAACAAATTAATAGAAGACGTTGCAAATTAAAATGTTTACAATCAAAAAATAAATGTTGGAGGTCGCAATTTTCGTGAGAACAGTATTTACAAATAGAATTATTAGTAAGTTTGAGTCTATAAAGATGAGATGGGAATTTACAATGACCAAGTCTTAATCTACAAAAACTAGTTATAAAATTTCTACCAGGATAATATCCTGGTTTTTCGAACCAAGCTTTCGTATTGGGCACGGGGACAATTTCAGCGTGCCATTTGCCTTTAACTTTTCGTGTGTTTTCCAAATTCAAAGACCATCGTTTAAGTAAATTATCTTTCAAATAAATAACTAAATCGCTGCATGGTACGTTATAATCACAGATTGTCGCCAAGTTTTTAGCAGACCGCGCGAGTTTATCTACCAACTCATTGCCGAAAATGCCAGAATGTCCCGGTACCCAGCAGAATTCTACAAAAATATTGTTATTAAGGATTATTTGAATAAGATATCTTAATTCATAAATTAAATAATTGCAATTAAAACTAATACATTGTAACTGTATGGCTTGTAAAGCACTCATAGAATCACATAGTATTAAGAACTTAGAAAACTTAGAACTAAGAAAATTTTGAATAATATATTTACAGGCAAAAATCAACCCAAGTATTTCAGCAGAAAAAATTGAAAAATGTTCATCACACGAAAACACTTTACCAAATTTGTTATATGAGTCATAAAATGCAAAACTAGTGTAAGATGAAGATTTGGATCCGTCTGTATAAATTTTAATATGATCACTTTTCTCATTCAAGAACTCATAAAAATCTTGTTTTGTATTAAATCTAGTAAGGCTTACGGGAACATCAAGTAACATTGTATGAAAGCTGTAAGAGAAACAGGGTATAAGATATGACCAGCGTACTGTATCTTGAAATTCGAAGTTTAAGTAAGCTATGGATTCGCTAATTGTAGGGGTAGCAGGTAAAGGGGTGTTATTATAATTTGGAATGAAAATGTTCTGTAGGAAGCGACTTAGTAGAACGTTATCATGGCTTATTAATTTCAAACAAAATTTATCTGTAAGGTAGCTTCTTCTAATGATTAACGGGGGAACCCCCGACTCTACTTCCAAAGAGTTTATTGGAGAAGACATCATAGCGCCAGTAATAACACGTAAGGCTCGATTCTGTAAAACATCTAGTTTACGGAGCAATTGGTTAAATGCATCCGCATAAAAAACACAGCCGTAATCAAATTGACTACGAACTAAAGAGAAATATAAATTCTTTAGAATTTTCGGATCAGAACCCCAGCTTACTCCAGCTAAAGACCTCATTATATTCAGACGCTGCTCGGCTTTTTTGCAAATATATTCAATGTGAGGACCCCAAGATAATTGGGAGTCGAGTATGATACCTAAGTACTTTTCAGATGTTTTAAATGGTATAAGAGTGCTATTGAAAAATATATGAGGATTAGGTAAGGAATTGTAAGAGAAAAGCATAACTGAACTTTTTTCTACATTGACTTCAAGCTCCAGACACTTGGTAAGGTATGTACATAAAACTGAGAGGCAATTATTCAAAGTGTGTTCGCCTTCAGAGAGATTATCACAATCTAAATAAATTACCAGATCATCAGCATAAAAAGAATACTTTACACAGTCAGGAATAATTTTCATAAACTGCACAAGACATAAAATAAAAATCAATGGAGAAATTACGGAACCTTGAGGAGTGCCTTTGAAAGAAGAACATGGACCATATAGATTATTATTTACTTTAAGTGATATAGAGCGATCATTCAAAAAATTATAAATCCAGAACAAGACCGAGCCGGGGAAACCTAGTTTTTGCAAACATTCAATCAAATATTCGTGTTTAATGTTATCAAATGCACCTTTGAAATCTAAAAACACTACTAAAGTTAATTTATCTTTTCTTAGATTGTTTTGAACATCACCTATTAAACAACCCAAATTAAACATAGTATTTTTACCCTTACGGAACCCAAATTGGTAGTCGGGTATCAGTGAATTATGTTCCACAAACCATTCTAACCGGTTTTTAAGCATAGTTTCAAACAATTTAGCAAAACATGAAGTCAAAGAAATAGGTCTGTATGAATCTATACAATTAGAATCCTTATTTGGTTTCAGTATTGGAACAATATATTGGATTTTCCAACTTGAGGGTATAACATTATGTGACCAAAGTTGGTTGAAAATATCTAAAAGAATGATTTTCGCATTTTTAGGTAATTTTTTAATAACAGAGTAAGGAATGAAATCGGGACCAGGTGAAGAATTCTTTTTGTTCCCTAAAGCGGCTTCGAATTCATAGAATTCAAATGGATTTTGAATCCACCTTGCAGATTCTAGTCCTTCAGTTTCGAAGCATGAATCTAACTTGGTATGAGATGAGGAAGAATTTGAATGAGAAGCGAGTTTGTTCAAGTAAGCAGCAGCATTATGTGAATTATTTAAAAAATGTGATTTAGGACTAGTGCATAATTTAGCAAATTTGAATTTCTTTATATGGTCCCAAATAACTTTACTAGGCGTCAATCTGTTGAACGAATTACAAAGATTAGCCCAACTCAAACATTTTTGTTCTGATAAAATTATTTTCTTTTTGGCGTCAAGCCGTTTATATATAATGTAATTTTCCAAATTAGGATATTTTTTGTAGGAACATAGAGCAATTTTAGCTTCATTCACTGCACGAGAACAAATATCATTCCACCAGACAGTAGCTTTGCGTTTTTTAATATAGCAACTCTTTTTCTTTGGAAATGTCATCAAAATACTACACAAGATTTTAATGAAAGAATTATAGTTTACTAAAGGATCCGAATTCATTGAAAAATTCGAAAAGCCATCATCACATAGTTCTGAAAACTTTTCCCAATCTATTTTGTTAAAGTTAATTTCGGATAAACCAGAAGTACAGTCATCAGCATCAGCGTTTGAGGTTGCACTTGGAGAAGAGGGTGGATAATCATCAAATTGTAACGGACTATTGTAAAGAATACCAGTAAAAACAGGAAAATGATTGCTACTCAGAAGATCGTCATGTACAGTCGAAGAACAATGAGAACTCACCGCTGGAGAAGCCCACGCCAAGTCCAAAACGTTGCCACTTTGACCGTGGGGTGCGAAAGTAGTTACGATGCCGTCATTCAAGCAAATAAGGTTCTGTTCATCTGCAAATGAATCAATTTTGTTCCCTCTATAATCAATGTCGCGACAACCCCAAGAAGTGTGGTGAGCGTTGAAGTCTCCAATAAGTAAAAAGTATTTGCTTTTTATGTAAGAAAAGGAATTTTGCAGCATTTTCATATGAAATTTGCCGTTAGGGGGTGGAGGAATATATAAACAAAGAACATCAATATTAATAGAGCCGACATCAACTGAGATCAATAGATTTTGAAAGTGGTAATTAGAAGGAGTGTCAATAGTTCTGAAAGTATACTTATCTTTTATCGCTACAGCTATACCACCATGAGGGCGATCAGAATCACGACGAATTATCTTATACCCTGGAATTCTAAGAGTGTTTGTGGAATTTAGCCAAGTTTCGTTTAAAATTATTAAATCAATGTCAAAGTTGTGTGAAGATATCAAATATTTAAGTTGATCTAATTTTGGTGAGATACTACGGCAGTTCCATTGAATGATATTGAATTGCTTAATACCAAAACCAATGTCCATAAACTAGGAAGCAAAGATGGAGATAAGCAACTCTTTAATGACTCTGGATGAGATAGTGTCACCTGATTGGGATCCTTTTTTACTAAGGTCAACAAGTGTTTTTGTTAGAACATTTAGAACATCATCAGAATTCAAAATGTCAGAATAGAGCATACGTTTTTGGGGCACATTCATTAACTTTAAATTCTTAAGTTTAGTTAGACTTGGGGTTGATTCAGAAACAGAGGAAGGAATGTCAACAGAAGTAGATTTGATTTTAGCTGTTACAGAGGCATATGAGATTTTACCATTTATTTTATCTTTTAGTTCTTGATTTTTAGCACTTTTTATTGGACAAGAGTTACTAATAGATATATGCTTACCATTGCAGTTATAGCATTTAATGTTTTCTTTATCATTACAGTCCTTAAAGAAATGATTACCTGGTTTGGATTGAACTGGTTTAATATATTCCATGACATCGAACCATATGTAATCATATGTTACATGATCTGGTCTAGTAGAGCTCAGGAATGTAACAAGAACTGTTGGAGTTGGAGACATACTGCCATCAGAGTTCTTCCTCATAAAACGCTTCACACCAATTATGTCACAGTCTGCTTTTATGTTATTTAATAGATCCTCTTCAGAAATATCTTTTGGTGTTTTAATTATCCCAAGGGTTTCAAGGTGGTCATAGGGGATTCTTGCTTGCCATTCGTTTTTTTGTAATAATGTTTTCCCAAGTAAAAGAGCATTAGCATCCTTTTTATTATTGAAAAAAGCTTTAAGCAAGAAATTTCCAACGGGCTTGACATACATCAGACCTGCACAAGACTTCAATATAGAGTTAGCTTTCAATAGGTCTATTCTGGTGTCTTGTTTCATGGAAGATATTAAAATTGGATATTCTTTTTTTGAGTCTTCTGTGTAAATATGCACATAATCTTTGAATAATCCCCTTTTGGTATGGGTGAAATTTGCCGCCATTTTAACAGGAGGAGAATCTTCCCCTCCTTTTGCTTTTCTCTTGTGGGCAGAAATTCTGCCCCCACTTTCCTCGTTCATCTAAAGATCTACTTGATATTAAATAGGTAAGTAAATTAGATAAGACGCGTCAAAACTATTTATTTTAAAATATTCAAAATTTCCGCCCTTTCACTTTGAATGTTCGCGCCTTTTTTTGTCAGATTTGTGATTTGTTTGTTTGACATAAAATGTCAATGTTACATGTGTCAGTGTTACCATACTAAGTCCAAAGTTGATTGGCAGATATGTAAAGCCTTATACTGCATCCACACATAGAACTTAGATATGCAACCAACTTGATTTGGCAGATAAATAAATCCATTAAAACTGACCAGGGGGGCTATCGCGTAAAAAATCTGGGTATGGATATGGGCTTCATTTGACAGTTGAAGCTCATAAAATTACCATATATGGTCATATAACTGTCAAATGAAGCCCATGTCCATATCCATATTTTTTACGCGATAGGTCTCCTGGCATCAATATAAAAGTTGGTAGTAATGAGAGATCTTTATATTGTGACGAGGCATACAACCTCGTCATAATCCTTGCAGTCCCTTTTGGCTTTCTTCTTTTGGCATTCTATTTCTAAATTCAGAAATTACTAGGAGATCGATCCAGGGGGTCGACACTTCATACAAAAATGTAAAATATAAGGATTTATGAACATAGTTTGTGCCAACATTAAATTACAGAAAAGTCCGACTAATGAAAATGAAAGTTTAGTCGCTTTGTCCTATCGTATTATAACGACACGGTAATTTAGCCGCATTATACATCACGTCATGTTGGCCTGCATTTGACGCGCCGCCAAATTTAACTTTATCTGTCAGTGATAATGTAATATTTTGCTCGGAAGTTTTTAATGTAATTTTAATAATGTTATTAATTACAAAGAATAGGTGGCAAATCTTTGCGAACGTGCGAAATTGCTTGACCGCCTGAACTGAACAGGTAATATAATCAATTGTTTCAATAAAAACATTGTATTAAGTCCATTTGAGTAAAACAGTGTTAATAATAATAGTATTATCAGTAAATATTATGGATTTAAGTAATAATTTTATGAAAATTACAATATCGTATAGTTTGTACAATATTGTCATAGTGCTGTGTCATTGTCATGTTATAAGTTATCGATTTTGTTATATTTTAGATGTCCGTCATGGGACGAAGACTTCCATCGGTTGGATCCCGGTTCCCGGGCGAATAACATCCAGTCTGGAAGAAGAGCTCACTACTGTTGTCTTTTCTATCAGTGGCTGCTTCATTCTCCTGATACTGCCTTCCAACATTCCTAAAGATTTATCTGAATTACCTAAGTCATATGAAACCTTGTTTTATTTGTGCAATACTATACTAATAGGTAACTAATAACTTCCAAGTAGAATGTGAAAAATTATAACGGTGTAAGTATGTATTGTATTAGTATTTTTTTATCGATATCGATACGTATACGTTTAGGGGTGCATCCCTAATCCCTTGTCATTTTGACAACTGACACTGTTATGTTGGTACCTCTTAAAAAAACTCAGGTTAGTAGAAACTACGTTCATAAATCAGTTTAGTGGCTTGTATGGAAGTGCCGTCTCTTAAAAAACGTAGTGATTACTTGCTCAGTGGATCGATCTTTGACTTCTGTCAGGGAGAGTCTGACACGATTGAAAAATGTGAACATTATTTTAGTTTTAATAAACTATCTTGAAAGTGAATCCAAATATTTTATTACAAATTAAAGTGTTAACAATTAATGCTCTCCGCGTGCTGACTGCCGCACTGGCGCTTAACGTGGGGCCTTGGAGCAAAAGAACCAACATTCATCCCGTCAACGTCAACTGTTTCGCCAACCCACCGATCCCGTGCTCCTCCTGCTCCAAGATCCATCCAAGTCCCCACTACCGGTTAATCAATTATATTTTACTATAGGTAGATTCTTCAAAATTCAAAAATATTGCCCGGCACAATTACATTATTGCCTGTTTCGACCCCAACCTTTTGGCCTAGTTAGCATTTTTTGTGTTGTACTTTATTTTACACCCTCATCCCCATTAACCCATTTATTTGCCATTTTGCTAGGGCTTATAGTGCAATCCCAGCACTTTAGGACAATTAGTTTTATTTTATTTTCAATTAGGTAATTTACAATCATTTATTTATTAATGACATTGTTGTCATAAACAAATTGATCGACTGTTGCAAGTTTTAATTTATGTGTTGTAAAAAATTACGGTTAGCTTAAAGAATCATTAAGGTTTTCTGCCTTTTATTAACTGAAGGTACTTTAAAGCCAATAAAATGCCATTTACACAAGCAGGCGTAACATTAATCGAGCAAGGGTTGATACTGTGAAGTGTTACTGTGGTGTTTAATGTACCACGTTCGTTGAAGCGGTATGCCCTAAAACGATATCAGGAGACAGGCCAGTATTCCTGTAGACCAAGCAGTGGAGTCGTCAGATGCACATCAGCCCGGTACGACTGTACAATTGTCCTGGTAATAAAAAAAAACCGCTACCTGACCGCTGTTGAGATACGTCAGTCAGCGGCTCCAAACTGCAAGAGGTGTATGTAAGTGAGCGTACGGCGAGAAGACAAACGGATGAAATGAATTTAAAAGCCCGTAGACCAGCATGCGGTACAGGACTTCTCAGACATCAGCGAGTAGCTCAACTTCAATTAGCATGTACACGCCAGCTGGATCCACTAGCAATGAACTCGAGTGCTGGACAGATGAGTGTCGAATAGCTTTGCATGGTTCAGATGGTTGGGAGCGAGTGTGGAAAGGAAGACGAGAGAAATTCCTAGCCATTACATCCACATAATCTGATTTTCTAGAAATTATCGAGGGATAGTTGTATTGTTTTGGCGAGGAATAGGTTTCAATGGTCGTACGGAGTTAGTTATCGTAGTTAACCAGACCATCGACGAGGTTCGCCAGCCAGAGACATGTTTTGGTACATTCGGGATATATTTGGCACAGTCGATGCCTCCTAAAGCGCGATAATGCATGCACACGTTGCAAATTACCTTCAAAAAGCCGATATTCGAAAATTGCAGTGGCCAGACCATGGCCTGGACTTAAACCCAAATGAGCATATTTAGGACATGCTCGAAAAAAAATATAAAGTCCACCTCTGACCTGCCAGAAACTCCAACTTCGAAATGCAGCTGCTTGGAAAAGTATACCGCAAGTTGATATCATAAACATCATTCAAAGAGTGCCAGCCAGATCGAATGCAAGCCGTTATTACGGCTAAAGGAAGGAGGAAACATAAGTCAATAAACCAGTTTAGTTTTTTATTAGATACGGTTTTAAAATTGTTAGTGTAAAATTATTTTGTCTACAAGTGTCTAATTTTTATGAGCTTCAATGCGGTAGGGGGGCAGCCCCTATCCCCTATCGCGGAAAAAATATGGATATGGACATGGGCTTCATTTGACAGTTAAATGACCGTATAAGTTAATTTTATGAGCTTCAACTGTCAAATGAAGCCCATATCCATACCCAGATTTTTTACGCGATAGCCCCACAGGTCCCGTGCTGTCGTACCTATATGGGTCCGGCAGACAGACGAACCGTTGTTGACCGTAATCCACGATCCGCGGAGTCCCTAAGGTGAAGTCGGACGGAATGCGGAATGCAATTGTTAAATAGAATTGAATCACGCCCGCATGAAATAACTATATAGGATGTATATCCCCATGCGCGTCCCGCACAAGTCGCACTCCGGGCCGCGCCGCACCGTCCCTCCCGAGGCACTACTGCGTAAAAAATATAGATATGCACGTGGGCTTCAGATGACAGTTAAATGACCATATAAGGAAATTTTTTGAGCTTCAACTGGCAACAAATGAAGCCCATATCCATATCCATATTTTGTTACGCGATAAGGGGGCAGGTCCGCTATCCGTGATTCAGTTCCACAACACCACCGCTCACCACTATACAACCGGACCTACCTACCATCCCATTTCTATCAACGACGCACCCAACGCCAACGACTCAACGAACGTCATAGAAAGCAGTTACTCCCATTACTCCTATCCTTATCCCTCCACTAGGGGCGCTACTTGCTAGCTAGGAGTAATTTTGTTCTGTGGTACAACGTCAAGCAAGCAATTCATTTGCCACTTAAGAAAAGACAGGGCTAACAACTTAGGGGTTTTCCCCCCAAATTTAGGGGGTAAATAAGTGAGATGGAATTTTTTAGGGGTTTTATATGTTTAGGGGTATTTTTAGGGTTTTTCTGAATAAATAATATTTTTTGAATATAATAGAACATAACTTTTTAATTTTGCATTTTACAATGCTATTTTTGTGTGATAAATATTAAACAAGAAAGTATATTAGAAAAAGTTTTTTCTAGTATATTTTCTTGTTTAATATTTATCATATAATAGAACTATCCAATTTATCCAATCCAAAAAATTTTTTTCATCTAGCAAATGACTTCGGACTGGGTGACATCTAGTGTAATTATATTTAACTACTCTGTAATGTAAAATGACATATTTTTTAATGTATTAAGTAATTTATAAATAAAGAGCATTAACAAATATTACTGCATATTACTTATTATATATTATTTTGATGAAATGTTATTTTTAGGGGGATTTTCAAATAATTTAGCCAGTTTTAGGGGGTTTTGACGTAGAGTTAGGGATAAATATTTTTGAGAGTTGGTAACACTGAGAAAAGATACGTATAGTAACTAATACCTAATCTGTGATACTAATGTCTATGACCCTAGCCTGTTCTTAGGAATGAATTAAAAAAAAAAGTAGTTCATTTGTTTGTTTTGAGGAAAAATATTTGTTTCGGTTTTCGGTCAAGGGTTAAATAAAATTATCATGTATTAAAAACAAAAGAAATAATCAACATCTTGAAGCTTGAAATCTAAACTAAACGAAATCTATCAAGAATTTAACGACATGGTGAATGTTGTAGAAAATTGTTATTGGGATAATTGCCCTTCAGAAGTAATGTTATTAATATTTAAGTATCTCGATATCAAGTCATTAATAAATTGTTTAGGTGTTAACAAGAGGTGGTTTTCGTTAGTTTCTACCATTGCTGGTGTAAGTTTATGTTCGTTAATTCTATCTTGTTTTTCGTTAATTAAACCTCAGTAATCATACCTATTGTTTCTTTTAATAATTTAAGATACATAAATCAGTCTGTCTCTATAATTTATTTGATTTAGTAACGGTGATAAAGACGTAATATGTATTTTAAAATATTTTGTATAATTTAGATTGTTCACATATTGTAACAGTGACATTTCAAAGGCCATTGAAGATGTGAAATAATTGTTTAATAATTACTAATGATCATTGAAATCCTGGCTTCATAAGAAATGTCAGGGGCCACACCATGTCCTCCTAAAGCAGTTGTGTAGTGTACTCAGTTTTGGTTGTAGAAGTAAGATGCTGCTATTATTGGTATCTAAGCTGTGTCTTACCCCCACATTAAAATTTTTGAACAGTTGACATCACTTTAATAATTTTTCAGAATATCGGATGGGAGCAATTGGTCAAACTTGGGTTTTCTGATAAGGGTGCTGCTTACTTAAAAAAATCTGATCTCGACTTTGAAAGTTTAATTATTAACAGATGTCTTTGGCAGAATATAAGCACAGCTAAACCAGTTTTACAGCGTAGCTTTTTGTTAAATGATGTTCTGAATATTCATGTGTACAAAGGTAATGTATTTTAAGCTATGACATTCTTTTTCTAAATAAGCTTTTGGGAACTCCTACTTCCTACTTATATTATAAATGTGAAAGTATGTCAGTTTGTGTGTTTGTTTGTTACTCTTTCACGCTAAAAGTACAGAACGGATTTGGTTGAAATTTGGCACACAGATAGTAGATATATATATATATATATATATATATATATATATATATATATATATATATATATATATATAGCCTGGATTATAACATAGGATTTACTTTTTATCTCATTATTCCCAAGTGAACAGGAACCACGTGGGTGAAACCACGGGTGGTCACTAGTAATGAAATAATTAGCTATAAATTATGCTTTTAGTTCAAAGGACTATAAAAAATTCACAAATACTGCTTACTTAAACAGCTCTGCTGCCTAATATTATGTCATTGATTCCCCAAATGAATAGTTATTCTTTTATATTTTTGTCATTATTATGCTTGTGTTACAGGAGATTTAATAATGATAACTTCTACAGATGTGAGCTTTTATGACATAGAGGGAAAGGTGCAAACTAAAACTTTATCTGCATCATGTAAGTGTCATGTATGTAAGTAATGATAACTGATCCCATTTTACAGAATACGTTGTGATCAACTGATGAAGTAAGCTACAATTTTCAAAGCTTTTTATTATTATACCAAATTGTTTTTGATGTGTTTCTAAATATGACACATTTTGTGTTGCAGATGCTGATTTTGATGAAAATGATTACATGATATCAGCACTGCAGAAATGTGACTATTTAAGAATATTAAGTTTGTGTCCGAAACAAGATCCAGATTCAGACTGGGATGACACACATTCACAAGCTTTTACAGTTCCATTATACAAGTTAATACACCTTAATAACTATTTTTTTGTAACAATGTTGTTAAATGAATAACATGGATGGATGTATTATTATTTATGTAGGTAATTTCGGTAGTGTGGCTCCAAAAAAAGCATGATACCTAGATATGTGAATTAATCTGCCTGCATTTTTTTTGCTTAAGGTTATTCTGAAACTGTACATTGAATGCTTGCTAAGCTACAGTATTTTCCTTTGCTTGTTTCACCTAGACTGACTGGCTATAGTTATACATTTATTATGGCATGATGAGGCTGATGCTGCGTCGCTTGGCAAGACATGGATGCTTGGTTAACAATATGTGAGAATGTTGAAATTGTATGTATACAGGGTGTCCCAAAATTAACACAAGTTTGTTTCAAGGGAACACACAGTTTTATTCATTTGATTGATATTTTTTTATTGAACTGAGTTATTTATGAAATAACACATTGGGCAAATGGCGTTTTAGAATTTTCTATGACAGCTTTGCATAAATGTAAAATGTTTTCACAAGTTCATTGTTGGGGTGTTGAATTACCTTTTTAATTCACCGGCTTGTTGATATAGAGTATAGACCTTAGACTTCGAATTAACCCATAACAAGAAATCTAATGGTGTTAAATCACGCGATCTATAGGGCCAATTCGAACCATGGAAACGAGAGAATACACAACCCGATAATGTCTCATTCAGCAGTTGAATTATGGCTATATGGCTTGTGGCACCCTCTTGTGGAAACCATTTTTACTTACCCTAAATTGTCAGCTATCGAATTGTATATTTTTGGAGGTGGCCAAAACTTTACGGCACAATGACATGCAAATTCAAATCTTATGTTAATTTTGGGACACCCTATATATTATTACCCTTTTTGTTTTCATTTAATTTCATCTAATAAGTAACTGCATAGACGTACCTACACATATGTGTATATTCAGTGGTGGGCACATAATTACCTTCACTAGCCGATTTTCACACAATCGAGGTAACTTTGGAGCCTTGGTTCTCTGCCAAGGATTGACCGAGCAGTGATCTGATAATGGCCATACAGGGAGTGAATGGAGGAGATCCATATTGCTATACATACCCAACTGATCTGATCAACATTGTAAAAGATGTAGAAATTACATTCACATTTTCATGCAATTATCGTGTTATTTTTAAACTTATTCATAGATCTCTTATAATGTTGATTAGATTGGTTGGGTGTGTATAGCAATTTGGATCTTCATTCACTCACTGGATGGTCATTATCAGATCACAGATCGGTCATTAAATGGCAGAGAACCAAGTCTCCAAAGCCCGATTGTATGAAAATCGACTAGTGTCGTTAATTATGTGATTGTGCAGATTCCATCGTGTTGTACTGTATCATTATATAGTCCATTAGAACCATGTAAAAAGAATCATAATCTGACACAGTAGGTGACTTGACGGTGTACGTCTCGCAAGTGGTAGGGTATTTGACACCTCACTATAAATGTACAGTCAGCGCAGCAGTACGACATGACATATTATTACGAGCGACCGGCAAAAGCGTGCTCTTAGAGCGTCCAGTTAGCCCGGCGTTTTGCGCGCGTTAACTGCTTACAGACTACACCGCGTTGCGCCAAATGCCCTTCTAACGCTCGCCTTAAGTCATGCTCAATACGCAGTGTACTATACCTTTCAAACAAGAAACAAACTCTGATGCAAAAGCCAGCGGTGACGACGTGATATTGATGAGAGAGGCCATGGTGGAACGAAGGAACCTGACGTTAATGCGCGCAAAACGACACGCCAACGCCCAATATGTACACTCTACGTACAGGCTCTTAAAATCAAAATGTAAAGTCGTGTCGTGCGTGTTGGCTGTATCTAGTAGTTTCTATGGCAAATAGATTATAGCTAGATAGGTAAATATGGACAATGAAGTCGGGAAAAGTAGAATGGCTAAGTAAAAGTAGAATAAGTAATATTGGACGAAACATATCCGTTTAGGTATAACTAATGAGTTTGTACTTATATTTTGTCAGATGTTTGTTACTATAGGTGTCAGAGTAGGGAATTAATGAGTGCGACTAATGGAACTACGTATTCCAGTGAGGTGCCAAATTATCTTGAGTAATCAGTAGTTGTCGCCATCAAATTTAGGCTAGCCAACTATTTAAATATTGCATTCCTTTCATCTGTGCATGCATGCTTACTATCACTTTCTAATATTGTAGCACATTAATATTCAACTAGTTCTTTAAACTATGTCTACTATTAAGTCTAAACAACTAATCGACTTGATTTTTGACATAGAGTTAATTGAACGGACGGAGAGTAACATAGGGTATTTTTCATCCCGATATTCCCACGGGAACGGGAACCACGCTGGTGAAACCGCGGGCCGAACCTATTAATTTTAATATTCTCTTACTACTTTCAGAGTATTCGACGACTGCTGTTACGTGACCACAACGGACCGATGTCTGTTCGCCTTAAAATGGATAGATGAAATATGGGATTGGAAACTCCTCGCACGGCATTACGGGCACGGCGTCATAGTCGATATCAATGTTTATCAGGACGATGTGTATGCCATGCTAAACTGGGGTGGTTTGCTGCAAATCGACATACCTGGTTTGAGGTTCAAACAGGAGTTCAGTTTCGATATCCCGAAATATTCTAACCCTGTGCTGTTCCAAAAATATGGCGCTATAATAACAGGTAAGAAGTAATTTCTTTCATTCAACCCGCGAAGTTCCCGGTCGTGGTCGACCACCTTTAGGGCTAGCGCATACAACTTTTGCATCGACTAAACTGCTTTGTCGAATTGTGTACTTCTCGTGATTTCCACACAACTAAACAGTTTGGTCGATGGAGGTACATACATAGCCGATCGTCGATTATTTTTATCTCTAACAAATGGACTAGTCTTTTTTCAGCAATGCTCGTGTCTGGTTCTGGTTTGTGCTTTGCTTTAAAGACATTTAAAAAGACGCGGATCAACTATTTAGTCGTTGGTTTGCGCACATCAATACAATGCAATACAATTTGAGCGTATGATCGATAGTTGTCCAACTTTTTAATCAAAAAGCCCCTACCGCTCATGTGTCGTCGGCATCGACATCGACTTCATTTGACAGATGGGTGTGACATATTCACCTTAGTCTTTGGTAAGTTTTCATTGTGTCAAACAGAAGCAGCAATGTGTCACATCCATCTGTCAAATGAAGCCGATTACTATGCCGACGGCCCCAGGGGCCGTACTGCGCAAGTGACGTCGGGATCGTAATCTGCTCGTAATCGGGATCTGCTTCTCATTGACACAAATGAAAACTTAGCAAAGACTAAGAGCAATATGTCACTTCCATCGGTCAAATGAAGTCTATGTCGATGCCGACGACACTTGCGCGGTAGGGGCCCTGATCGATACAGCGTTTGGGTTTTTTGTCGAACAACTATCGAGTTGATAGTGTGCGCTTCAATATATTCCTATAAACATTGAATCATATGTTTATAGGAATATATTGAAAGAAATAACTGTTCAACAAAAAGTTGTTTATATGAGCTTGCCCTTTAGCGTTATTAGAGCAGGGTTATATTGGCAGATTACAGTGGAATCTCTTTTGACAAATAATGTGCTAAGCAGAAAATTGTATTGTATTCAGACAGAACGGAAAAAGTCGAGCAATATTTTGCTTTAATTTATTTTAATACAGTCTGATTTTCAATGAAGCCAGAAAATTGCTCGAGACTTGTGCCGTTCTGTCTCAACCGAAGCTATTGCTGACTATCGTCTTTTGTAATTTATGTGAGTACTTAATTTAAAGATAATAAAAATCGAATATTACATCGATTTTACATGGCGATCTTGTTCTTATCACGTACGGATTAAAAACAATTTTCGTTCAATTGAGACTGCATACGTCGCATGCGTCCCTTGTATCGCATTTTAATCTGTTTACTCTGACTTAAACCCTAACTAGGCTTCAATTCTAACAAAACAAATGCTAGCGACAAACGCATGGACGGCGGTTATTAGTCCGGTTGATCACCGGTAGAGATGGGCAGGGGAAATAACCCGATTGAAAAAAACCCAGGTATATTTCCATTTTAGGAAAAAACGCGGTTTTTATATTTTTTCACTTTTTGTTAATTTTCTCATAAAAGGCAGTCGTCTTTTAAGGTTTTTGGTGAATTCAATTACGATGGTAAAGGGGTCCATAAACGTTCAAGCAACAAGCAGTATACTCGACACAATTTTACTTTTAACGACAAGTGTTTTCAACATAATTTCCTTGTCTGCGGGTTTTGCGGGTGCCAATTTGGTATAAAACCTATACGTTATAAGTAAAAAATCTTGCTTTATTTTAATAACAAAACGAGGTAGTTATAATTATATTTATTTTGCAAATCGAGTTTTAATTTTTTATTACTCAATCAATCTTAATCACTATCACTACTATTTATATCCATTGATGGTGCATTCAAATCAATACATTCAATTTCCTTTCTATGATGCGTGCCATGCGATGTAGATGGCTGTTCATCGTTAAGAAATAAAGGGCTGAATAGCTCTCTTGGCGTGGAAATGGGTTCGTCATCTTCGTCAATAATGTTGGGTTTATGGTGCAGATACCAATTGTATGATATAAACCTTTGCTGCTCGTTGTGTTGTCAATCGATTTCTTTTAATATTATGAATATGCCCTTGTGTACTGAAAGACCGTTCAGTGGCTGCCGAAGTGCATGGAGCAGTCAGGATCCTTGCTGCAACCTTGCTCAATAATTTTTATCGGCACAGCCCTTTCCACCAAACGACTGGGTCCATTTTGCCGACATTTTTCCATATGAAAAGTCTGCCCCTTAAACCTTGTTTTGCTCTATAGTTGGACGGACGGACGCTCGGGAAGTGTAGGTGGTGGGGTCGCGGGTAGGTTTACTGTCCATGCTAGGGAGTGCGAGACGTGTGTGCGCGGTGCGGGAGGGGACTGATCAACCAATACGCGCGGGGGCACTTGCCGTCCTCTCCCCGCTTCCGCGGTTAAAAAAAAACAAAACCTACAAGTGTGTTTCCAAGGTCATTATTTGTCGCGGAGATTGTAAAAAAGTTTAAAAAAATTGTCATGCGCTTCACCATTTGATCAATAAATTCTATATAAAGTGTTATGTGAAAGTAATAAATCATAATGAGCTTTCTCATAACGGATACGTCCCATTACTTACCAGAGTTGTTGAACGTAACGTACTACCATTCACCATTACTTTTAAATTGTTTTTATTGTTTGATTCAACAAATTCACTCCAAAAAATAAAAAATACCCGAATAAAAACCCAATTTGGAAATTTTCCCGGAATTTTCCCAGGTTTATTCCCTAAAATGGGGAAAAATCGGGTAAAATACCATCTCTATACCGGACTAATGTACTTGGGCCCCTAGTCTAGTGGAGACATGATTCCAGTGGCGCTAACACAAAAAACTTGCTTGTGAAGAGTATTCGAATAGTCACGTCAAAAAAAATGTATAGATAAATTTAGTTCCGTTTACGTCCGGTAGGGGACGCTGATCAAAATCCCATACATTTGTTGACGTGATGATACGAAAACTATTACTTATAACATTTTCGCATTTTCGTGCTAGCCCCACCTATCTCTATACACACGAATCACACCATTCTCTATTCTACCCCTTAAGATTTATTTTTGCAATAAGAAATCATCATAAATAGTGCAAGCACATTCCAACTCTTTATTATTATTTGATTTTTGCAGTCCCAAAAGAATCGCCTCGCAAATTCACGCTTCAAGACTCCAAACATTGGGTTTTTGAGTGTCCCGGTGTCACGAGCATTTTGGAGCACGGTGATATGCTACTACTGGGTTTCGAGGACGGAAGGGTAATTATATAATAATTGATAATTGCAATAATCAGGATATCTTTATAAACACTTAATGACAGCGGTAATTGTACAGTCTATACAGCCGCATAATTGCGTTATATCGGCGATTCAGCATTTTTACTTCATTTTTAACCGACTTCAAAAAAACGAGGAGGTTATCAATTCGTGTGTATGTTTTTTCATGTTTGTTACTCAGTACTCGGTCATTTATGAACCGTTTTCAATAATTCTTTTTTGTTTGAACGGGTGTACTTTTAAAGTTGGTCTCATTGTCGTCAAGACAGGACTGATGATGGGATCCTGGAGATAATCTAGGGTACTCTTAAAATTTTATAGGCACACCTACATCGATTTCGGTGTTTTCTTAAGTAACTCATGCAGTTGCGTCCATAAAGCCTTACTTGGTGGAGTGGAACGGATGATGAAGACCACACATGTTCATCGGAACTATTAAAAACTAAGTATATCACGGGTGCGATACGATTCCTAAGCCATTATGCTATAATCTAAAACAAGAAAAATAAAATTAAAAAGGAAATTAAAAATTTAAAAACTGACTTCAAAAAGAAAATGTAGACATGAATACCAAAAAAATACCAAATAATTAAACCTCATAATTACAACAGAAACCGTCTCCAAAATATACTTTTTGGAGTCGGTGCCAGCCAGGGCATTATTCTACATTGCACTTCTACATATAGGTGCCTACGTTCAGTTTTTTTTCATTCTATCTGGCATCGACTCCAAAAAGTGTATTTGGAAGACAGTTTCTGTTGTAATAATGGGGTTTTATTATTTGGTATTTTTTTGGTATCAAATACAAGTCATAATAAATTCGTATCTTTATCAAGACTTCTTATCATTTCTATCAAATTAAGCATTGACAGCAGCTTGATCATATTTATGGTCCATCGAGTAATTTTGTGTTTGTAGTCCCAGTCACATGGAATCGGAAATTCTATTTTGAATCCTCGAAAAACAACGTTCTACCAGAAAGTGCGTCCGCTATGCGTTTCATTCAGCGTTTCTGAAGGGTTTCTGTCAGTTCATTAAGTTTATTTTCGGCTGCCCGGAAAAGTTATATATTCGAAAATAAGTTTTATTTGCCTCATATAGAGAGCTGTCACGACCTGTCAAGAATGCATTCTCTCAGATGTCATGTTTAAAACATAAAGCAAGGCATTCATAAAGAAGAAGAAAACTTCTATATTCTAGTCACACAATACTTTACTGACTCGCTGGTGCTTCTTCTTTTACATTTACACCTTTGTAATAGCCTGAACTACCTATTGTACTATTGTAGAATCATTGCACTTATGACACTATATTTCTAGGTGGAAATATATGAGCCTCAAAGGATAGAAGAGTCTGACCCTACACCAATAGTCAGTTTGACTGCGAAGGACTATGCGGCTAATGTTCTAGACATAGAACAACCAGCTGTGACTAAACTGGAGGTTAGAGAAGCTGAACTCTCCCACGACTTGTTTATCGCTACTAATGATAGCATACACTTCATCAAGTTTGAGTATCCAGAGAGTATACGGACATTTCTGTTAGAAAATGATGAAGATGAATGAGATGAATGTTAATAATTAAGAAGAATAATATAATATAATAATTTAATAAGTGAAATATACAAATGTGTTAGTAAGGACACTTAATGTTTTTTTTTGTAGTGCTCCCCAATCAATGAGTAACTATATGATTCAGGGGCCTGCGCCTGCGTAAGTGTCGTCGACGTCGTCGGCGCATCGAATATGACCGCAACTCTTCACACGCGAGCGCTGTCTCGGTCACACACAGAGTCGAGTGTCAACTGACTATTGAAAAGGAATCTTATTATTAGGACGATAACGTTGAAGTTGCGCTGTACGAAAACGCCGTCGGCTGTCAAAATGAAGTCGACAGCAATGCCGACGGCACTTACGCGGTAGGGCCACTGATTCGGCTACCATTTAGTTTTATAATCGTATCCCAATCATGTTACTACAACTCAAACACGATTGATATACGATTACGACATGTCGTCAACAGAACTAGGCAAACTTAAGATCTAAACTTCTTAAAAAAAATGGTTGGCATTCTATAATATCTAAGTGAAGTCTCGACGATATTTCCAAAAAATGTGGAGATGCCAGTAATTAAACAAGTCTGTATTCACTAAACTCATATTTATTTATAATAACAAACAATTATGTATAACTGAAATTGCTTTATTTGAACTTTTATGATATGCAATATACAACTTAGATTTCAATTTTAATATAAGGTACATTTACAATACAAACGACTGAGATGTATTGACAAACCTACTTTACAATCACTAATACATTTAACACTTAACATTAAAATTTATTCATAATAAATAAGCAATGGTCACATGTAGGTAGATGAAATACTGAGATAATGTTTACTGTAAAATCCGTTGTAACACATGAAAAGTAACGTGTTTTAAGTGTAAGTACAAGAAAACTGTCTTTTCTCAAATAATTTCCTACAAAAAACACATATTTTGTGATAAAATTATCTAATAAGTATTTCAAACTCGGTAGCACTACCTATCACCACAGTGCTATGTAATAATAAAACAATTTGCTAAACCATAGAATATTAACTTGGTTATTATTCTATGTTCTAAACAGTGTTCGCCGATCGACTCTCGCTTCGTTTGAGCAGGTTCGAGTCTCGAACGGAAATGAGCTAACTCTACTCTTCATCAAAACGTCAAAACGCTTTCGACTTCTCGCCTCCGCGGCCAGCCGAGGTGATTTGAAACGTAGTCCTGGTGTGAATAGGGTTTGTTTTAGCGGTCAGTCGCGTTGGGGTTGGTGTAGGAGAAGCCGCGGAAAGGCTCCTGGTCCATGGATCGCAGCACCTGCGGCTCCACCGCCGTGAGACGCGGCCGCTCGCCCGTGAACGCCTTGTCGAAGTATTGCGTGTCCAGAGGGTGCCGCTGTAAACATAAACATTTCACCTTTTGTAGCTCTAAAATAAATAAGTAAGTACAGTCGGGGAACTTCCCGGTTGACCAGGAGAGCTTTTTCAGGGAGCTTTATTTCAAAATGTAAAAGATATATAGAAAACGTTTATATCACAAATAATAGACCATTAAGAGGGATTTTATTTGAATAATAAATTATTTTAATATCCTTAGTACTTTCCGAGAAAACATTTCCCCAAAAAAACTGTACTGGTCAACCGGGAAGAAGAAGTTGTACCTAAGTAATATACATATTATACATCGTGCAAAGGGTGAGGTAGTGATCTAGCTTACCGAACCAGGGTCATGTGGGTTCGATCCCCCCACCCGAGACAAACATGATTGACATGTTATAACTTTTTAATTTTGCATTTTACAATGTTATTTTTATGTGATAAATATTAAACATGAAAATATACCAGAAAAAAGCAACTAGTTGCGACATGAGACTAGTTGCTTTTTTCTGGTATATTTTCATGTTTAATATTTATCATGATTGACCTGTTTCTGTGTTTGATTGTTGCTTTACTCATTCGACGACAGAAGACTTGTTTGGCGCAGGGGTACTAAACCCGCCTTCTGCGCCGGAGGTCCCGGGTTCGATCCCCGAAAAAGACGAATATATGTGTGCTTGAGCATGTCTATTTGTTTTGGTCTGGGTGTTTGATATATATATTATGTATGTATTTACAAAAAAGTATATAGTATTTTATGATTTTGTAATTTTTGCATTTTTCAATGCTATTTTTATACTGCTGGCCTACAGCGTATTAAAAATATAAAAGTATTGGAGAATTTCGACGGTGGTTCGCAAGTCTCGGTAGCTCAGCGGTTAGAGCATTGGACCGGATTTCCAAAGGTCGCTGGTTCGATTCCAGTCTGAGAATTCATTTGTGGCCGAGTTAATTTTTTTCCAATATTTTTCTATTTAAAATTTACCATAAGTATATAGTATGTTTATCCGTTATCTAGTATCCATAAACAAGTTCTTCATGAAACAACGTGGGCTAGATAATTGGTGTGACTTTATGCAATGATTTATTTATTTATTCATGTAGGTACATTGGCTGATATAACAATTATACTTTGAAGTTCAAAGACCAGATATAATAGGCGATTCCGTAAAGTCAATCGTATTCATTAAAAGTTCATATTGTATGATATTAAATGTTATTCCATACAAATTGCAGCCGATTACGATATGAACTGACTGTCAAATGAATACGACTACCTTACGCACTCGCACCTCAGATTGGTCGTTAAATGTTCACCTGTCCTATACCTAGTCTTTCTCTCAGCTAGGATGATTCCTGTGACACTTCAAAAGTTTCCGAATAGCGTGTAGGTAGGTAATATGTTAAAAAATATATTTTGAAAAATCATTTATTGCCAATTTAGTAAAAAAAAATTTAGAAACTACGCCTCTGGAAATATACAGTAAAACCTGTGTTTATTAATTGAATGCGATAGAAAAATATTTCATTTTCATGTAGTGCAATGTGAGATTCGGTAGAGATGAGGCACAACAGAATCGACAACTGCTGCCGCTGTTCAGTCGATAACAGGAAAAAAGAAGATTCTTTTTTAAATAAAACAAAACCAAGTTTTTGATGCTACAAATGTTTCTGCTGACAATAACATTGACAGCTTAATGTTTTATTTTACCACATAAATAAGCACATACAATACTTTTTAACCTAAATTATGGTTACGTGGGATGATATAAGTTACGCTATATATCCGGATTTCACGTGGCCGGAATAGTAGTAAAATATATTGCAATTTCTTCAAAATTGAAAGGTCACGGGAATCGTCCTTGTTGAAAAAGACTGTGAGACACCACGCGCGGCGAGCTCGCGGTGCCCGAGGCGGTCCCAGTGGATGGGCCGGAAGAACTCCTGGTCGCGCGCGTCGGCTAATGGTCACCTAAGGGCTACTCACCACGCGCGGCTTGAAGGGCGCATCGAGCTCGCGGCGCTCGAGCCGGTCCCAGTGGATGGGCCGGAAGAACTCCTGGTCTCACCACGCGCGGCTTGAAGGGCGCGTCGAGTTCGCGGCGCTCGAGGCGGTCCCAGTGGATGGGCCGGAAGAACTGGTCGCGCGCTACGGCTAATGGTCACCTAAGGGCTACTCACCACGCGCGGCTTGAAGGGCGCGTCGAGTTCGCGGCGCTCGAGGCGGTCCCATTGGATGGGCCGGAAGAACTCCTGGTCGCGCACGTCGCCGTGCATGCACTCCGCGCCGCCCAGCCGCGACCGCGCGTCCTTGTCCAACAACTGGCGATAGACATACGAATTAATAAGTGCTACCTCTAGGCTATAAAATCCTTTTTTTTATACTGAAGTGATCCCTTGCGAGCAGAGGGTCTACTCTTATCTGTTTGCGTTATTCAGTGTCCGACTATTTTCAGATCGTTGTTTAAAATTACTCATTAGTGTGATATGAGCAATTGCTTTCCTCGTAAAATTACCGAGTATAATCTATTAATTTTAATAAAGACATAATACCGATTCGAAATTTATCCGAAGCATCGTAAATTCGTAACCAGTCAAAGATTCTTTTGTAAAGTGATAAACAATGAGGTCATCAATGTATTAACTACTATTATAGAATCTGTATATTAGTTACCCTAGTGAGTATGGTTAAAGCCTCCTGTGATAAGAAGCGCGGGTAGGAGGGCATCTCGTTGCAGATGGACCAGAACAGCTCGTCTTCGTCGCAGCCGCTGAACGGACTCTGACCGATCAGCATCTCGTACAGCAGCACGCCGAACGACCACCAGTCGACCGCTTGGTTGTACTTCAGACCTTTTATTATCTGTAATATAAGGTTTCATAATGAGGAGCAGCTTGAGTGTAATGCGAATTTTATGTTGGCTGAAAAAGTCGTAAGACAACATTTCACCAAACCCAGTTCTCTAAGCTAGAATAGGAAAGGCTCTTTAGATTTTGCATTTTTTTTGTTGTGTCGATGTTTTTAGGAGATTGATGACAGAAAAATACAATAGACGAAAAAAAATTGACCCAGCATAGTTAACGATACCTACTCAAAACTTTCTCTCAAAAACATAAAATTATAATATTCTCGTTAATGAAATTAAACTTACTTATTACAAATCAAGGAGTGCGCTAAGTAAACCATTATTTAATAATTTTAAAAGTTTGCATTTTCACTGCTATCCTATTGATAAATATTAGAAATATTAAAATAAATGTCATTTCAGCTCACAGGTAATCCTGAAAATAATTTGAGAGCAGACTTTTTGATTTATCAATCATACATAACTAAAATCTACACTGTATTAATTGATTGATATTATAAACAATGAGGAGGTTTGCACGCTGGGCCTGCGATTGTTGAGGTAAAGTAACTTTTGCAATGGTCGGTCACGGGATGGGGTGCCAAAAGTTTACTATCTCGACCTCCTCCGTGCTTCGGAAGGCACGTTAAGCCGTTGGTCCCGGCTGCATTTCCAGTCGTTAAAACCCACCAATCCGCATTGAGCCCACGTGGTGGGTCATGGCCCATTCTCCTTATCCATCCATAGGGAAGGCCAGTGCCCCAGCAGTGGGGTCATAAAAATGGCTAATGACGAATATAATAGTGCTCATACCTCTGGAGCCATGTAGTCAGGAGTGCCGCAGAACGTGTCCGCGGTCTTTTCCAGGTAAATCTGGAGCTTGCACATGCCAAAGTCAGCAATGCGCACGTGCCCGTCGAAGTCCAGTAGAATGTTATCCAATTTCAAATCCCTAAAAAATTTACCTTATAATGTTTATCCATCCAGAAGGTGGTAAAACCGGTCAGCTTTACAAGTTTACAGTTTACAGTTTTACAAGTCAGCTGACTTGGAAGATAATTTGACATATTTTTTGTCATAACTATCAAAAGTTGCTTTTTCTAGTATATTTTCTTGTTTAATATTTATCAAATTTTAATTTATGACTAGCGGCCGCTCACGGTTTATACACGGATAATTTGTAGCCTCTGTGTTATTCTGATGTATAAGCTACATTGCTGTAAAGTTTCATCCTAATCAGTTCAGTAGTTTTTGCGTGAAAGAGTAACAAACATTCATCCATCCAAATATACTCACAATTTATTGGTGATTCGCACGAATTTAACGCGCCCGAAATGTGCGGATCGATACTTTTTTTAAATATTATTTTTCTGTAGGCGATTCGATTTGCATAATTGCAAAGTTACTAGTTAGATCTAAAGTGCCTACCACGCTGGAAAACCAATGCACGCCCCTGTACACTACACTACGCATATATTACGGCTTCGGTATGGGTCTTTTAACACCCTGTATAAGTTACATTATGCTTGTCGGATTGTGTTGAAACCGGCCGGCCCAGCCTTGTATTACTTTTTTGTAGTCCTCTAACGCTACGAGCTACGGCTACGTAGCTACGACTGACTACGACAATCAAGGTACTACAAACTTAACATACATGCACGTTACATATTAATAAAGTAGTTTTGAAGTAATTATAACTTATAAGTAAAGATTAATGAATAACTTAATGTATGCTGTGTTCACCATTCATTACCTAGCTGTGTATTAAATTAGGTTAGAAAACCACACGTAACCGAATTTACGTCACCGATCTTTCGTTGCGTAATTTACTCGACGAACAAATGATTCTTTGCTAATTAAAATGTACCTACGATACGAGGGGTAATATCTATAGAACTTCATCTCGATTTGACTAGATAGCTGGTAACGATGATGTGGGATGTTTATACAGAAGCATCGGCGTTACGCATCTTAAGATCGGCGATGTCAATTCGCTTTTTTATTTTAAATTATGTCAAAATGTAAAAATAAAATTGTTTTCGAATAATATTTTTTTACTATTGTAGTAAATGGCGGAAAACGCACCTGTACACGATGCCTCGTTTGTGCAGGAACTTGAGCCCAGACACGATCTCGGCGGCGTAAAACCGCCCGCGGGCTTCCGGGAATCGGCCGCTCTGCTGGATGTGGAACATCAGATCGCCGCCGTTCAGGTACTCCATCACGAAGAATAGGTGCGACTAGAAACAACAGTAGGTTAGTAAGTGCTTATTAGTATACCAACTATTTAGGTACTTACTTGATATTATGTCAGCTGGGAAAATGAGTTTGCGTCAAACCCAATGCTTTATAAAATTATGTTTTTACTTTACTTTTACGTTCAGAGGGTCTAGAATGGTCAGTTAAGCAATATTGTTAAGGAATCACAATTTGAATTCCCTGACAGTTGATTTATTATTTATTTTGAAAGGAATTTTCATTTAATAAGTTTTCTTGCCTTCAATAAAATAAGGGCAAATAGTCAGGGAATTTAAATTATGATTCCATAGCATTATTGTCGCAATACTGCTTAAGTGACCATTTTCGATCCATTGAGAAGAAAGAAATGGAGAGAAAGTTCTCAAGATTGTTAGTGGATATACACGTAAATTAATAAAGACCTTGTTCACTATTAAGTCAAATAATACAATAGATTACCTTAAACTGCAATAAACCCAACGTCTTTGTATGTACGGTATATTACTGGTAAGTAAAGTATTGACTTACATCTGACTGGAAGGTAGCAAACAGATGACAAAGGTAGGGATGGTTGGTGCCAAGAGCCAGAACCTTCCTTTCAATGAGCGTGCACTCCACATCGTCGTCTTCTAGAACCACGTCCTTCTTCAGGCACTTCACCGCGTAGTAGTATTCGGTGTCCCGCAACTCGGCTAATAGTACCTGCGAAAGAAAATGTGAACAGGGCCTATTTAAAAGACTTATTTGAGCCACGCATACCAACATCATCATAATTAATATCCATTCTATTGGTGCTCAGTGGACTTTCTTATGGAAGTAGACGTTTCTTATGGAAGAAGAACTAGCGGCCGCCAGCGGTTTCACCGGTGTGGTTCCCGTTCGTGTTCAAGTATTGGGATAAAAATATCCTATGTTGTAATCCAGCATGAACACCGCTATATCACACGATAAGATATTACATTCATCATGCTGTCTTGCTTACTCCACTACGATGTGAGCGGGACAGTGACACGTTATCAAGCTATCGACTCGATAAAAGCGGCTCATGCTAGGCCTGCTGGCTGTCTACTATCTCTGTGCCAAATTTCAACCAAATCCGTTCAGTAGTTTTAGCGTGAAAGAGTAACAAACATCCAAACATCCTCACAAACGTTCGCATTTATAATATTAGTAGGAAGTAAGATAAAGAGGAAGATTGTTTGGTAGGTAGCTTAGATCCTTTCACAGGCCCCAAGAAGAAGGAGCATACTACTAAAAGACGTGTCACCTCAAAAAACATGCACGTTGCCATGACAAGACAACGTGAAGAAATTCGAAATAGCGCAAAGGATAGAGCATCCCAAACATTTCATTCAGACTGCTTCTGATTGTCGCGGAAAAGGTCGGTGATAAGTTATACATGCAACTTTTGTGTTCTCTTTTGGGTTCCTTATTGTATCGTAATGTTACACAAACATACACATATTACACGTGTTTACTGATTCGTAAAATAATAACTAAAAATATACACATACAAATTAGTTTCACAAAAAAGAGGCAAATACAAAAAATTCAACTAAGAAATGCGAATGATTTAGTGTTACGGTCCCCTAGAACAAATTATGGCAAAAGAAATATTTTATTTGAAGGTGCACAAATTTATAACAAGCTTCCCAAGGACATTAAAGAAACCCAATCAATTAACACATTCAAAAAACTGCTAAAACATTACATAAGTTCAAATAAATAAATCTACAATAATGAATAGGTATAATCTCCTTCTTTTCTTTTCTTTTTTTTAAGTCGGTTAAAAAGTCTCAATATAAACGAACCATCATTTGTATTAATGCTTTGCACTTGCACTTAACTTGCACTTTTGTCTTCAATTTAAAAGAATTAAAAAAAAATCGTAGTCAAATTAAAACAAAATGATAAAAAGCTTTAAAATAAAGCTTTGATTACTTTCAATACCAAATATCTAATCTAAAACAATACAAAAAGAAAAATGAATTTGTCTTAAAACATAACAAATTATTTTAAATAAGCCACATCTAGCGTGGCGCTGAGCGTTTTTTGTTTACATCAATGTTTTGTTATCATTGCGCCCGATGCCCGAGGCTCGCGGTGCTCGTGTATTTGTTGTGACAATGTTTTTAAAACTACCGTCCATAAGTACGTATCTCTAGAATATGTATTGTTTGTTTGTTAATTGTGTTGTTCTCATGTAGGTAAGTGATTTAATGTGTAATTCTTAATGAGAATAAATGTCTTAAACCTTAAACCTATCGTACGAAATTCTTACGTGGGATGTGAGGGATGAATTCGTTGGAAATCAGAAGAGCGCGGATGAAAATGTTGACGGCTGCAAGGATACTGCAGGGTTGTATGGACTCATTGGAGTGTGTCGAGCAGTTGTCTCGCCTATATGTGCCGGATAATTATTTGCGTATTCGGCCCGGTCGTGGACATCGGCTTTTGCATCGGCCCCATGTCGCACAGTAGCACGTTCCCAGTCACCGCTTTATCGCATGCAATACACAATTACATGTTCATGGATGGTGACTGCAAAGAACAACAACTTCATTGACGTGTAACATCTTGTGCTGATTGAATGTAAACAAAACATGTTTTGACAACCATCATCCGTCACTGATAATAACCTTCTTATTTCTCAACTTTACACAAATGTCACATTTAAATTAGTACAAGAAAACACACCCACGTCGTCTCTCACCTAACAAATTGTCAAAAACAAAATTAGCAGCATTAAATTTTGATATATGTCCCCGGAAACGTGTGTGACACCAGTGCCGTGGGGTTTTCATTAAATAATGCGAATATATCACACTTTCTCCGTATTCTTGGCCCCGGCTCAAAGGCAACTGGGCCGAGATGATACCAGGAAGGCGGTCTGGTGGCATAGGGCTGACGCGCTGAAGAAACGGATCATTGGTGTTTTTTCTGTTCTGTGGTTTCATCATTCTTCATCATCAATCAGATTTCTTTCTTTGTTTTTCCATAACAATAATATAGGTACTAATAAGCAGAAGACTTTGCTTCTTTGTATGTAGTTGTACGTTTTTGAACCTGCATATCGACTGGAACTTTAATATACCGGACGGATTTGAAAAGTTTTATCTCAAACATGCTTGGAAATTTGAGCATTATTTTGACAACCTTCTTCGAGATAAATCGAAGTTGCTGTACTGGCCAAATACATGCGAGCAGCGGCGGGCAAAGTTGTATCCTCTAAAATCCATATCTGTCGTGGTTTGGCGGCCAAATAAATTACATAGTAAACTCATATCTGTCGTGTTATTAAAAAATGGAACAATATTTTACTCCGAAACATGGCAACCTGATAAACGAATTCATATTATGACAATTTTATGACATTAATTTTAGCCACTAGCTTTGGTTGGTAAAATCATTTCACGCGTGTGAGCTGTATGAAAATCTTTGTAATACTGACGTGGTAAATATTGAATGTGTAGGCTTTCTTGTTCACACCGTTAGTGAATTGATTTTTATCAATATTTATCATAATGATGGATCACAGTATTTACTGAGCATCTAGGGGGCGCCTAACAATTGAAGAGTAAAAACTGAAGAGAAAACTAGATATATGATGATCAAGGTTCTCTAAACAAATGACGACTACAACTCGTGACACCGACGTGTTTTGATAAATGGAAGAGAGTTGCGTATACAAGACAATATAGAATAGAGGTTATATAGACTGTGACAATATTATGATCACGGTTCGGACTTCGATTGGCTGTAGAGTACGCGAGGGCTGACGACACGTGGTGCGTGACGTTCAGAGGTGGACAATGCCAACCGGTCGATGTAGGTACAACCACAGGTGCAATTTGCATGCAGCAAGTCTGATTACGTTTGTGCAAAATCTACACAAGGGCCTGACTTGCCCAAAAAAGTCAATAGTTGTCAAAAAACTCTAGTTTTTCGAAATTGGAGTCTACAGCTTTGTTATTATAACTAATATTTTATTTATAAGGCTCAGACTTATAAGTAAAATCTGATGAAGTATGACTCTGAGCCAATCATACTTCCTCGTTGACTACGGAACCCTAAAAAAGAGAGATTCTGCAATGCACCGATATTTCTAGCTGGACGCAGGCGCAGGTGACCCGAGGCGAGTGTGCAGTGGCAACCTGCCATCTCTGGGGTTACGGTCAACATATGCAATCGATTCGCACACGTTTAGATATTTAAGTGAAAATGCTTTCAACGTCTTTCAAAACTATAAAACTGAAATATAAAACTAGAATCCGCGCCACGAAAGAAGTCCCTGCGGCGCTGCAGTCTACGACCTGACATGTGTGTGTCTAAAGCTTCCTCATAAGGCATAGAGAAATTCTAAGCATGCCATATTTTAAAGCTTATAGCATATTAGATGCAATCAAACGTGTCAGTAATAGGTATTTTAGGTGCAACCACAAATTATTTATTTATTTATTTTAGTTAGCCAGAGAAACGTGTCCCCAGTTGACACATGGCGTTAAGGCAAACGAGTGAGGTTAGGGTTTTAGACTAAAGTCAGAAATTTAGTGCGCAATTGGTGCATTGAGAACCAAAAAACTACTGTTGAAACTACAAGCATTAAAGTGTGTGCGAGCTGGAGTACCGTGTCTCTGACTTGCACACCTGTATCTTCGTATTTATTGAGGTAGGATTATGTACCTCAAAATTTTGAGTTGAATTGGTGCAGTAAGCTTCAAATTTGAATTTGAATAGTTTTTGAGCTACAAACCGATAAGCATGTGTAAACTGGTGACACGTAACACATTTTGAATTACTGTAACTGTATAAGTTAGAGTCTCGTATTAAGAAATAAATGATACCCTATAATAGGTGCACACACGAGGCATAATTTCAAATCCCTGGGCGTCTTAGTTTCAAAATTATAGGCAACAAACTATTTTCCCGCCATAAAATTCAAAATAAATGGCTCGGACTCAGCTAAGAGCGCCGCTGCCGTTTCGTGCGCTACACTGATACAATCGAGTTCGAACTTAACGGCTGGTATTATATCGAGTCACTTTAATTGCGCTTTCGATTGTTTTAATATCTGTTTTGAGAATTTTAGACTAGGAGCCGTCTGATATGAGTAAGCTGTATAATCAGCGTACTCATATCAGACGGCTCCTAACCATCTATGGTCTATGGTAGTTACTTATAATTGAACAATCTGATTCTGTTATGAAGTAGTTTTTACATTTGATGTACATTTGATAATAAATAACTTGATGTAAGATTTTAAACTTTCGCGTTCCAATATAATTAAATACTAAAACAACGGGACTAAAACGCGACATTTATTATGTAGTACAACTATGTACTTACAGCTTGACGTTTCGGCTATGTTGCAATAGCCGTGGTCACAAGCAGACTAGAAATTTCGCGTTTTAGTCCAGTTGTTTTAATATTTAAAAATAACTTGATGGCCAGTAGCGAATAAGAGCTTTTATTTATGATTTTTGAATTTTTGCATTTTTATACTTATGATTAATTTTAAATAAAAAAAATATTGGAAAAAATAAACTCGGCCACATGTGAATTCTCAGATGGGACGGAGATGGCTTTTATTTATTTTCAGATAAAGCCGTTAAGAAACGAAGTTGAACCTACATCTATTTATACTAAGAGCAACTGCTTTTACAGAAGTAAAAGCAATTTTAAAATGCCAGTTATCAAATACTTTAAATCAATCAAAGAATTTTGAAATACTAACGAACATTTGGCATAAATAAAGTCTTTAACACGGGATTTTCGAAACTAGACCAAATTCTACTTACAGCCACTCAGAATTTTGTGAGACGGATACATAAATCTTTACGCTCTATTAAATTGAGGCAAGATTACGAAACTTTATTTTTTTTACGTCAAGAGAACATACATAATATTTTGCTTTATTACCAAACCGACCAAATAAACCAATTGACGAAAGAAGCAGTGAAATTATACTTATTTTCGCTTTTATGTAATGTACGAGCTAGGAAAACTGTTGTATACCCATAAACATTAATCGTATCAGCTTGGCATTTCAGACCAATGAATTACATACGCACAGGCCTGCCTTAATGAGAACTAACAAATATAATTTACTTCATGTTATTAATAATTATACCTACTCTAAGATGATCCAAGAATATCACCTCATTGCACAGACCTATCTCGATATAGGTCTGTGCCTCATTGCATATTACTATACTATTTGTACTATTTTTACACGTACATTACAAGTGTATTATATTGTTTTAGTAGTCTAATTTTTTAAATAAGCAAGTAGTTGGCTTAGCTAGTTATCTAAATTTAGTTTTTTTATTGATTGTATTAAATATAAAAGTATCTTATGGTTAATAATCTGAAACTGTCTTTATACATGACATATTGCGTAGGACATTCAATTACATAATATTAGCTTTATTTTTGGCGTATTGTTTTATAAATTATTGCATAGTTAGATGATTTGAAAGCCATATTTTTGGCACGACTGTATAGGGCATTGTCATTATGCTTACCAACTTATAACAATAATTAAAGGTTACGTATATACCTAGTTTATATTATGAGTTCATTGCTCCTGAAAGAGTTGTTGGCATAATCTTCTTTACATGTCTTTGAAGTCAAATGTGTCTCTATCTCTACATCAATAGTATGAAGTTATATACGCTGCCGGACCATAATATTTATTTTATCTTCATAGGAAAACTAATGAAAAGTTATAATTTACTTTTTTTCAGAGTTTTTCTGTGATTCTTCTTTGTCTTTGAAAACAGATTGAAAGCTTGACAGTTTGCAAAGAAACGGTAATTTAGTAACCAAACGATTTGTCTGTGTCAAAAAGAAAATATTACAGCAAAGCTTCTCTTAAATATTTTTTATAAAGTAAATAATCGTATATCAGAACACATATAATTTCTTTTCATTTATTTACTTGCTGCTTTCTTACTTAAGAAATAAATTCGATTAAGTACATACTAACATTCGAAGGTAAACTCCAGTTACAAAAAATCGGCCAAATTCGAGTCGAACTCGCACATGAAGGGTTTCGTCTCTCACCCAAGGTTGCCTGGAAGAGATTGCTATGTAGCAATAAGGCCGCCTATTGTGTGGTCCTCTTTTATTTCAATTATTTACAGTTTAAGTTCCATGTATGAGGAGCCCCCCCTTAATATATACATTTTTTTATTTTTGTCTAAAAACCGTAAAGTGGTTTGCAGAATGTATCTACCTACCAAGTATCAACTGTGTAATCCTCATAGTTTTGGAATAAAGTGGCTGTGACATACTTACATCGGACATGACGAATCTTTAAGGGTTTCGTTTTTTGCCATCAGGCTAGGAAACCCTAAAAATGTAGGAATATCAGATTAACAAATGTTTTGAAAAGTATGCAACTGGTACCCGCCCGACATAATTTTTGGTGTTACCTCAATGTGAAATCAAGTATTAGGTAGGTTTTTGCAAAATTAAGTCGGAGCTCGGAGACCAGTGTTAATGATTGGACCAATCTTATATGAATGCATTAGACGTTGAATTCAATTTGTTATTTCAAATAACTATCGTTTCCGTTCAGGTATTTACGCGTGTAAATGTCATTGAAAGACAAAGTGCTCTCCAGCGACCTAGTTCCACTCTATTCTGGTAGTTGCAGGTAGTCAGTTCTATTTCCATTTGATTTCCTAACTGTTTGACACACTTTACCACCGCGCGACCATTTGACCGGGAGCATCGCCCGCCCATTGTGATATAACTGACATTTATCACTCGATTACACGGCCTGTTGAAATGAAAATAGCAGGCTTAGAAATGGAGGGGTGAATCAGCAAATACTCGGCAGGACAAATAATAAGATAGGTAAATGGTGTCTTCGTAAAATTTAGTGAATGATAATAGTCTACAGCACAAATAGGTTCTTAACGTGAAAATTGCGTTTTTTTATTCAAAGTAAGCCAAAACAAGGTTGAGAAACTATGGTCTCAACATTAGACTAACGAAAGAATCTAAACCTTGCCTCTAAAACCACTTTTAGTATGAAGGTAGGTAGCTACGTTATGGGTGCACTGAAAATGAAAAAATGAAAATATTCTTTATTCAGTTACAGGAGATTACATAAACTTAATTAATATTGGGATCGCCAGTTAAGTGCGAAGCACCTGTGTTAGGAAAACTTACTACTTAATTTACACTGTGGTGTATGCGTCGCCTTCCCATAAATACTATGTAACTGTTAGGATAACTGCAGTAATAAATCATACGTTTAACAATCCAGTTGTGTCATTTAGTCGCCTCCCGGTTTCCCAACATTGCATGGCGACCCTGCCGGGATAATAATTTTAAAATGTAATTATCGGACTAAATTGTAGCCATATAGCAATGTCTGGAAACTATCGCGTATGTAATCGTTTCTTGTACAGAATTATTTTTAACATGTCCTGAGTGGCATCAATATTGTCACATCTTCATACCAGACGCCAGTGTCACATCACTGTATTAGCACTGCTGTTAATATATGAGTTTAACCAGTATCTTAGCTTCGACTCTTTTTTATATTAATATACTTAACGCTATGTAAATGCTTGATAGAAATCATGAGTCGGCCAAAATCACAATACTGGGTGTAATAATAATAATAATTAATTAATAATTGCATACATAAACACACCACTTATCTAGCCCACGTTAAGTTTCATGAAGAACTAGATAACGGATAAACATACTTATACACTTGTAAATATCGGTAGGCAACTCGAAAGGTACATTATCTTTAGGCTGATCATGATTTGATATCATTTGGGAATCACACCTTGGTTGGTACCCTTGTTCCGGGAGAAGGACTGATTGTAACATATCAAACAAAATCATTGAATTCAGAAACGCCGGACGTTTGTATGTTGTTTTTGTACTTACTTATATGCAGGGTTGAAAAAAACCACGTTTATAAAATAAAAAAAAAAAAATAAAAAAAAAATTATTTGATTATTTTGATTTTGATTTTATTACTCTACTTTTTCTTGTGGGCATTATTTTTATTTAGGTACTAGCTGTGCCTGTAACTTCGTTCGAGTGAGACCCGGAACATCGTTTGCAATCCTTCCCGACTAAATTGTTGGTAAGGCGGACTTTTTAACCGACTTCAAAAAAAGGAAGATGCTATTGAGTCGCCTATATTCTTGACTTTTTGAAGAGAATACTTAACATAATATGATACCATTTAATTACATTCTTATTATCTTATCGCCTTTAGGTCTTATCGGCATTGTAACACGCCTTCGAAATTAACAGAGTAGCTCACTAACTACTAAATACTTAATAACTACGCCTGTCTATACTGAAGAACATCTTTGAGTCATACCATCATAACAATCATGATTGGACAACATGAAATCATTCTTACCCCCTCTATCATTTGCTCTATCCACAGAACAAAACAACTTTACCGGCCGGTTTTACCACCTACTAATAAGTTCTGGATAGTTTGATTGACAAATATTTTGACAGTTTGTTATATGAAAAAATTAAACATTCCAACATGCCAAACAAGCTATCCATAAGTTATCAGTAATTGGTGAAACTAACCTTTAATGTAAAACCTACATTACGATTCGTTATTAGCCATTTAAAGTGATGAGGCTTGCTTACCCCCGAAGTTAATAATCTATATATATCCGCATACGATTTAGTTTCGCAATGGTCGGTCACGGGATAGGTGACCAATAATTCACTATCTTTTCCGTGCCTCGGAAGGCACGTTAAACCGTTGGTCCCCGGCAAAATTTGAGGTCATGAAAACCCACCAATCCGCATTGGGCCCGCGAGGCGGATCATGGCCCATTCTCATTATTAATGACTTATTCTTCCATAAGGAAGGCCAGTGCCTCGGCAATGGGGATATTAAAAATTGTTATGAATACTGTTCAATTTGTTCATAGGTACTGAAACATAAAACTTGGTAATAACGCTAGAACTAGTATTACGAAAACCGCATCTAAAATGAACGACATAGGTGAAGGGCAATCTGAAGCACAAAGTTTAAAACCTGACCTTCTGTTGACTACATAAAAATACCACTTGTATCCGCGACACATTGATAAACTCCTCCTTTTTTTGAAGTCGCTTAAAAAATTATAAAATAACTAAACCTTTTAGAAATAACGACAAAATATACATACAACTTCATCTTTCATACACGCCATACCGCTAAAGTTAAAAACGTAGTGATTACTTGCTCAGTGGCTAAAGTAATAAAAAGCAGCAAAAAGGATGAAGTTAGTTACGTCAAAATATATTTTTCAAAAATAAATTCAACAACTGTTGCTAAGCAACCAAAACCTGAACGACGCGTAAACTCCCAACTCTGCCTTCTGCATACGTGCGTCACAATATAAATTTCTCCGTCCGTCCTCTCTTTAAAATGAAATTACTTTTGATAGAGTTGACCGATATTGATGAAATAAAGCTATACGGAAAGTTGAGATACGGACTTTAAACATATAATCAATTCTTTGGACTAAGATTATGGGTTTTAGTGTGATGCTCATTTAAACATTACACAGACATACAGACAGACGGAAATTGGTTCTGCTGCTTATTCTGAGTCCCCCTATCTATTTTTTTGCAAATTCAAGCACTGTACAGACACGCTGAACTTTGGTTCGTATTATAAGTATAGATAATTGAGGTAGTACTTGCTACAGGCGCCAAAAAAAGTAAAATATAACATCAACCAGAAAAAACGATTTTATTTTCGTGTGTTAACATTATTGTGATGATTACTTTAATTCATTACTTGCATTGCATGTAATGAATGAAAGTAATCTTTACTGTTATATTTTAAGTGACACAAAAAAAAATTGGATTGTTCAATTCATTGTGAAAATAACTTAGCTTGCACATATCGTACTTGTTTTCGTACATTACAGTTGATTTATGTGCACTCTCGCCGTTTAATTAATACCTTTTTCGGAGTTTGATTTAAATCTGCGATTTTTATAAAAACTTAAAATAATGCAATAAAAATCGTCATTTTAAACCGTACTTATATGCGTTACTGCTTTAACTAAATATTAATATTTACTGTGGTATTAGTCTGTCCGTCTCTCATCGAACGCCTCACAGAATTCATCGGCGATACTCTTTCACTAACGCGCTGTTGTAGGTACGAATACGTTTTTTTTTCTTGGCAATATCCCTTGTTTTATTTCGCGTATGTTATTTTGGGACGTGTTCGCCTACGTTTTGCATTTTTACGATTGTCTACGAGTCACAAGATCACGGATAAGGTAATAATTTATGAAAATTACAAATAAAAAGGGATTCTACGTAGAGAAAAGACTCGAAGACTACCTAATGTAAATCTATATCAAAAAATAATCCTCACTTTTATTATCAGGCAAAGTTAGTTGTTTTGTATACAAATGTACCAAAAATGCGTTAAAAATACATAATTAAAGTACACAAGGTAAAGTTAACACTTTGCCTTCCAAATTAAGAAGTACCTATCCACAAAATTCTAATAAGATTTTACACAACAATTTTGAAGAATGCATCATTGCACCATCTAATTTTAACGGTAAATATCTAAATATATAGGATTTGACAACTTTGTCTATATCGTGCTACTCAGCCTCAGTTATTTTCGCTAAAAAGTTGTCTGCTGTTTCATCAACACATTTCCGCAGTCTGCATTTTTCTTAAATACTTACTTAGTTTTTATTTGAGTATTTAAGTGCAAACAAATGTTGAAAATATAAAACTAGATTAGTGACGTAACTCAAATGGATTCAAGGAGGAATGTAAACATTGCCTTTAAAATATTGTTTTAACGTTAATTGCTAATAGAAATAGAATGTGGTCTGTGAAAATAAAATAAGGGCAGTACTCTAATTCTCAAGCAGCGTGGTCTAAAATAGCGCCAAGCCAAAACATTTCAACTGCGACGTTTACGCGTATTTTATTTGATTTTTGAGGGAGTATAGTTTGTTTTGCTTCGTGTTATAAACTTTATGCACCGTTAATTATTTAATTATAACTGACTAGCTGAGCCGTGCTTTTATCGCTGGGCATCAAATTACTTGTGATGAAATTATCTCACAATCTAAAGATTTTTCTAAATTTCGTTCAGTAGTTTCAGATATTACTTCAAACAAACAAACACACGAAGTTACAAACTTTATTGCTTTATAATATGTATTAGTGTAGATCTTTATCCTTCAAAAATAATAATTCAATGATAACGTAAGTTTTCGTTTTCCCTACGTTATGGTACCTTAGTGATACTTGTTATTGTTACCGACCTAATCATAAAGCGACTTTAAGCGACCCACCGCGTAGCCAGATAGCCTTGCACCATCAAGCTCTTTATGCTAGCTAAGATTAACATTTGAACAAACAATAAAATCAACTTTTCGAAGGTAGACTTACGTGAAGGTTATAAGTAGCTAATCATCCAGGACCACGACCCCTGAAAAGGTGCCAAAACGACGGGAATTCAAAAACAACATGTAGGTACTGTGGAGATCGTAGGTATATGTTTTCGTACTGCAAGCAGGCCGGTACATCGCCGTTGCTGGCTAGTTTAGCTTTTTATAAAATTGAGAAAAGAAAGCCCCATCTTGTGCGTAGATATGGACGGTTGCCTCGACATATAAAATGTACTGTAAAGTTGTTATATACAACTTTTCAATTGAAAACTAAATATATAATAGTATCAAGATAAATATCATTTTTATTTATAAAAGTAGCGCCACAGATTAGTAAATAGTTACTTCGTGTAGCGAAGTGTACCTAAAGCTACTGTGTGTGCGCAAAAACATCGGAAAAGTTGTTTTATTTCAATGAAAGTGCCCGCCAGAATTTAAGATGTACGAGGTTATAGCACATCAAAACCAAGTGTTATGAGTAACGCGATTACTTCCGTAAAAGTTATTTTATTCAAAGCTAGGTAGCTTTGATAGCTTATTTATCAAAAGTAATCTTATGGAACTTGACCTCCTTGGTGGTCCTAGTTGATCACCATTGCGGTTCTTTTTTATTTCAGTTTTTACGGATTACAAATTCTGCAATCTTACTCCCATTTGCACTAAATTTATTTCTAATCTATTTTAAAACATTATATTAAGAATAGCTTAAAGCTTTTAACCGCCGCTGTGGTCCAGTGGCACAACACCCGTATGAGACCCAGGGGTCCGGTTCGCCTCCCAGGGGGTTACATATTGTATTTGGTTTTGTTGGTGGAAGGACTTGCTGTAAGTCACCCTGGGTAGCTACCACCATCTTATCTAAGTCTGACGCCATAGCAACAATGTTTTCAGCATTGTTGTGTTCCGGCAGTTAAAGATAAGATAGCCAGTTCCTCAGTGATTGAGGATTCCGGGAGAGGCTCGCTTCCATCTTCAGCCTTATCAATACTTAACATCAAGTATGATGAAGGCAAGAGTTTCACCGTCGTTCATAAAAAGAAAATTCGATATTGGGCCCTAAGTTAGCCTTAATAGTCTTAGTGGATTAAGAACGGCATATGGTTTAGTGCAACACAATTTTTTATTAAGATTAAGAAAGATAAGAATAGCCGCCTTAGGCGATTCTTAAGTTTTGTGCAAATGGGTGATAGTCTCCCATTACTGCTCAAAGCATTCATTATCATTTAAGTCATAAATAGTCAAAAGTAATGGAGTTATATGAACATTATTTCCCAAATAAATATGAATGTTGTAAGAAGCCGACATTATGTATCTAAATTTCTAAATAGCCATACATTTTTTTATAATATATATGTTAAGAATATTAAATGTGACGTTGATGACTTTATATATCAATGTGTTTGGCTTGTTTATTTATTCCATTTTAAATGTAAATACTTTCGACCAGTGCCGTGTAATTGGGGTTTATGTAATGTGTGTGACTGAAAGTAGTGCGTGCATAATGTTGTTCGTTTGGAAAATACTTATACTTAAATCATGGTATCACCTTAGAATAATTATTCTAAGGGTATCACGTAGGCATCATAATTTTATTATTTTTAAAAGTCATATTATTACTAATAAATCGTAGGTAGTAAGTAATAAAAGAAACTTGTAAAAATCTGGTAAGCGCGTCGGGACTGCTTAGTTATTGAATGTGACCAATGATATTATATGTGTGTAAAATATTATTGAATGTGACAAAACCATTCTCAAGCCCGTAATGTTACTGGGGCTGGCTGGGCAGAAAGAGTACCTACTCAGCTGTAAGAAAAAAAGGTTAAAGTACTATTCACTCAGAAGTAATCCTATGAAACGTGCGTACTTGGAAGTGATATCCCTAATTGGTCGAGCAAAAATTTTAAGAAGAATAAATATTTGTTTATAAAATTAGTGCTGGAATTGAAAACGAGATTATGTGATCTGCTGTAGCCTACTAATGTGGCTTAGAATTGATATAGGTATACATAGATTAATTTTATTGTCATTTCCCTATATGGTTATGGATAGCATAGCGACAATTGAAAGTCAAATTCATACAAAATACATTTATTCTATCCCAGCTGCATGATCATGATGCGTTCTGTTGTCAGAGTGTACAAAGTCGACTCGAATTGTATGACTCCTTCACGCAATATAACTTGTACAAAAACCGCAGGAAGTGAATCTGTTTCAGTAACATTTAAGAAGCTTTAATCGTTACACTCGAATGATGGATGTTTCAAAATCTAAATACTTGACCGACATACTATAGCGCACATAAGTCATTTCTCTCAGATATCGCACGTAAAGATACATTGTGCCATTTTTAAATTTGGGAGCAGTCGCGATCCTGGCACTCGCTTCTGTTCATTTGGGTCATCGGAAAAGCAAACAATGCTAATTGTTATCAAGAATCGTTTAGCGGAATTAATTATATTTTGGGATATTACACAAAAGAAATAACTGAAAGTCTATAACTGTAATTGTGATATAGGTAATACCTAAAAAACAAGATCTATATACCTAAGTTGCTCTCTAACTAAACCCAAACGTACCTACCTAATTAAGTTTATAAGCTTAGTGCTTGTGGAGTGTGTGCTGATAGAGACAGTGTAGAAGAGTCAGTTTTGTCTTCACTGTCTATAAAAATGAGATACAATCTGTGAAGTAATAGTAATTTTGTGGACATGAATAAAATTATTATTAACAAATTATTAGGCAATAAACCGAGAATTTATATTAATAAGCTATAAACCAAGCAATTTCATACTATTGCCAATATCAAAATTCAGTAAAATACAAAGTCCTGCAATTAATCGTTCGAGACGAGAATCAATTTGCAACATGAAAATTATTATATTTCTAATGCGGTACCTACGTGAAAAAGTTGACCGTTTGCCAAATATCGTCGTAATCGATTTGTTTAATAAATAAACTAAAATTGACTTCATTATTTGAGTGACTGACTTTCAGACTTAAGCTGAAAAATTCAATGTATTACATTAATATTTCCATCGCCTATAATGCCATCATACCAATACGTTAAATTAATAGTTATTTGTTATGCAAGGCTGGAAAGTTGGTTATTTAGCGGCGAGTTACCTCTATTGACATCTGAGCAAGTGAAGGATTGAATCCTGAGCGAAGCGAGGATTTCAAAGGTACAAGACGCTTAAAACTAGCAATCCTGCATACCACTTGTACTGATCATTTTGCTACACTTCTCTCTTTATCTAAAATAAAACCACAGCTAAAACCATCAAAAACAAAAATTTCCATTAATTTCGAAGAAGCTTTAATACACTTAAAAAATAAAAACATTGCTGATTTGTTGCACTGTGAGGATCCTGTGGAAGTGATCGACCGTTTAATATATATGCTAAAAGACTCAATAAAAGAAAATACAATAATAACTAAAATACCTAAAAAATACCGCATTATTAAACCGTGGATTACACCTGGCATCTTGCGATGCATACGAAACCGTAACAAGTTGCAAAAAAAAGCATGCAGTGAGCCACTTAATGATGTAGTGGTAGTAACGTATCGGCGATACAGGAACTACTGTAACAAATTAATAAAAAAAAATAAAAAGGAACTATGAAAGAGCACTATTAACTAATTCTGTCAATAATAAACAATTGTGGAAAAATATAAAGGAAATAACGTATACAAATAAAGAAAACAGCACACATTTAGAACTTTTAAATATAAATACAAACCCAACTGCTTCTGCGAACTTTGTAAATAACTATTTTGCAAATATTGGTAAACAGCTTGCTGAAAAAGTGAAACCGGATAAAAACAGAACAAATACTTACCTCCAAAACTTGGCTTCTCAACTTGACTCCTTTGTTTTGTTACATACAGATTATGACGAAGTAAATAACATCTTGAATAATTTAAAATCAAATAGCGCTCCTGGGTGGGATAACATTCCAACTGCTTTTCTTAAACATGCAAAAACTGAAGTCATTCCCATCATTACCCATCTTGCAAACCTCTGCTTTGACACAGGAATAATTCCAGGTTCCTTGAAACAAGCTATTATTACACCGGTTTATAAGGCTGGGGCAAGAGACGATGTGAACAACTACAGACCTATATCTGTACTACCAGCGATCTCCAAGATACTTGAAAAGCTATTAAACTCAAGGCTAATTAAGTATCTCTCCAAATTTGATATCCTGTCCTCGTCTCAGTATGGATTTAGGCAAGGGAAAATCAACGGAGGATGCAATAGCTGCACTTAGTTCGCTGGTGATCAAGGAAATGGATAAGCACAATAAAAGTATGGCAGTATTTCTAGACCTAACAAAGGCATTTGACACGGTCTCTCTCCCCATCCTTATACACAAGTTGGAAGTCATCGGTATCAGAGGAGTCCCTTTAAAACTTTTTATAGACTATCTGACAGATAGGAAACAGGTGGTCAAGTTGGGAACCTATACCAGTGAGAGCATGAAAGTGTCCTTTGGGGTCCCGCAGGGGAGTGTTCTTGGCCCTACGCTCTTCTTAATATATTTGAACGATCTGTGCAGCATGTCTATTAAAAATGCCAAGATTTTCTCCTATGCGGATGACACTGCTATTGTCTTTACTGGAACAAGCTGGGAGGAGGTTAGAAAAGACGCAGAGAGTGGACTTGAACAAATAGGTATTTGGCTCCGCAATAACCTCCTTACACAGAACGCTGCAAAAAGTAATTATATATGTTTTGGCATTTACGACAACGCTCAGCCTGACACAAACTTTGAGGTAAAGATACATCAGTGTAGCTCTTCGAGGGAAAAACCAACCTGCCCATGCCCCACCATTGAAAAAGTAGCACAAACTAAATACCTCGGAATTCTGGTGGACCAAAGACTCTCTTGGTATCCGTACCTTGAACATGTCGCTCAAAGAATTCGCAAGTTAACATGGATTTTTAAGACATTAAGACACGTAGTACCAAAAGCAAATAATGATCCTGGGGGTAATGAGAGATATTTACTTAAAGACATATACATATCTCTTGTTCAATCGATCCTCAGATACTGTATATCCATCTGGGGAGGTGCTGCCAAGACACGTTTTCTTGAGGTCGAACGGGCACAACGTAGGCTCATAAAAATTATGTATTTTAAGAAGCAACGGTTTGGAACTGATTTATTGTATGAAATTTGTGGACTGCTTTCTGTAAGAAAATTATACATATTTCATACAGTTCGTAGAAAGCATAAGACTCTTAATTATGATCCCACAATTGCAAAAAAAAGAAGACCGAAATTAGAGGTCCCAACACATAATACCACTTTTGCTTCCAGGCAATACAGTGTTCTTTCGGTATTTATTTACAATAAGGTCAACAGCAAACTTGACATATATAGCAAAAATTACCGTGAATGTAAGAAATTGTTACAGAAATGGCTAGATAATATAAACTATGAGGAAATTGAGGCACTTCTTTTAAAAATGATATAGCTGAGATTACAAAAGCTGAATAATAATAATATAAAATATATATATATATATATATATTAAAAAGTATATATTTATCTTTGAACATATATCATATGTACACACACACACAACACACACACACACACACACACACACACGCGCACACACAAAAACACACACACACACGCGCGCGCACACACACACGCTTTGGATTGTTTATATTTAAAGATTTTACCTACTTACATTAATTTAGTATCTTAGTGTAAACTGTTTATCCTAGAGAATTCATTGTTAAGGAAGAGCGGTGCCCCCTGACACAGGCAATTGAGCTTAAAAGGGGAATCCGGTAACTAATGTTATGTACATTTAAACAGTTAATAAAAGTTTATTATTATTATTATTATTATTAAAATTTTTCTGCCGAGCGCAACACACAATTTTTCACCTCACAACAGCGAGGAACATTTTATGGTTGTTTTCGCGGTCAACTTCCGGTAAATAGTTCTTTAAACATAAAGGTTAATCTAAAAAGACCTTATTCTCGTTGTTTTAATGATATAAAAAACTAAAATAATAAAAAAGGGAGTATTACAGTTAATTCAAAGTTATTTAAAGTAGGAATATATTGTTACTTATTAATAAGAATAAAAACGATTCCGTAAATGTTGACACTGACATGAGTACAAGACAAAGACAATTTAAATATAAAGATTTATGTCGCAGTCCGAAATCCAATTATAGGTTGTGAAATCTCACCCACCCTAATATAAAATTCTTATAACAAATAGTTTAATCTTATTGTTATTGTTTTTATGATTCAATGAACTAAAATAATATAATTAAACCAAAACGGAGTATTATAATTAATTTAAAGCTATTTAAAATAAGAATCAAATATAACAAAAAAGTCAATAGCGCGATTCGGAACGCATTATGACATATTTTTAGGTATTAAATTAAAAAAGTGCTTTGCCGCGCTAGGCCGCAAAAAGCGATTTTTCTACTCCTAAACTGATTGACAAAACCTCATTTTCAGAGCGTGTGAGGTGAAAAATTAATTAAGATTAAATGCAACGCGTCGAGTAAAAACTGAAGAAGGCAAGTGATGGAATACGGGTTATGAGAACTACCCGTAGGACCTTGCTTGGGCTCTTACATTAGAAGTTTTGCCCGAATGCCAAAGGTATTTCATATTCACTAGAGTTTATTTTCACAGAGAAATATTGTTTTGTTTGTTAGAGGCTAATAGGGCACCAGAGGTGGCCACTAATCTTCATACGATAAGAAGAGAAAGGGCTTACCTAATTTGTTTTATGAATTCGCTACTTTTGGTTCGGCAAATAACTAATACTACTCAGGACGTAGTCTGCTTTTCAATGTTAGATATGAAATTACAGAAAATGCATAATGAAGAAGAAAAATTCCGTTGCGACTAGGTATATTACTGAATTAAATAAATGGTTATGTTCCGGCCGCTGTAGTTTACCTTGTACAATATTGTTTTCACCTCACACGCTCTGAAAAGGAGGTTTTGTCAATCAGTTTAGGCGTAGAAAATTGCTTTTTGCGGCCTAGCGCGGCAAAGTACTTTTTTAATTAAATACCTAAAAATATGTCATAATGCGTTCCGAATCGCACTATTGACTTTATTTATTGTAACATTTTATTCTTATTTTAAATAGCTTGAAATTAATTATATTACTCCGTTTTGGTATTATTATATTATTTATAAGAATTTTATATTAGGCTGGGTGAGATTTTACAACCTATAATTGGATTTCGGAACGTGACATAAATCTTTATTTTTAAATTGTCTTTGTCTTGTACCTCATGTCATTGTCAACATTTACGAAATCGTTTTTATTGTTATTTATAATAAGTTACAATATATTCCTACTTTAAATAACTTTGAATTAACTATAATACTCCCTTTTTAATTATTTTAGTTTTTTATATCATTAAAACAACGAGAATAAGGTATATTTAGATTAAACTTTATGTTTAAAGATTTTTTTACCGGAAGTTGACCGCGGAAACGACCATAAAATGTTCCTCGCTGTTGTGAGGTGAAAAATTGTGTGTTGCGCTCGGCAGAAAAGTTTTTAGCGTCTTGTTCGCTTCGCTCAGGATTCAATCTTTGAACCACTCGCTACGCTCGTGGTTCTATCCTAGAATCCTTCACTTGCTCAGCTTCCAATAGAGGTAACTCGCCGTTAAATAACCAACTTTCCAGCCTTGCATAACAAATAACTATTACTTAGTTAGTTTTGGATATATAAGTTAGGTAAAAATAGGAGTATGATAGACTTGTATGAGGAATGTGAGGGTACCAGTAAGCAATATAAAGTGGATCGTAACAAAGCGAAGAAAAGTTATCTATGCCAGCCCCTAACGGAAAAAAGACCAACGTATGTGTGTTTGTTTAAGACGTAATATCTTACCTTGCCAAAGCTGCCTTTTCCAAGAACTTTTATGAAGTGGAAATCTTCAATAGTATATTTTCGGAAGCGAGGAATAGAACGAGCTGGTGGGGTGAAACGTCCCGTCTTCCTGAATAAGCCGTAAGCTGTCGATTGCTCTGTGGAAGTTAAAATAATCTTAGAAGAAATACCATATCTAGATCATCATGATGTAGTGAAACGATGTGAGTGAGTTAGTATCATGCAGTGCTATGCTTCTAAACCCAACACAAAACAACAAGTCTCTACCCGTACCTAGATTGTAAAACAATAGCTTTATAGTATTTTATTTAGACGAAGAGTTAATTTGAGGAAAACCTTAATATTGTTTTAATTTAAGATGATAATAATCTGAATACTTGAAACAAAATACTAAGATGTAAGATTCTTACAGCGCAAACATAACAATCCATAGCATTTCGATCACAGTCAAATACGACAAATGCTATTAATCAGAAGAGTATTTAAATACAATAACAAAGGTGCAATGTTAAAAATACATGCTTTAATTAATAAAAGATATAATTTATAACGATATGCACCTATTAGCTTAATCGCAGAGAGTCCGGATGACTGCGCTTGAGATGAATTATTGGCGCAAGTGTGTTGGCATTTCACATTTTCTCGTCACATTAAGATTCATATCGATACATTAACTAATAAAATACTCGTGTCACTGACACTAAAGATCTATATAAGATTTTAAACTTTCGCGTTCCATTATAATTATATATTAAAACAACGGGACTAAAACGCGACATTTGTTATGTAGTACTTTTACTATTAGGTAAGTATTCTGTGATGTAGTACAATTATGTTTTAACTAAAGATCAACACTAAGCCACTTTTAAATAACTAAATGATTGATATTGGTTAACGCCATTGAACTTGAGAAGTTTCTTTTCCTATGACGTATGAGTATGACGCACATTGAAAATAAATGTGATATCACGAAACTAGTTCTCCAGACGATTTGGCTGAAACACATGTGCCCCGAAGTTCTGTAACCTATGTGTATTTTTATACTAACAACTAAGTTTCTGTTTTATACGAGTCTCGATGATCGCAAAACACTCTAAATAAATACATCAGTTTAGAGCAAAAAAGTCATAAGGGCAGCCGTAAAAGCTTAATGATGCTTCATGATTTTATTATTGCATCAATAGCACTTAAATTTTATCAAAACAGTCGTTTTTCCGTATTAATACCTACAATTGATTATAAAATAATCGTCATCATAATCGATAATCAATCGCATCGAAATTGAGCGCGTCAAAAGGTCATCGGCAACGTTAATTCAGGAAAATGTTTACGTTCACACTGTAGTAGTATGACATAAGCGTCCAACATCTGTGATATATTAATTCTCTTTCACCACGGGTGAGATCGCGACCGAGCCGCTAAAAATATTTGCTTGTACAATATCAAGGTCAACTGCTAGAGGTTTCGCCGACACTATCGCAATTCCTTGTTTTAATTATTTAGAATATTAAGATGATCAGAGCTGCTGTAAAACTGCAGTGCCCGAGTTAGACTGGAGTTATAGTCATTTTTTTTTCCTAAATAGGGAGTAAAATAATGCCAGTGTTACCCTACTTAAAAGCATGAAGTTCCTGTGCCATAATTTCTTCGAGCAGGAAGTGTCATTTGGTCTACTCTTAGTTAATGACATCTGTTTTAATAAGCGGTTCTTGTCAGTTTTAAGAAGCCTCATCATCGTGTTGGGCAATGAAATTCGTTTCTATTTTGTATTTATTTGTTTCAGTATAATCACCTTTGTCCGTATGACGAATGTGTTTTTCACGGTATAAAAAATGGTAATGATTTGATTACAGAAATTTTCAAAGAGAGAAATGCATTTAAGTACGGTTGCCCTACCGCGCAAGTGTCATCGGCATCGACATCTACTTCATTTGACAGATGGATGTGACATATTGCTGTTTCTTTTGAAACAAATGAAAACTTACCAAAGACTAAAGGCCCGTATTACAGAGCGTTACTCGAGCAGTGTTCTGTAATTGGGAGCAGTTAGAAAGGGACGTCGCTACATTCGGTGTATAAGCGCGTCCCTTACTAACTGTACTCAAGTATAGATCACTGCTTGAGTCACGATCTGTAATACGGGCCTAAGAGCAATATGTAATATCCATCTGTCAAATGAAGTCGATTTCGATGCCGACTCCACTTGCACGGTACGGCTACCGCGCAAGTGGCGTCGGCGTCGAAATCGGTTTCATTTGACAGATGGTTGTGACACATGAAGCCGATTTCGATTCCCACGCCGCCAGTGCGCGGTACGGCCCCTTGTCTGTATATTGAAAAAAGATCAAAGATCATTATTGGTTATGGAACTACTTAAATAATAAAAACCTCTATTTCAGTTAATTCAAAGTTATTTAAAATATGAATAAACTGTTACTTAAAATAATAACAGTAAAAACGATTCGGTAAATGTTGACATTGACATGAGCTACAAAACAAAGCCAATTTAAAAATAAAGGTATACATAAGTCACGTTCCGAAAACCAATCATAAGTTGTGAAATCTCTCCCAGCCTAAATATAAAACTCTTATAACAAATTGTTTAATCCGGGTGTTTCCCACTGGTCAGATTGTTTTTATGATTCTGGGAACTAAAATAATATAGTAAAACCAAAACGGAGTATAGCAGTTTATTAAAATTTAGTTAAAATAAGAATAAAACGTAACATTATAAAAGTCAATAGTGCGATTCGGAACGCATTAGGACATATTTTTAGGTTTTATATGAAAAAAAGTACTTTATCACGCTATGCGATTGCCACGCAGAAATTTAATGACAAAACCTCCTTTTACGAGCGTATGAGGCGAAACGATTTTTTTTCTTATTCTAAAATCATTTGGCATCCGAGTTCCGTTACTATTATGCGTAGGCACAGAAACACTACATTTTTTTAATAAAAAGTCTGCTTGTTTTAAATTCGCCAAATTTGGTCATTATGGAACAAGTAAAATGTGTTATATTTAATTTTAGCGAACAATTATTGATTATGATACCATTCGTTTACTCACAACGCGGAAATGCTAAATGTGATAAAACACGAAATCTAGCCAGCATTTGCAGCCGTTCCTAGCGAAAGTCCTCCCGATTTCAACACCTTTATTTATAACCACCTAAAGCATTTCGCTGTATGCCAATAGTGTCAGGAGGAAAGAAATATTATCAAGAACTAGAAGGTTTTCCACAAATAGAAACTTGAGTATCTTGTTTTTCTTGTTGTAATAAAGGTTTCTAAGCGTGGTTTGCGTTGTTTGAATGAAGAACAAAACAGGCAGCATTGAAAAACAATGATTAGGTAACTAAAATATGTATTATCTCTAATCGTGTATAGTAAAGTGATGCGTGTAAGTTAATAGCAGCAAGCTGTAGTGACAATTTTCAAAAACAAACGACTCGCAACTTTTTACACTACAGAAAAGCTAAATATTAAACTTGAAATGGTATGTTTTCTCTACTGCTATGATCAACACCAGTCACATCACACATACTAAGAGCAGACACCTTACCGAGTTCTTGTTCTAAGACACCCGCCGCATCGTGTTTGTTGCCAGTGCTTGTCGACGTGCTCGGACTTTCGCCACCTGTGCAAACGGCATAAAGTAATCTGTTTTCCACTTTGAGTCTCCTATTACCCGTAATATCCCTTAGAATCCTTTAAGCTAGGGCCTTCCCAATCGCAAGTTTTTATGTTTTCAGGTTTGACTTGCCAACGTTGTCTGGTGATTCTTCTAATTTGATGTTTAGACTCAAACTAAACTGGACTCGCTGATTTTCTTTCTACTAAACAGTTTTTTTTTACAGTAATATCATACCTAAAATTTTGCACAAATTTAAAAAGTGCACAGTTAAAGTAAGTGTACAGTGTGAAAAGTAAATGTAGTAAGAAGAAATAAAAGGAAAGTCAGGAAATAGTTTATAGACTTGAAGAAGGGAAAGCATTAAGATTAAGCACTTTAGTGCAGTTGCTATAAATTCCGTGGATGTTACTTTAAACTTATATTATAATGCTTTTTTAATAGATTATGGAACAAGAATCGTCGTCGTCGTCGTCTCAGCCACAAACAAGAATAAAATAGCAAAATAATATGCCTTTGGTTTCACGGATCACCGTCATGGTACACCAGTTGGTACTCTTTTACATGCAACACATAAGAACTGAAATGTTTAATATCATTTTGTAATGGTGTCATAATTTTGCAAGTATTTTGATGATGTATTTTGATATGGTATGGAGATTTTTTTTGCGTAATTCCTATTTAGTTTTGCAAAAAATCTTTCTTAATTTTGACCATTTTTCTCTTCATTTTGATACGCAAAATAGCTACTGTCTGCGTCTTTTCCGTGTTACGTCATGAATGGCTCACTAAATTTTTTGTCATGAAAGCAATTCCTATTTATATGTATAGCTACATCAAGATTGCTTGTAAGGAATTGGAATAAAAATACGCTCGTGGCGTTTGAAGCTCTGCCAGATAATTGACTATTAGTGCAATTATCGATTTATTGTTACGGACGGTACAGTTGCTGGCATTGCTCTCCATCCGTGGTGTGGTGATCTCATTGATTGATATGAAACATAAATCAAAGGGAATTGGAATTCCATTTGGTAATAAGAGTCGGACATGTTTCATAAACAAGTACATAAACAGCAGAAACAAAATATACACCTTCTTATTAAAACATTATAAGTTAAGATTCACAAGACCTGTAAATTTTCAAATCACCTTCATTAAGAAGAAACGGGAATTGTGATGTCAACCATTTGTTTAAGTTAATTTCAGCAGCAAGTGAAGCTATTTATTCTATACAGGTGAGAGGCGAGTGATTGGCCTCTGTCCAGACTGAAGCAACCGCATCTCACTCCTACGCAACACTATATCCGTGGGTTCAAACAAATACGCACAATTCTTTATGCGTTATTACCCGATTGTCTCGTTTCGTAAGTAATGAATTTTATAATGGCCTATATTCACGTAAATTACTTTGGTAGAATAGAATGTATTGTGTATTGTGACAATCACATTGAATCAACTACCAATGACAACTGAATATTGTTTTCGACGACTCTTCTTCCAATTTGTTTAACGATTTATTATTGATGATGAAAGATTTAGATACCTCAGTACTTCTTTTATCTTGTGATTTGAAGTATTTTAACACGTGCGGCTAATAATATCCGTTACAGACGATAGCTAGCCAATAAAACATAGCTTTATTTTGAGCGGGATGGCTGACGTATCTGTGACGCTAATGTTTCCGATTAGGTATATACGTTCAATCAAATCAATGCAGTATGACCTCCAATAAAACAAACGATTACTTACATTACAATTAGGTATGTACCCACCTTTTATGGATGAGTTTCGGGACGCTAATGCTTCGACCAGGAGGCGCTGGTTCACTCCGCACAGATTTGCTGACAACTTTTCACACTTGCGATGACAGTTTACGTCACAGTCTAAAACAAAGATCCTCATGTCTTGCTACTTGGAAGAGGCATGTAGGTACTAGGTAACCCCTTCAAGATTATCCGCTTATAGGCCGTGCAAAAGCAGGATGCATTTGAGTTTTTTTTATACATATTAGTTGAAAGGTTAGTTGTGAGAAGTGGTGTGTTTGAATTTGTGTTTACTAACTTTTCTATGTACAAGATATTAAAATAAATTTACCTTTCTTTATATGAACAAATCCAGCTGGTGATGTAGGCGCCGAAGAATCAAATCCCGAGTCATTGGAACCGGTCGAAGTTCTTCCATCTGTATTATTTTCACATTCAAAGAATTCCGCCGAGCCCGCACTAGCATCAGACTCATCCGCATCTTCCTCATCTGAGGATTCTTCTTCCTCAGATGAAGATTCCGATGAACTCGATGAATGTATTATTTGAGGAGCTTTCTTTTGAAGTGGTCTTGGAGTTGCTATCAAGGGCCTAAGAGCCGGTTCATCTTTCACAGGTCTTTTTGGGCTTGGAGCTAGTGGCAATTTAACCACACCAGGAGACAATTTACTTTGTTCCTTATTGCTTTCAGCAACGGGAATATTTTCAGCCTTTTTATCCTCTCCTACATTTACCACTGGTAAAGATTTTTCTGGATTAAGTGATTCATTTGGTTTTGGAATGTTTTCTATATCCGATATAGGCTCAGAGCTTAGGTTTGTGATAGCAGGATTTTCGCTTGTGACTAAACTATCAACATTATTATCGTTGGTTGCTGAAGTGCTCTCCGTTTCTTGTGTTAATGTTTTACCATCTGATTTGACTGATGGAGATGTTTTGCTATCAAGTTGATAAAAAACAACATCTTTTGATTTATCTGAAGACAAACCTTCGTTTTTATTTTCATTACTCGGTACTGTCGATTTTTTGTCACTATTGGTGATATTCTGTTGACCTACATGTTTTGGTTTATTTTCTGGTTTTTCGAACTTAGTAGTATTTTCTTTCAAACTTTTTTGTGGCTTACAAACTTCAGATTCTTTAGCAATAACATCTTTTGATTTAACTGAAGTCGTTATCATGTCGTTTTTATTTTCATTAGACGTGTCTGTTGATTTTTCAATTATGTTGTTATTCAAAGTATTGTTTTGAGCAGTTCTTTTTGATTTATTTTCTGGCATTTTATCTGCTGGTGTATCAATTTTAATGTTTTTGGTATTCAAACTCTTTTGTCGCTCATATAATTTAGTGCTGGATGATGAGTTTTCCACTTCCTTACATACTTTTTCAGGTTTCGGCTTATTTTCGGAACGTTGTCCTTCCGATAGATTTTCATTATGAACGTTATTAATACGGAAACTTTTTTGTTGCTCGCGTAGCTCGGATGAAGCATTACTTTTCGATACAGTTGCAGTTTCTTTGTAGTTTGGTATTATCTGGTCTCCATCAGGTACCGTTTCAGCGATATTTTTTACTGATTTCTTCTTCACTTCTTTAGTAAGTGTTTCATTAGATACACAACTTGTCGAACATGGTTTCGTTAGATTGTCTTTATTTGTATTATCCATCACATCAGTTGGCTTTGCTAAAATAGAATTATCTACAGAAATTTGTTCAATATTATTTTGAGCCAACATGGTACTTTTACAATCTTCTATTTTAGTTTCCTTATTTAGGTTTTGGGGCAAAATATTAACTGCAGGCTTACTGTCAGGAGTATCTGTGATGTCATTGTTTTCAGCTATGACATTCTCATTGAACTGTTCATTTTGATTAAGATGCTCTGTTGTTTCAATCTTCAATGTGTCTTCACTATGCATAGTGTCTGTAAAACCTTTATTACGTTTACCAGATGACCCCTTCTTATCATCATTTTGTATTACTGTTTTGATTGGTGATGTATCAACTTTAACCATAGTAATCGTTTCTACTTTTAAGTCGATACTAACGCCAAGTAAAGATGACTGATTTAGGTCAACGGGGTCATCACTTATAACTTCAGCTTCAATATTGGTTTTTACAGGTTGATTATTTTCAGAAGATAAATTTAAATTGACACATTCTTCTTTAGGTTCTTCATTAATATTGCTCTCTGTATCCGTTTTGTTACAATCATTACTTCCATCTTCTTCTTCTGGAAACCAAAAGAATTGTCTCTTTTGCTTTTCTTTGGTGTCATCTATATTTTGTCTTCTTTTCAGCAAATAAACAGTTTCTCTTTTTCCAATTTTATCCCAAAAATTTCCATCTTCAGGCTCAGGTGATACTGTTTCTTCATTAAATGAAGGTGCACTTTTTAACTTCTTCTTAAAACTTCTTCGACTTTTGTCATCTCTTTGAGGAACTTTTACATCATCAGCATCTTCAAATATTTCTTCAGTAGTGCCGCTGGTAATAACTGTACTGTATATTATTTCTTTTTTAGGTTTATGCAATGTTTCTTCCACTGTAACATTTTCTACTTTGAACTTTAGTGGACTTTTAGGTGGTGACACATCTACTGATGATGTAATCTTTGCTTTGAGTTTAGGTTTAGGTTTAGATTTGTTATCGTTCTTAATTGATATTCGTTCTTCAATGGGAGGTAATTCGGAATGAGTGTTTGCTTCACGTGGAAACTCAGTTATGGAATCCAGCCTACATATTGAGCCTCCAGAAGCTGACTTTTTTAAACTTCTTCGCTTAGATAATTGTCTTGTATCTTTAGCAGATTTAAGACTATCATGTAGGGAATGGTCGGATTTTGTTGTTTTCAAAGGGTTCTCGGAATATGATCTTTTGAACAGTTGAATTTTCTCACGATTATCATCACTGATGCCAACTTTACTTAAATCTAAACCAGTTGTATTCAAATTTTCTTTTCTAATCAACGAATCTAATAAACTTGCTTGCTCCGCCAAAAGCTCCATTGAACAGCGACGATCCGGAGATTTACTTAAACTGCTACATGAAGGAGTCACTGGTATGCTTGGTGTGCTCTCTATTGTGCTTGATTCCTTAGAAACTACATCACTATCGCTGTCTTTTATAATGAACTTTTCTACCAATTTCGTACCCAAAGATTTCTTTGGCTTCTTACCTTTGAAAATTAAATCTTCTGACAATTTCTCCCTCCAACCAATGTTTTCTGACGGCTCCTTATCCTTCTGCTCAGATTCATTGGACTCTGATGCCTTATCATTACCTGTCTCCAGTTTTGTCTCTTCAGTCGTAGTACGAGGTGAATCTCTTTCACGCCTTTTAATGGTATGTAGTCTTACCACTGTCCTTCCTCGCTTAATCGTACTCCTTTGTGGCCCCGGTGAAGAATCAATACCCGTTTCCGGCTTACCATCCACTCGTGGCATAAAAGGACCATTGTCATTATTATCACTTTCGCTGTCTTTTTTGGGAGAGGATTTAGGGCTAATAACAGGAACGCTTTCTTTATGGCGATATCTATCCCGTGACACATCAATATCTGCCGTATTAATATTGATAGGACGGGGAATATATCCTGCAGTACCATATGATCTTTTCGCAAAAGGTATTCTCCTCGGACTGCTTATACGTACGGGACTACCTGTGCTTCTCTCGGAAATAGTAGTCAGCATTGGCGAGTACGTCCTTCCTGCGCTGGATATGAATCTTGAAGGTAAGGCTGTGCGTGAATAACCTCCGAGAGAGGAGTGACTGCTGTAGCTTCCTCCAGGATTGAGGTACGGAGCACTGTACGATGACGTTCCGAGAGATGACACTGATCCATAACTACTGTACGGCAATCCGGAATAGGATGGCGATCCACTATAGTACATGTTCGAAATATGTTCGGAATAGAGAGGCATTGTATCGCGGCACGGCGCGGGCGCATCGACCGCCCTCGATACGGGAGCGCGCAGACTGCCGGCGCGGCGCGCGCGGGCGCGGCTTGCGTCAGGTGCGCCGCGCGCCGCCCGCCCGTCGCCGCCGTGCAGCCCGCCCTCACAATACATCAAGCCATCGCGCACGGGAATGCCAGGTGATCGATTGGTCATGATAAAGTACTATTTTTAATTATATATGATATTTTTAATATCCACTCTAGCCTCTTGATATGATTTAGAAATCCGCCACTTTAAAACAAATATTTGTTTGCGTATTTAATATTTACGATCAATTCATTTCGATCATTACAGTAGTACCTCTTAAGTGTTCATAAGAAAAGCTAAGTAGTGTAAATCGTGATGATGATAATATTAATTAAGCTTTGCAAGCAAATGTTAGATACTGAGGCGGAGTTTCACCAACTGAAATTAAATACGTTTTGCGCTAAATACTCGTATTTTTAACACATCGCTCTGGCACTTTTTACTTCAAACAAATAACTATAATGGAATGTCATTTTAAAAATATTTAGCGCTAAATGTGTTTACTAACAGTTGGTGGTAGTCGTACTTAGATAAAACTGACATTAAAATATACAATTATCAATCAAAAACATATTTGCTATTAATATTAGCACAAACGAACGTGTTTCTTAGTTCTATTAATAATGTAACCGACGGTCCCTCTAAATTATTTATAAATAGAAAGGATGTCGACCTGTTTTCACTTAAGAAAGGTTATATGTTTTTGATCCACCGATTATCATATTGGTGTCAACACATTTATTAAATCTAATGTAGCAAAATCAAGCACATAACATATCAATAGAAAATTACGGTCACGAATCAACATTCATGTAATATTCTTGTCAACACAAGAATATTAAATGTGCATAGTTCATCAGCTAATTTGTGATTCCTAGTCAATAAATAGGTAATTATTTGCTTGGAACTTCTGGAAACCTTGAGAAATCCAATTAAGGTTAAAACCTTAATTGCATTTCTTTCCTTTTAGCGTTACCTTTAAAGGTCCTCCACCCTCCCCAAAAAGGCAACCAAAGGTCAATTACGATTGCATCAATAACCTTCTATTGCGTGAAGCTTGTTGATCGAAAATTTATCGTTTACCAGTGATTGTCAATAATGGTGGAAAAAAGATAACGATGAAAAAAATAATTCTACAAATTATATGTCGTTTAACAATCGACTGAGACTTAAGTGATTGATCAATCGTAGCTTCAATTGCCCGCCAATTAAATCTTTAATCTACGTGATTTAAGTTTTAAATGACGGGCATTTAAAAGATTAATCACATTTTACTCGCTTTTCCATCAAATGTTGTTTAACAAGAGGTGACCACAAAGTTTTCACATTGTGCCAGTTTTTGTCTCTATGGCATTGGTGGAATGACTCTACCCACTTTATATAGGTAACATTAATTTCCCCTAGCGCCGCTCGCGGTTTTACCCGCTTGGTTCCCGTTCAGGTGGGAAAATAAAAAAAATCCTTTCTTTATGCTCGCCTACATCGTTAAAGGATCCTGTATGCAAAATTTCAGCTAATCGGTTCAGCCGTTTGGGCTGTACTTTGTTTATCAGTCACAGTATTGTTTTATTAGTACTTATAGATTTACATGCAAATATTGTCAAACGGGACTTGCACCCGCAACCTTTACAAATCCGGTTCACTTTTCGGGTTCAAGTCCCGCCTGAGAATATATTGTGAGGCGAGTCGATTTTTCGTAAATAGTATAATATTAATTCAGTTATTTTGGTTTAGAAATTTTAGAACCTAAACTACAAAATAAAAATCTATGGGACCATTTCACTAGATAACTCTTTAAAAAATAATTTGCAACCATTTCGCTCTGCCAAAAATCTTTACGAGGCGAAACAAAAGATGCGAAGTGCATTTGTATCGATACAAAAATCGAATGGATCGTATTGCATTGTATGGATCCATCTGAGTATCGGCTAGTTGATTATCTAACTCTGTTGCTAACAGATTTTAATTGAAATTTATTGAAAGTGCAGTTACATTGCTGCTTTAGTAAGATAGTTGTCACATTGTTATTTACTAAAGCAGCAATCTGACAGCATTTTCAATCAAAAGTTGTTAGAAACAAGTTACATAATTAAGGGGCGCATAGGATCGAATAATTTCCATTCAATTAATGAGCGTTCCGCATGATTTTAACTAAGTATAGAACCATAGAGCTGATAAATCTATTACCTACAGTGACAATATTATCTCGATCCGACAAAAAATGACGATGCTACAGCGATGCTTTGTCACAAGCTCGCGTTCTTTCAATAATATTTAGTGTTTGATCGCTCATAAGTTCGTCATTTGCGGATCGATTTCCGTAATTCTTTTTTTGTTTGAAACAGTTTTCTTGTGAGATGGTCCAATAATTTTTTATCAAAATAGGTTCAGTAGTTTGGGTTCTAATAAAAATTATTGGCTTAAATTTGTCTTCCAATCTAAGTAATGCGTAGGTATATTGCTTTCTAGCCTTTCTATCAATCTTTTATCTTTCGTCATTTTAATTGTTTGGAGCAATAATTGATATGGCACAAAAGTTGTAGCATTACTCAAAGTCAAGGTATACAAGGTCAAAGATCCGTCATTTTCATACATTTATGGATATTTTTGCATATAGAAGATATAGGCTATCTATATCATTAACCGACTTCCAAAAAGCAAGAGGTTCTCAATTCGGTTGGTATGTTGTTATTTTTTTATTCGTATGTACACCGGTTATACCGAGATTTCTGATCCGATTTACGTGATTCTTGTTTTGTTCAATGTGGAATAGTTGCCATTTAGTCGCATACCATTAAAAATTGATTCAGTTTGGCCCAGTAGTTTTTATTTCATGAGCATTTTTGTTAACTTGGACGATGATTTTTTATAGATACTTTGTTTATAATGTACGTGAAACCTAATCTAATCTATAAAAATCTTACTGTAGTTTACGAAACAACCTATTACAGACACTAAAAAGTAAAGAAAAATAAAAGAATAGAGCTCAAAGTAGAATGCCTTGGCTGGCACCGGTACCAAAAGGCTTATTTTTAACTTTTTCGTTTTTGAAGTCGGTTTTTGGGAAAATTTATTCAATTAAATCTTTAATGTGTAATCTAAAAAACGCATAACTTATAGTTTACGCATTTGAGATTTAGTTGAATTATTTTTCACACTATAGTTAAATAGAAAAATATACAAAATCCAGTCTTTCGACGTCGTCGTCAGGAAACTAAAAAGAATCTTAATTATGATTGCATGCATTTAATAAATATAAAACCAAATGATGTTAAAAGCGTTTAAATCCGAAGTGGAGAAAGTGTAAAGGTAAATGTATAATATCATAATGAGGATTATGTCACAACGGTCTATAAGTACTTACAGGCATAGTAAAAAGTAATTACAACGGGCAAAGGTTCATTATGCTTTAAGATTTTTAAATATTACCTCAGATTATATAAAACTATACTAACATTAATAATACTATTTAGAAAAGTACAATATAAGTAACGTGCAATAAGGACTACTGCAAAAAGGAATAATTTGAAGCCGTAAAAATGCTAATATAAATGTTAACATAGCATGGGCTAGGGCATCCAATCTCGGTATTCTGAGATCTCGAAATACCGATGAAAATGATGCGCGTTTTCAAGTCCCGCAAGGAGCGGGAGTAGTTGTGCGGAATCCGTGGTATTTGCGGGATCAGCAAAGTAGCATAGAAACGTTGCAGGCTATCTAGCATCGCACATTCGAAGCAGACCGGCAGACTGGGCATTAGACACTTTGTTTCCTTCTTAAACATATCCAACAACAGAAACCGTAGTAGAAGTCTTAAAATTCTTAATTAAATGCTGTTTGTTCATTAATTATAATAAATAATAAATGGCCTAAAAACCAACAAACATTTGAAATGTATGTTAATTTGTATTGTGTTTAATATAGTATTTGAGTATAATAATTGACAGAGGACACTTTAATACTGAATTCACTTTTAAGAGTACTTTAATTCTTAATACCATGAAACAGCTATCTTAAATGACAATTGTCATTTGCATCGATAGTCAGATCAGTTACTTATTGATATTAAACATGAAAATATCGATATTGGCGTCAATTTCAATATCGTGTAATAAATTATTACATAGAAAACAGATGTTGTGCAAGATTTAAGTTTTTTGTACCTATTTTAGTAATTTTTCTGTAAATGTCAAATGAACCGGAACTAGCTCGCCAAAGGCGGCTCATAGTCAGCGAGTGTACTTGGAGATAAAGATGGCGTTTCGAAGATGACTAGTTAGGTATTTTAGAGAGTGTTAGAGTTATCGCTCGCTTAATTGAAAATTTTATTTGAACTCTTAATATGTATGAAACCGCTGATATTTTTTCGCGATTTCAGGAAAAGTCGTCCGTAAGATGAGTTTTAGAGTCTGGCTAATGAAAGCGGACTGAAAAAAGGTATAAAAATAAAAAAAAAATTAATAAGGTATTAAAAATGCAAGTAAAAAAGTCACTGTCACTACGTGACATTGATTTTTAATATGTGAAATTGTTGCCATAATAAAAGTTTAAGCCAGACTCTACAAATGATTATGAGGTTTTGGGTAAACATTAAATAACGTTGTATAAATACATTTTCATACAACACTTAATAGGCAGCTCATCTGTCATTTGCAGGATCCCGCAAATTCCAAGATCCCGCGGGATTGAAAACATTGGTCCCGCAAATACCAAGATCAGAAATAACATGCGGGATTGGATGCCCTAGCTTGGACTCTAAGCAGAATCGAGGCCCACTTGCGCCAAGCTAAGGTAAACTTTAACTCAGAGTTAGTCCATACAAAAGTAGTACTAACTCTGTGTTAAACGTGTGTTATGTGTGTGTTAATTTAAAACAATTGACGATTTAGATTAGAAAAGCATTTCCATATTTTTTTCAATATGGCGCTAGTGTGCGGTTTGCGTCCTCTTATTCCACGCTGACCTAACTTCTGACGATTGGGGTTTCGGGCTAAGTTCATCAAAAGGTTTACCTTCACATTTGAGCTCGTGCTTGAAGAAGCCGTACAGCAGCGCGCCGCAGTGGTCACAGAAGGTGGGGGACATGAACTGGTGCGGCCGGAACCGGTGCGGGACGTCCACCTTGAATCGCTCGCGTAAGTACTGCCGGATAAGGAAAGTTATAAAAAGAAGGAGTTAATAAAATAAATAATTTTAAATTCTAACTAATATTATAAAATACGAAAGTTTTGTTTGTTTGTCCTTCCTTCAGGCCCTAACTAAGCAACCAATCAACTTGAGTTTTTGCATAGAGTTAGTTGAAAGGACGGATAGTAACATAGGCTACATTTTATCCCGAGGACCCGATACTCCTACGGGAAAGGGAACCACGCGGGTGAAACCGAAGGCGGAACGCTCTTACTTGTTCGTAATACAAATGCACGAATAGGAGTGTCTCGTCAGGACTGCAGAACCACTCAGACCGTTTGGAGACTCAGCTCGAATTCATATAAATAAATACTTACATTAAAATCAAATGGATCAAATTATGGATACTAGATTGTTTGATAAATGAATCATGAATTGATAAACGGATCCCTTCTCATCCCTCCTGAAATGTAGGAAAAAAAGGAGTAAAAAAAATTAAATAAGTACCTATATCCCCGTATGGTGCTCCGTTATTTAATTGGGGGACATGAAGAGCCTCCCCGTATGGTGCTCCGTTATTAACCGATCTTCATCACCTGGCATCCCCCGGAAGCAGCTAACAACGAGGGCTTTTCCTTAGACAAAGCAACTATACTTGCTGAGCTGTGCCATAAAAATAAGTTTGACGTAGTATGCGTACAAGAAACGCATCGAGGCCCAGATGTGAGACCAGAAATACCTACCATGACGCGCATCATCGAGCGACGTCATCACAAGTACAGGAGGAGGAATATACAGCAGATCCGATATGCATGTGAAGTCTGCCTATGTGACAGAGGACAATAACATCGAAATCCTGACCGTTGAGCTGTCCGTCACCACTATAACATCTGTTTACAAACCACCCAACTGACCTTTCCATTTCACAGCACCACCCAATTTCTGCAATACGAACACCAGTATCATATATAGCCACATTGGAGACTTATAGTATCATTGGGACTTTAAAAGCCACAGTGTTGAATGGGGCTACAACGCAACGGATGGGAATGGAAAGGCCGTTGAATCCACGATCCAAAACTTAATAGTGGAAGATAAAAAGAGGATATAATCCAGACTTGATTTCGTCAGTGCAAACATTGGCTCTCAGTGCCAGAAACGAGTCAACCGACCGATCCCCCGCACCCAACATGGACCCATCTCCTGTGAAGTAAGTGCTGTAATTCAATCCACACTGTCCCGTTCCGGAGGCGCTTTAACTTCCGCAAGGCGCAATGGGAGATTTTCGTAGCCATGTTTGACAACAGAATCCGCACCATCAAAGCCACCCCAAAGAACTATAGCACGTTCATAGACATAGTGAAAGAAAGTCAAAGTCAAAGTCAAAGATTTTTATTCTTATAGACTTATAGATAAGTGCTTTCGAATCGTCCAATTTTTTTTCCTACCAGCCATTCAGGACATCTTTTCTCCCGAAGACAAAGAAGAAGTCTCCCGCAAGACCTTTCCGAGCATGTCATGAACTGCATGACAACAAAAAATATTCCAAAGATATGGCGCAAAGCCTTTGTCATCGCCTTACTTAAACCCGGTAAACTCGCCGATGATTGCCACTTATACAAGCTGTTTGAAAGGATCCTTCTGGGTTGACTTACTCCGCACATCGACGGAAAAATAATCCCAGAACAATCGGGCTTTCGCCCCAGCAAGTCCTGCACGTCGCAAGTCCTTAACTTGACTCAGCATATAGAAGATGGCTATGCTATGCGAAAGGATATATCACGGGTGTTATTTTCGTGGATTTATCGGCAGTCTATGATACTTTTAACACCAACGCAATGTTGAAACGCGACTATATGTTCTGATTTGGCAGAACATATAGTCGCGTTTCAACATTGCGTTGGTGTTAAAAGTATCATAGACTGCCGATAAATCCACGATGGGCCAATAACTGAGTAACCGCCAATTTTAGGTTGGTTTACTGACTCAGAAGGGCCGTTGGAGGATTAAGCGTAATTGGCTTCCATAGGCGTATGGCTCAAATGGCTTCCTATACGTGAGCGTAGGAACCTCCGAATGGTGCTACCTACTCTATTTAATATTCTGTTCGATCCGCTTACCCCAGAATACCTGAAATCTAGGTTTCAGTTTCTGGGCGACTCTCATCGTCGTGACCTTCGCTCCAGCAGCAATCTTCTCTTGAAAATCCCCTCCCTTTCTTCTGGCGCCGTCTCTTATTCCTTCTTACGGCAGTACGTCTCTGGAACGCTTTACCCCTAAACATCAACAGTGCTCCCAGTAAGCTTGTATTTAAGCGATTGGTTCGAGAACATTACTTAGGCTCTTTACACTAGCTCTGTTATGACTAATGTGTCTGACTAATGTTATTTTATGCTTATTATGTTGTGAATTTATATGTATATATAAGTATATATATATAGGTTAGGTAATTATATCAATGTATGTACCTATGTTGTATCGGTATGTATGATTAGTAGGTATATCGGTATTATAAATATAGTTATGTATTGGTATCATTTGTAGGTATTTGTATATAATGTAATGTTTAATGTTTATATTTTATTTTATTATTACTTTATGTTCAACACTTCTCTACTTCTATTGCCGTCGTGACTTCTCCTCCACACCCTTTCCGGTTGACTGGTAGAGAATGCCTATGGGCATTAGGTCCGTCTTTTGCTGTTTGTGCAATAAAGTGTAATAATAATAACTGAATAAAATAGGGTAGTGCCCTGGCACCAAGTCTGTTCAACATCTACACAAACACTTTTTTCTCGCAAAGAAATCGGATTTTTGAGGGACTAATAACGGGGCCAATGGGGGGATGTGGGATAGATAGATAGATGCTTAATAAAGGTTTCTTATATAGATTGCTTTTTTGTATCAACTAAGGAATAAAAATAGTTTATTTTGGTCGATAAATAACTTTTTAGAAAGTACGCCTACAAAACTTCTTGGACAATAAAAAATGTTAGCCACCCGAAAGAGAGACAGTGTTTGTTCGAAATATTATTTTTAAATATCTTCTAAAATCTGAAATACAAAACTTTTGCGCCGGGACTGGATTTTTTTAACAAAATTAATTAGAAATAAAGAGAATTCTCTAGTGAGTGAAATAACGCCACATAGAATTTTGCTTCAAGGAGGTGTTCGAAATGTTAGCTCTACTCACCTATACCAAAGAATACTAACTATTGCCTACACATGGAACTGAAACTGAAATATTTTTTTTTCATTAAACCTTAAACCTTTTTAAAAATATCTGTAGATATCTCTTTAAACAATACATTGAGGTTTCTAAAACGATTTTTTCTCAAAGTCTGAAAGTTTGAAAGATGTACACTCCCAAAGTGGTAAAATGTGTCCCCCCCCCCCCCCCCTCTAACTTTTATAATAAGAGAATGACAAAATCTAAAAAACAGAAAAACAGATATGCTGTAGATCTTAATACAAACTATCAAAGAAAATTGGTTTGAACGAAATATATTAAGCAGTTTCAAAGCTATAGCACATTTTCCAAAACCGCAAATATAAATTTGTCATTCATACAAACACTATAAAAACAATGTTATTTTTGCAGACGGAAAATTATAGGTGCAGTAGGTAATCGGTAGTCAAGAAAATACCTAATTTATTATAATAATAGAAACTTTATTGCACACGATTCAAGAACAGACACATACAGAGAAAATGGCAAAAAGGAGGAACACGCAATAGGCGACCTTATTGCTACATAGCAATCTCTTCCAGGCAACCTTGGGTGAGAGTGGCCTTTTATTTTTTATAAAAATATTGACAGCCATGCCCGTAAAATACATTGTTCTTTAATATAATAGAAAATTATTTTTTTACCTCACACTCTCGGAAAGGAGGTATTGTCATTAAATTTCTGCGTATAAAATCGTAATTTAACACCTAAAAATATGTCTAATGCGTTTCGAATCGCACTATTGACTTTTTTTTTATGAACGACGGGGTGACTCTTAGCTTTCATCATACCTGATGTTAGGTATTGATAAGGCTGAAGATTGAAGCGAGCCTCTCCCGGAATCCTCAATCACTGAGGAACTGGCTATCTTATCTATAACTGCCGGAACACAACAATGCTGAAAACGTTGTGTTATGGCGTCAGACTTAGATAAGATGGTGGTAGCTAGCCAGGCGGACTTACAACGAGTCCTTCCACCAACCAAACCGAATACAATATGTACCCCTACTGGGAATTGAACCCGGGACCTCGGGACCACAGAGGCGGTTGACTTTTTGTGTTACATTACGACCTGTTTGGCGCAGTACCCCTGCGCCTACCTTCTACGCCAGAGGTCCCGGGTTCGATCCCCGGACAAGACAAATATTTGTGTGCATGAACATGTCTATTTGTCTTGGCCTGGGTGTTTAATATGTATATTATGTATGTATTTAAAAAAAAAGTATATAAGTATGTTTATCCGTTATCTAGTAACCATACACAAGTTCTTAATGAAACTTAACGTGGGCTAGATAATTGGTGTGTTTGTATGCAATTATTTATTTATTTATTTATTATTATTTATTTATTATATATAACGACCTGTTTGGCGCAGGGGTACTAACCCCACCTTCTGCGCCAGAGGTCCCGGGTTCGATCCCCGGACAAGACAAATATTTGTGTGCATGAACATGTCTATGTGTCTTGGTCTGGGTGTTTAATATGTATATTATGTATGTATTTACAAAAAAAAAGTATATAAGTATGTTTATCCGTTATCTAGTATCTATAACACAAGTTCTTCATGATACTTAACGTGGGCTAGATAAGTCTCACAGATCATGCACACCTGCGTCCTTGCTGAAGAATATCTCATCAAGTCATATCCAGTCTTATTCTGTCATATCATATTCTGTCTAAGCAGCTTGTCGTGACATAGCTTATATGAACCGCCGTCTGCCAGTAGACAATGCACCCCTTGCCAAATCTCATCTTTCCAAGACGTAGAGAGATTGTCATAACGTCATGTCATCAACAATTTTTAACCGACTTCCAAAAGTAGGAGGTTCTCAATTTTATTAAGGATAAGGAGAACAGGCCTTGACCCACCACGCCCAATGATTCGTGGGTTTTAACGACTGTAAATACAGCCGGGAGTCCGGGACCAAAACGGATTAACGTGCCTTCCGAAGCGCGGAGGAGCTTAAGATAATAAGTTTTTGGTCACCCATTCTGTGACCGACCATTGCGAAAGTTGCCTAACACTTTCGCGGACAGTGAACAAGACACAATAGAATTTTTATTGTTATGACTGCTATAGGCGTTGAATGTCCGCGAAAGGGTTAATCGCAGGCGGAGCGCGCAAGCCACGAGCTCTTGAAGAGAGATTGAAATACCTAAAATACAATTACTTTCCACAGTATAATCAGAATAAGCAGGGGAGCCGGGGCACTTTCCAAGCAGCAAGTCGTGGCATCGCTCGTGGACTTCAGTCTGGAAGAATACGCACCGGTAGCACCTGCTTGCCGAAGCTCATCTTTGCTGACATAGAGAGTATTCCTAAAATACTTACCACAGTAGAATCAGAATAAGCAGACGATCCGGGCCACTTCTCGAGCAGCTTGTCGTGGCAACGTTTGTGGACCGCGGTCTGGTAGATCACGCACCGGTCTGCTTGCCGAAGCTCATCTTTGCTGACATAGAGAGTATTCCTAAAATACTTACCACAGTAGAATCAGAATAAGCAGACGATCCGGGGCACTTATCGAGCAGCTTGTCGTGGCAACGTTTGTAGACCGGGGTCTGGTAGATCACGCACCGGTCTGCTTGCCGAAGCTCATCTTTGCTGACATAGAGAGTATTCCTAAAATACTTACCACAGTAGAATCAGAATAAGCAGACGATCCGGGGCACTTATCGAGCAGCTTGTCGTGGCAACGTTTGTGGACCGCGGTCTGGTAGATCACGCACCGGTCTGCTTGCCGAAGCTCATCTTTGCTGATATAGAGAGATATTCCTAAAATACTTGCCACAGTAGAATCAGAATAAGCAGGGGAGCCGGGGCACTTTCCAAGCAGCTTGTCATGGCACCGCTTGTGTACCGCGGTCTGGCAAACCACGCACCGGTACCCCTGCTTGCCGAAGCCCCACAGGAACTCCTTGCAGAAAGCGCAGAATGTCGGCTGACGGAAGAACTTCGCCACAAAGCGGTGCCCATTCACTTCGTGCACTCTGGAATGATGGAAAGTCGTTTTGATTTGAGTATCTGTGTTAACGCCAAACATTTCATAATTCTTCAACTGTTTGCATACTAATAAGACTTAATGAATATTTTAGGGCCATATGACCACTTTATACATAAATGTTGTTCAGGCTGCTATTATTTTGGGGTTGATGGACTTAATTCGTATGTCTAGTATTTTGTCAAAAGCAACATGAAAATCTAGATAGAATCTAGAACTTCAAAAATAGCAAAGTAGCTCCTTCAACTGACCACCTTGCTTGCTGCATAATTCCTTAGTTTACCTGTACCTAACACAATGTTACCCTCTACTATAGGCTATGACTAATTGCTAACTAAAATATCATAAATGACTGATGACGACGTGTTTACTTATAGAATAATTATAAAAACAATGTAGGCGGGTCATGAGTGGCGAATAGCCGAATGCACCGGCCCCGCTCGAGCCAAGAATTCAAGTTATGAGGATGCGCAGCAAGTGCAATTTAAAGTGTGTACATAGCGTTCATAATAAATTGCCGGGAAAACCCTAAAAACAGCCCTTTTCTTTTCCCATACAAACGTTTTCTAAATAAAATGTAGAGTCAATTTGAACCTTATTACTATTCAATAAAGTTCATATTCAATTATAATCACTCACTGTTGTCTAAGCAATGTAGGTGTGTTCCTAACCTCAAAGAGTCAATTTGCAATTTATTTCCGCTGCACAAAGTTCAAACTCAATCATATCTATCAAAATAGTCTTCGCGTGCGCGTTGGAGGATCTAATGTCGCGTTCCGAAACTCAACAAAAGCGATAATATCGCGAACGCGACCAAATTGAATAGTCACAAAATGTAATAGATCAACTGATTTTCAATTTGGTCCACTTCGCGAAACTTAATTTTAGCTTACTTCAGTTGTTAATCTATCAGATTATTTTTTTAGATTGATAAATCTTAAGTTTTCTCACAAATTAAATTTCTGAATGCAACCATAATATTTGACATTAGATTTGACAACCAACTAATATGTCAATCCATCCTGACGCACTTTAGAACACGGAAAAAAGTATTACGATAATGTATTACGATATCTATGAGTGCATCCTTCTATTTTTGTAAGTGACGATTACAAATATCGAAGGTCTGGTACACCTGATGTGGAACCCTAGCAGCTAAGCTAAAATATAAAAAATGCGTACCACCTAATGATAAGTTGTTTAGCGTGATAAGTATTTTCAATTGACGTGTATAAATCGAAGGTCTGGCACACCTGATGTAGAATCCGGCAGCCCAGCTTGAGTATAAGAGATACGAATATAGCGCCTTGGGTAAGGTTCTTCAGCGAATGAACACTTTCTGTTCAGGTATAAGAATTGATGGCAGTTGGGGCAGAATATCTTCACCGAAGATATCCCGGACGTCAGCCTGTACGAGATTAGTATGGCTCTCAAACAGCTCAAAGCGGGTGATGACGGAATCACTACAGAACTTCTGAGAGCGGGCGGTAAGCCGATACTCAAAGTCCTCCAGAAGCTTTTTAATTCCGTCATCGTCGAGGGCAAAACGCCGAGGGTATGGAATATAAGTAAGGTGATTTTGTTCTTCAAAAAGGGAGATAACACCTGTTTGAAGAACTTCAGACCCATCTCACTTCTAAGCCATGTCTATAAGTGGTTTTCGAGAGACATTACGAATAGTCTCGCTAGCAGGTTCTACGTCTTCCAGCCTCCCGAACAAGGAACAAGGTTCCGAAAAGGCTTTAGCACCATAAACCTCATCCATACGCTGCGGCAGGTTATACAGAATACCGAGGAGTATAGTCTGCCACTTTGCTTGGCGTTTGTGGACTATGAGAAAGTCTTCGAATCGATAGAGACCTGGGCGGTGCTGCAGTCTCTCCAGAGGTGACAAGTGGACTATAGGTATATCGAGGTGTTAAGGTACTTATATGAACATGCCACCATGTCGGTCCGATTACAGAACCAGAGCACAAGTCCCATCCAACTGCAGCGAGGTGTGAGACAGGGAGACGTCATTTCTCGGAAACTGTTCACAGCTGCGTTGGAGGACATCTTTAAGCACTTGGACTGGAAAGGACTCGGCATCAACATTAATGGCCAGTATCTAACACACCTTCGTTTTGCCGATGATATAGTCCTTATGGCTGAGACCCTGGAGGACCTGAACACAATGCTCAAAGATCTCCGTAGTGCTTCCCAAAGAGTGGGTCTTAGGGTGAACATGGATAAGACGAAAATCATGTCGAATTCCCATGTCATATCCACAACAGTTCACGTTGGGAACACTACACTCGAAGTTGTTGACCACTATGTTTACCTTGGACAGACAATCCAGTTAGGTAAGTCCTACTTCGAGAAAGAGATCTCCCGTCGAATCCAACTCGGTTGGACAGCATTCGGGAAGCTCCGTAAAATCGTCGCGTCCAACTTACCGCAGTGTCTCAAGACGAAAGTCTATGACCAGTGTGTGTTGCCAGTGATGACTTACGGTAGTGAAACGTGGTCGCTAACTATGGATCTGATAAGAAAGCTCAAGGTCACCCAGCGTGCAATGGAGAGGGCTATGCTCGGCGTTACCCTACGTGATCGAATCAGAAATGAGGAGATCCTTAGGAGAACTAAAGTTAACTGACATCGCTCGAAGGGTTGCTCAGTTGAAGTGGCAGTGGGCGGGACACATAACGAGAAGAACCGATGGCCGAAAGGTTCTGGAATGGCGACCGCGCACAGGAGGACGCTCCGTAGGGCCCCCGTCAAGGTGGTCCGACGATCTGGTGAAAGTTGCGTAACCGCTGGATGCGAACAGCTCAGAACCGATCGTTGTGATGTTCTTTGGGCTTTAGGAGGGAGAGGTCTATAGACTATTGTCTATACCCAACAGGGGTGTCGTGCGTCTGATATGATGACGATAACAAAAATTTAAAGATCTGGTACCTACACCTGATGTGAAACCCTAGCTGCCCTACTAAGGTTTATGAGATACGAGTATAGACATTTAATAATTCTGAGGCGGTACGAAGTTTGCCGGGTCCGCTAGTTATACTTATAAATAATAGCCTACAGAAAAAAATATGTTTGTTGATTCTTTTTGTTGCACTCGCTAACTTATCAAGGTATCACTGATAGAAACTCACTTGTGGTACTTGATGGCGCCCCGTCACTGCGTGATGCGCTTGGCCCGCGAGAGGCGCGGCTCGCCCGGCGCCCCGTCACCACTCCCTGAGAAGGAACCACTGATAAATACTCACTTGTAGTGCTTGATGGCACCCCGTCGCTGCGTGATGTGCTTGGCCCGCGAGAGGCACGGCTCGTCCGGCGCCCCGTTGCCAGTCCCTACCAAGGGACCACTGATAGAGACTCACTTGTGGATGTGGTACTCGATGGCACCCCGTCAATGCTTGATACGCTTGGCCCGTGAGAGGCGCGGCTCGCTCAGCGTCCCGTCATTCCCTGCCAAGGAACCACTGATAGATACTCACTTGTGGAGCTTGATGGTACGCTGTCGCTGCGTGTTGCGCTTGGCACGCGAGAGGCGCGCTCGTCCCACGCCCCGTCGCCACTCCCTGCCTAGGCAACACTGATAGATACTCACTTGTGGTGCTTGATGGCACCCCGTCGCTGCGTGATGCGCTTGGCCCGCGAGAGGCGCGGCTCGCCCGACGCCCCGTCGCCGCACCCCCCGCCCGGGAACCACTGGAACAGTTATATATTTCTAAGCGAAATTGTAACCAATTTCTTTCCCAATGGGAAAGGGAACCACGCTGGTGAAACCGGGTGGAAGCTAGTAAGTAATACTTACTACTAGTACCAGTATAGTTAGATAAAGTAATTTAAAATAAACCGCACAAGTGTAGAGTTTCTGATATCTCGACCTTTTTTATTTCTCGAGTTTCGAGAATTCTCGAGGTTAATTCTCGAGTTTCCTCGGGTCTCGAGTCTTTGAATTGAAACTTTAAGAAACATGAAATTCAATAAAAAACACTATTTTTATCATCTTTGTTACTTTCATTGCACCAAGATCAATATTTAGTAAAATTTGGTACCTCTTATTTAGTTAAGGAAAGGAACAAAACTTCAAATCGTCTAACAGACTTACTTAATAATGAAAACGTAGTAATTAACGTCTAATTTATGATTTGTGACCTCTATTTAGGTAGTATAATTTGTTATTTTATGAAATAGGTAATTTATATATTTTTTTATCCAAGTAGATTCAATTCAGAAAATTTTGAATGCCCTAATTGAGTGAATGTGTCACTTCAAATAAAATTGTGATCCTACTATGTTATGTACCACATTTTTTCTTAATAAAGTATTTTCTTCTATTCTGGCGAATAGAAACATTAACAACTTTTGGGGGCATAGATGAACTACGGCTTATTTTGCGTGAATATCAAATAGATCTATTTTTAAGAAATACTTGCATCAATGATCCCCAAAATGCAATAAAGGCGCGTGTACTTTAAAGATAAGTAACAATAAAAATCTGGAGCTACAAGTAAATAAAGAGAACATATTTTAACGTGAATCTTGAACTCTACTGTTGAAGTAAACTCGGCTAAAGACTAATATTTTAGCTTTTTTAGGGGCGATTTTTCAATGCTGAATTATCAGAGCTTGTCATCTGAGCATTATACAGACAAATTGAAAATTAATTGTCATTCATATCTGTTGTAATTTGTGATTTTCATTTCTTTAAGTTGGTTATGAATTTAACTCCCTTTTTACCTTTATTTGATATATTTGACCTTTATCCGTGGATTAAAAAATCGGCCCTTAGTCAGTCAAACATATCAAAGCATACACACATAAAAGTCTGCTATCACTCAATGTTTTTCATATAAAAACCATTTTCGTAAAGGGTTTCAAATCAGTTAAACTAAAATGGACTATTCCTAGACTTGACCAGTCTAGAAGCATAGTTGACCTATTAAATGAGTATGAAACTTACTTTTGTCTTAGAAAATAGGCTTTTAAGAATATTAGAGCAGTATTTGACTCGTCTGATAGTGTTTCTTACTTTTTGTCGTCTGGCGCAATTTAAATTCGAAGCTCGAGAATTCTCAAGTTCCGGTAATTTTTTTTCTCGTCTTGAATGGAGCCAAATTTCTCGAGTTTTCTCGAGTTCGAGCAGAAACCCGACACAAGTGTGTCGGACTCGCCCACCAAGGGTTCCGTACCGTAGGTACATATTAGTTTACTCATTTACGTGTTTGTATCCTCTTTTTAACTATTTATAGATTATCTTTGCCACAAGTAAAGGCTCGCACAGTTTGGTCCTTCGAGGAAACTTTTCTGTAGCATTCCGGCGCTATTACTTAAAAATTAGCAATTATCGCGTAGATATCGCGCGATCGCTGCGGAACTTCAAAATAAAAATGGTATTACGTATGTGATTGCTGGCTAATCGCTCGCTGATGGTTCGTATAGCGGCGTCTCACTCTCTCGCGCTCCTACCTAGGTGCGAGAGTGAGACGCCGCGTGTTGCTATGACGCTAGCGCCAAAAACAATTTGGTAGCAATAACCGGAACTAAATAAATGCATATTATTGTAGTTCATCATTTGTTCGGTAGAGGCCGCACTGTTGATACGTGACGTAAAGCAGTTATAGCGCAATTTTTGCTCTCGCGCTCTCTATAATCGCACGTAGCAACAAAAATGCATGAAATAATGAGGGACTTTCCTTAACACCAAAATAGTCGATGTCGATTTTTTTCCATGCAAATAAGCTTAATTTTTATTTAATTAGCTGGATTCTTAATATACTTACTGTTTAATTAATAATGTACAGTTTTGAAAGTGAAGAAACGATTTGGCTATTTGAACGTTTATTTTTCTTCTATTTCTTACAACTAAAAAAATTTTTATTTTTTGTTTAAAAGTAAAATAATTCTTATAAAGTTACTAGCTGTGCCCCGGGGCTTCGCTCCCGTGGAATTTCGGGATAAAAAAAAAGTAGCCGATTCTCAGACCTACTCAATACGCTCACAAAATTTCATGAGAATCGGTCAAGCCGTAACGGAGGAGTATGGGAACGAAAACTGTGACACGAGAATTTTATATATTAAGATAGATAATTTAAAAGTACATAATGAATTCTTGGAGGAACCAACGACGCAGATTTATTTAATTGATATTGATAAATCAAAGGGTACGTATTTCTATAATTTCCTTTTCTTCTATGTATTTTTTATACTTAGTTTATTTTACTAACACCTTCTTTCTTTTCAGGAGGGAAGAGGAGAGACCTTTTCATTTACTGAGATTTATCAAGAACCTTATCTATCGAACCTTAAGAATCTTATTTATCGACACCCATTCATTCTTTGATAAGTAATTAATTTTCTTATTTCCTGAACGGTCTGTGTACTGTAGTTCGAGAACCTGGTCCTGAAGACGCGCATGTTCGACTGTTCGTGCTATACAAATAAGTAAGGAAGGACGTTCCTGTTTTTTAAACCTTTTGTGGCAAGGAGACGCGACTTCGGGCAGTGATCACTACTTTTCACCGTTCCCTAGCGAGCGACCGACGATTAATGCTAGACTCGGAAGGAATAAGAACTTAAGTCAACGTCGTTCAAATTCAAAAATTATACAGGGTGCGGTTTTAACCCCGTAGTGAAAAAAAATGTATGGCCGCTTGTTTGTTCTGATGTCCGTTAACGTGAAAATAAAAAGTAATATTAACTAATCCATTGTATTAATTTCTTTGAACGGCCAATCGTAAAGTAACGTAAAAGTAGTTTTAAACCCTGTTTTATTTTAAATATTTTTAACATTGTTTTAAACTGTGTTTTAACCAAACAATAATAATAATAAAAACATTTATGATAAATTTTAAATAGAAAAATATTGGAAAAACTTAACTCGGCCACAAGTAAATTCTCAGATTGGACTTCACTTGTGGCCGAGTTAAGTTTTTTCTATATTTTACTTTTTAAAATTTATCATAAACATAAAAATAGCATTAAAAAACAACATTGATTTGTTTAAAACAGTGTTTTAAACATGCCAACCCTGATCCCGTGACATCAATGTTAACTTGTAAAGGAGACGGACAGAAGTGGGGTGCCTCTTCCGACTGACATGATATTTATACCATTTGAAGCTTTGGGTTTATGCTATAAGGTCATATAATTGTTATATTTAAAAAATCCGCCATTCTCTTGTAATATGTAAAAAATGTTACCAGTAGCGTATTTAGTTTCAGTTTAAGTTTCAGAACGAATGCACCACAGCTTGACGTTGACGTTAGCTGTCATCAAAGTGTCAAAGTCATGTCAAGCGGCCAGAGAGGTTACCTACTTCCTTTAGATATTTAGATAGAATACATTTGAAATTAGAAGCCCAAAACGCGGCATGATACATAGAAATACCCAAATTGGATAGAAAGAAATCGGTGATATTTTATGTGTTTGAAACAAAAGACATCATACCTTCATCCAACACCAATGATCGACTACAAAAAAATGTTCATACATTAGGCTGAGAACTCGAACCACCACCACCTCCTTATTTGAATTCAGTTTTAGGAGGCACGAAATTACATTAATTACTTATTATTAGCCATGTGGATAGATTTGACATTTCGATTTGCCTGCCATTTTTATAGGATAAAAAATATTAAAAGTGTTGCAAGTAATTCATCGCATACGATTAATAAAATAAATTATTTGAAATAAATGTAGGATGCTTTTAAATATTTTTTGTGATTAATATATTAGAAAAAATACGCACAATAACGAGTATGAATTACTTCTCTGTCGGTGGTCACACCCCACCTCCTAAAGAAAATCTAACCATCTCCTTTCAGAAACACGATTTTATGATTTTGCCTCGACACTTTTTGTGCGAGCCCTTACTTGTAGCTTTACTCTAAAATGTCAATATTATTGACATCTATAATTGACATTTGTTGTCAATATTATTGATCTATAATTGACATTTTAGAGTAGGTAAAGCTACAAGTAAGGGCTCGCACAAAAAGTGTCGAGGCAAAATCATAAAATCGTTTTTCTGAAACTTTACAAGTCTAGATAAAGGTATGAAGAAATATATATCTTATTACCAGATTTGTAACATCTCTAACCTAAATTTTTGTAGTCTAATTCACTTGGCCGAAATACGAAATCTCCCGGCCGTGTAGTTAGCAATATCGAGGGTACGCAGGAATATTTTGTCAATTAACTACCATCGTAAAGTTTTATCAAAACAAAATAAGGTAAACAAACAAGTTAGAATGTGTGTGAAGTGAATGGTTATTGATTTAATTTAGTTGAAAGTAAGTAATAGATTAAGATTAAGGAGTGTGCGGTTTTTAGAACCGTTACACCTTCCTACCCGCTATTATCCTTACAAAAAGGCACATCGCTCTGCTCGCGGCCGAACGGGGCGATGCATTCCAAGTGCAAGGACAGTAGTCTATTGTGAACTACGGTGACATCAACACGCTATAATTTTTCACCCGCGCAATTCATATAACCGCACCCGCGTAGCCCATAAGTATTCAGTGTTACGTGTATTCGTAAATACGTGACGAAAGGACAGTGTAAATCGCCGTGTTCGTGGCCGTTCACGTCTGATCACGTGGATCCTGCGTGACGCGCAGGCGACGAATCCCGTTCCCCATTTCGAGTGTTGGCGAGCTGATGATGGACCAAGTAAGTGCCTTTCCATAACCAGCCACCGTCCACGTCCGTAACCTACCGAAATCCCGCTTCCTGTCATTTCTTTTCCCGCATTCCATAACGCATTTTTTGACGATTGAATGTCTTGACCGCAATTACTATTAAATTTGATTTTCGACATTTATATGTACGAAACAGTATATCTAAGTAACAATCATATACGAAGAAGATTTCACCACTAGTACAAAATGCTAAATGTTATTCAGTATCAGCGATAACCGGCCACCTTAACTTTGACTTTAAAAAAATGACACTTTAGAATCGATTTCGAAAAAGTATAGATCAATGGATAGGAATTTTAATAAACTTTTATAATGAGTAATCGCATTTCTCAAAAAACTTGAAAAACTTAGGTATAAATTTGAAAATTACGAAAACTTGTCAACAACCGCTTTGCCAGAGTAAGCGCCTAAAGCGGCCATGAAGGTAAGGGCAAACTGGTCATTCCAAAATATTACTATAAATATAATTATAATTAACAAAAATATGTACCATAAATTAATTAAACTTATTTCATTTTTTTTTTTATAAAACGACAGATGGCCATGTAAACAATAGCTCCGCGGTAAAAATCCTTTTTAAAATAAAAAAAGTGTTAATTCAGTGGTGATAGCTTAATTTTCAAGTGAAAAACTCAATAACTCAGCTGTACAAGTGTTTGTGAACAGATCGTTTATAGTGGAAAAAAGTTATAGTGATAAAAACTTTTAAGCGTCGTCCTAACTGACGACAATTTAAACATTACCTTCAAAGTACGTACTTGAAGTGATAAAATTGTATAAATATCAAAGAACTGTGTTATTTAATGATGTTGCGAGCACTGCGAGTTTAAGCAGGCCTGTTTCACTCCCCGTGTATGCTCGAAACATACCTACGCGCGGCGGCCCCTCCGGCGGTGCCAATCTAGTAGGGACTCACGAGCGAGCAGTGACGCACGCGCGAGTTTTGTTTGTCACCTACTTTCCGTAGTTAACTACCTTAAAATAAGTTAAATTTAAAATGGCAACACGTAAAAAAAAAGCTCGTAAATATTGTGCAGTGTTCAACTGTTTAAACATGAATCGCAAACCAAAGTTAACTTTTTTTACGCTCCCTAAGGACGATGAAAGGCAAGTTCTACTTTAAAGTGGTTATTATTATTATGAAATTCTCATTCATGTTAGGTTTATTACGTAGGTTTAATATTTAAATAGGTAGGTACCTAGTGGTGTAATAATCTTTCACGAGTTTGATAGAATTAAACGAATTTCTGATGTTTGAGACTAACGCTCTGTTTTGTCGTTATAGGTTATAGGTAGGTTTGTTATTTTTTTTTACTTTTGGTAGGTACCTATTTACCTTTAATATATCTACCTTTTGATTATACTATGCATATGCCGACACAAAGTCTACCTATAAATAAATGAATCACAAAGAGGCAACCCTAGCTGCGTCAGAAAGAATACGAGTTACGCGATAGAAAGAGACGCAGAATGTAGGTGAATATAATGCTAGGCATTTAGCGCAGCGCGACGTGAATTGGACTTTATTGCGTCGTGAGCTAGACTAGCAATTTATTTGATTGGAGTTGCGAAGTGAACCTTTTGTACAGAGGCGGATCTTGAATTTGTGGGGCCCTGGGCTAATTGTGCTTAGGGGCCCTACCTAATTACTCAGCTAATTGCCATTTTGACAAGAAACTGTTTTCACAAAATATTTTATTTATTTATTAAAACATTATTTATTGCAAAATAAATTGACAGGTTATAAATGGTTATGTTATATAAATTATAAAGCAACCTTTCTGCATTTTTGTGCTGCAAATTCTTTTATTTGGTCATCGCACTGTAGGTCCTTTGTTAAATCGCAATTTATCGAAAGAACTGATAAATGATTTAGTCGATAGTTCGACATGGTTGTCCTGTATTTGTTTTCTATATACGACATCCTGGAGAAAGAACGCTCCGCTTCACAGCTAGTGATCGACATCGTTAAAAAAATCTTTAAGACGGTATAGCAGTTTGGGAAAACATCAACAAGTTTATTTTCATAAATAAGCCAAAAAATTTCACTGCAAGAGGTGTAAGACTGTCCCTGTCTTAGACTGCAGTAAGTAAGATTTCAACTGAATGCACTCATTCACTAAATGTTATAATCAATAATATTACGTACACTTTCCAGATCTATGTGTTCTTGATTTTTGTGTTGCAAATCCATTAAAAATTTTAATTTTTTGCTATAGGTCTCATAGGCTTGGTTTCTATTATTTAAATCCATAATCATCTTATCCAACGCAACGTTAAGCGTGTCTCTTTTAAATTTTTCTGCGCCGTTTACTGAGACTTTATCTGTAGATTTATCTGAAAATTTTGAGGTAATGCGTCTCTTATTTATGTCACTTTAGTTTGTTCCCACACTAGTACTTAATTCTCTTCGCATAAAATACCTTCCTTTACGTTTTTTTTATTTCATTCGCGTTTATAGGTTCTGATTTAAAAAAAGTTTCAATTTTTGCGCATTTATTTCTTACTTTTTCTCGACCAAACTGTAATTTTCTTTTTTCAGCTCCACTTTTATATTTTCTAGCAGACATATTGTAAAATAAGAATTTTTTCTGAAAATAAACAAACGGAAAACAAGCCACAGGGAATTCCTCGTTCCGTTTGATAGATGCGCACACGGGTTGATTAATCGCAGTGTTGCCAACCTTATGGTCGGATTTATTTTAATTCTAGATAATTTTTATTATTGACAATATCGTCTATTGGTTTCAGTTCGGTTGGGGGCCCTCTGTATTCGCGGGGCCCTGGGCTGCAGCCCAAAAAGCCTTTAAGTAGATCCGCCCCTGCTTTTGTACTTGTACTATTAAGTATTCTGTGGTTTAAGAAGACATATTACGTACTAGTATACCTAAAAGTGATAAACTACAAGAAAATTATTAATGTTCGATTCGAAGTTAAATCACACAGCGACATCTATGTGCACAAATAAGTACTTGCTTGTCAAAATAAAGCAGACCATTTTTACCAAAGGGCAACCGTAAGTTGTCGTAAAAATTAAGAAAAACAGAGGTCGCTCAGCAACTAAAATGGTTAATATCATTATTTGTAACAAATGCAAGAAATATTTTTTTAAACGAGACTTTATAGAGTGTAATAAGTGCCATAGAACAGTCCATTTAGATTGTACAAGTATATCAGAGAAAATGTTTTATTTGATGAAACCTGAAAATAGAAAAAAGTGTTTATGTGATGATTGTACTTACACAAAAACTTCGACTTCTACAATTCAACAAATTAATATTTCAACTGAAAATTCTTTCGAAAGCTTATTAGAAGAAGTAGATGAAACAGTGAGTGATCATGATGAAAATAAGTTTATTACACTACGAAGACGTAATAATCACTCATCCCCCAACTCATCAAAGTCTTATTTCTCGTCAATTCTGTCTTATGACAGCCAAGTGGCTAGCTCAAACAAAAGTTTGGAGTTTTCGCCCGCCGCTGCTACAACAAATGTTTTACTTATAGAAGAACTAAAATTACAAAATATGAGACTACAGAAGGAGTTATCAGTTGCAAACAGTAAAATAGAACAATTACAAGAACAAAATAGAAAATTAATTTTAAAAAACAATGTAAGCTGGCAAAAGAAACATTTCAAAGACTACCAACTCCAGTACCTAGATGTTTGCAAAATGTATACCCAGAGACGACCAAAAGACAACTCGCATCCAAGTCGAAACTATGCCTTATCAGCAGCATTGACCGCAAAGATGCCCCGACCACATTACTGAAACAATTTGAAACATGCGATGTTTGTCACTATCGTGTACCAGGAGGTGGAGTTAATCAACTATTAAGTGGATTACAACAAAAGCTTAGTGACTTTACGTACAGTGATTATTGCGTGTTAATAATTGTTGAGTCTGACTTTGAGGTGTCTCATAAGTATGCTAATTTAGTTCAAGAACTCAGACAGAAATTGTTGCTGCAGCAACACACCAATATATTATCCTATGTCTACCTACTTATAAATATTCTTACAATGCAAACATTTATAACGCAAGAGTTGAGACGTTTAATCATTTAGTCAACTACGATAACCAAAAAAATCATGTGTTAGATTCAAATAGAAACCTTCAATGCACTTTTCGAATATTCTCAAAATTCAATGGCTGTTTAACCAATCAAGGTTTTAAAGTAGTACTAAATGATTTATGTAAACTAATGTCAAACGTTACTAGCGAATTAATGTTACAAAATTCTTATGTAGAAGACTCCATTTCTACATTAACCGATAAAAATAATTCTTTTCGTGCCTAAACATTTTTCCATAATGTGTCAAAACATTCAATCTCTTACTAATAAAGTAGATGAATTGAACATACTACTATTGGACTCTGATATTGACATTGTTGTTATGAGCGAACTTTGGTTATTGCTAAGCAATTATCATCTGTACTCGTTGGAGGGCTACAAATTATGCGCCAAATATATATTCAGAATCACATACACGGCGGTGTTGCCATATTCGCGCGGGAAGCTATAAAAACAAAAGCAAGACCCGTTATCCAGTCTTTTACAGTAGAGTTTGTAGTAGAATTCTATGGGATAGAGATCACTGACCTCAACTTAATTCTTATTTCAATGTATCGTCCTGAGCAAGAGTTAGACATATTTTTTTCACAGATGCAACTATTATTAGAACACGTTATCAATCACTACGCAAACAAAAAAAATATTATTGCAGGCGATATAAATATAGATATTACAAAAAATACAAATATCTCACAAAGATTCACTAACCTCCTGAAAACATACGGGTTGCATTGATAACACAGAACGGTTCTTCTTGCGTTGATCAGTTTGTGATAAGCAAGAATGTTGATATGAGCACTGAAGTCCACCATAATCAACTATCAGATCATAGCACCCTTATTGGCCGCATGCCACTAAACAAAGGTGAAAATAAAGGTACATCCACAAAAATAAAAATATCTAAACGAATTTATAACCGTAAAAATATGAAAACATTCAAAATAGCATTAAGTAAAATCAATTGGCAGCAGGTCTTACCACTAAAGAATAATAACATTAATGAAAGCCTTATACTTTCCTATTCAAAATAATGCAACTTCTAAACAAATATATCCCAAAAAAATACTTCATTCTTAAAAACAATAATAAAAATAAAACCAAATGGATCACAAAGGGTATAAAACATTGCTGCTATCACAAAAGAATACCTTACAACTAGATTAAAAAGTGATAATCTAGCAAATTATGAAAAATCATATAGCAAAATACTGAAAAAAATAATTGCATTCGAAAAACGGAAGTCGTACATACGTAGAATAACAACATCTAAAAATAAATATAAAACAATGTGGTGTATAATAAATGAAAAAACAAAGTCAACAAACAAAAAGAGTAAAAATATTATTTTGAATAATAATAACGAAACAATTTCATGCCCAAAAACCATATCAGATATCTTCAATAATTATTATATTAATATAGGTAAAAACAAAAATAATTGTACCCCCAACAATACACGTAATAAACAAACTTTAGCTAACTCATTTTATTTGCATACGGTCACGGAAGATGAGGTAAGAAAGACTATTCTGGGACTAAAAAGAAATAACACGTGTGGTTACGACGACATACCGGCCACGTTACTAGTACATTGTGTGGATGAGTTTGTACCTCCCTTAACACTTTTAATAAAGCAGTCCTACGATCTAGGCGTCTTCCCAGATAGTTTAAAATTGGCCAAAATAATACCGATGTTTAAAAAAGGGGATAAGTCGAGCGTCCAAAATTACCGCCCTATTGCTGTGTTACCGGTAACGTCAAAGATTTTCGAGAAAATTTTGTGCAAGAGAATTTATAGGTTCTTTGAAAAATACGGCATACTGAACAGGAACCAACACGGTTTCCGCGAAAACCACTCGACAACAACAGCTGTGCTCGACTGTACCTTCGAGATATTAAACGCGCTCAATGAAAATAATGTGCTGTTGCAGTATTTTTGGACATCTCGAAGGCATATGATAGAGTTGTGCATGATGTTTTATTGGGGAAGCTGGAAACGCAAGGGATACGAGGAAAGCTACTTAAGTGGTTAACGTCATACCTAAAAGATAGAAAACAGTACGTACAAATTAATCACCAAAACGAAACTGAGACTCAAAAACTATCGCTGAAAAATGCAAACACTCCAATAGAAATTGTAAAAACCCTGAAATATGTTAACTCTACAGTCGAAACAGTAGAAGGATCTATACCCCAGGGAAGTGTACTGGGATGTTTATTGTTTTTGGCATATATAAACAATCTACCGTCTGTAGTATCCAACAAAATAGTCCAGTTTGCGGATGACGCTACGCTCATCATCTCTTGTGAAAACAAGGACCTAGCTAAAGTAAATAGTGAAATAACTTCTTCTTTTAACCAAATAACAAAACATCTTAATGAAATAGGTCTAGTCTTAATTTAGAAAAAACAAAAATAGTAGATTTTCGGCCGCATCAAAGGTTAGCACTTCCCCTTGACATATATCACGAAGGTAATAAGATCCAAGCAGGGGCGTGCATTGGTTTTCCAGCGAGGTAGGCACTATAGATTTTAACTAGTTGTAGTTGCGATTATCATTTTGAAAATAAGAGGTTATCTTTCTAATAATATAAATGCGAAAGTATGTCAGTTTGTTTGTTACTGTTTCACGCTAAAACTACTGAATGGATTTGGATGAAACTTGGCACAAAGATAGTAGATAGCCTGAATTAAAGCATAGGATACTTTTTATTCCGATATCCCCGCGGGAACGGGTGGAACAGCGGGCAGCCGCTAGTAATGATATAAATTCGCTTTCCACTTTTTTGCCGTATTCTTGAGGCTGTAAACAATGTTATGTGAACATGCTTCCTAGGTATAAATGGATAATTTTTATAGGCACCTGGCGGTCGAACGAATTTTTCACCACCACAGATATCTCAAAAATGCATGGATAATAAACATGACTCTTAAAAAGTCACTTAAACAATGTCATTTGAGCGATAGCTGTAGTGGCTTAGCCCGTTGTTAATTTTGTTTTATGTCACTTCACTCACATCACTCACGAATACCAGGTTTAATATACGAGCAAAATAACAACTGTTCGAAAGGTTACGTACGTAATTTCTGTAAACAAATCCAATCCTCAGCACAATACTTATTTTATACACAAACACACTCACCAACTCCTTTTTTCATAGCACTTATACTAAACACGGAAGGAAAACAAGTAAATATTAATGTAATTATCGAATTAACTCGTGCGGGCGTAATGTCAACAAACAAACTAAAAACAAAAACATGGCCGGCACGGCAGCACTCTTGTTGCAAAACTTTTCTATCTCGTATTAAAAAGTGTGGTTGACTTGAAAATGTCAACAAACACTCTTATGGCAGCGCAATAATGTTGAAACTCGTTCATTTAAACTTGCATAGCGAGCTATGGGAGCGAGCACGTAGCGAGTGAGAGATATTATGGGGTCGGGGGTCGTCGGTTTATCTCGCGACAAGTTCATTCGGCCGCCTAGCCGCCGAGTAAGCGTGCTTACCGAACCCAGTTAAATTGAGAACGTCATGTCTTAGGACGACGACGTTCACATTTTCGGTAAACATTATACGCGGTTGTATTACCTTGACCTTGACTTTTTATAATTTATGTTGTATGAAACGCTCTTGCTTCTAATAGGCAATCCGGAGCCTGCCTACTGTAAGTATTTGCGTTAGGAAAAATTACGACGTTGAGCAAGCTATTCGTTAGATGGCGCTGTTTTACAGATTGGGTGAGGTGTTGAATAGACATTTTGTTATAGAATATCTGAAATGAATATTTTATATTTTATATTTATAATTTCATAATTGCCTATATGATATGCACGCCCCTGGATCCAAGTAGAAGAGACAGTCACATTACTTGGTATTATTATGGATGATACTTTATCATGGAAGCCCCACGTTAATGGAGTAGTAAGCAAACTTAGCAGTTTTGCGTACGCGCTACGCGAGTTGCGTAAAAGTACAAACGCTCAGTGTGCGCTGACAGCGTATCACGCACATGCCGCGGCGTGGATAAGGTATGGGATCTTGCTTTGGGGGAACTCAACCGATGTTCAAGCAGCATTCACAATACTAAAACGCTGTATTCGTATTATTGCGAATCTGACGCCCAGACAAACCTGTAGACCTTGGTTTATAAAAATGAAAATACTAACAGTCAGTTGTGTTTATATTTATGAACTTTGTCGACTTGTCCGTTCAAGCCCGCATTATTTTAACCGAGTCGGAGCCGTGCCTAGACGTTTCGCTTCACGCCGTGAAAACGACCTGTGCCAGCTTACACCTCGTCTCGAACTATACAAAAAAGGTCCGTTCTACATGGCTACTCAAATTTATAACCACTTGCCTAATGCCGTAAAAGCCCTCCAAGGCAGTAAATTTGATACTGCGGTAATTTTTTTTAAAGAGTTTAGAGAAGACAGATTGTAATTTTATTTTTATGTTTTGAATTTTTGTTATGTTTATTTTTTGTGTAAGTAAAGCTTTAAAAAAAATGTTACTAATGTTTAAAAGTCATTAAGAGCGAAAGAAGTACTTTGTAATTTGTCTAGTTTGTAAGTTTGTTGCAGTGCCCCCATGGGGTTCTTGTTTGGAACAATTATTTATTTAAGAACAATGTATTACAACAAGAAAGCAATAAAAAATATATGAATTAAACAATAAAACCGTGCTAGGAAAATCATTGGAAACTCAGCATTGGCCACGGCGGAGTTTCAGAGCCTCAGTCACTGTCGCAAAGCTGCATGTCTATCGGTCTTTTATAGGATACACTTTGGAGAGCGTGCGAGAGAACTGCACGACCTTGTTACTCCAGCCCTTTTCCACCATAGGGGTACCAGACACAGGTTAGCTTACCACCCGTACGTCGTTGACATTCCAACGGTCCGTACCAAGCGCTTCGCTGACACATTTCTTATGCGAACCCCTAAAGAATGGAATGCGCTGCCTGCTCATGTGTTCCCCGATTCCTAGAACCTTGGCCTCTTAAAGGCGAGAGTGAATAGGCATCTTCTGGGCAAGCATGCAACACCTTAGACCACATCCTGTTTATTAAGCACGATGGTGTTCAAATGCCTGTCCAGTACTTTTAAAAAAAATGTTTTTATTAGCGTTAATTATTTTCATTTAATATTTGAATGCTATTATAGTATGTAGCTGAGTAGGTGAAACTATTGTAATATGGTATTGTAACCGACTGTTATCTTTATTATTCTACCCTATTCAAAAGCAAATAAATTCATTCATTCATTCATGCGAATTGGTCATACGTCATTACTTACATCTAAGCGTACCAAATAATTTATTCTCCTTAAAATAACATAATCAACAGCTGATACTTGTTTTTTTAGCATTAGATCCTAATGTAATAAGAACAGATTTCTTCACTAATGTGAAAATGTCACTTGACCACTTTGCCCGGACCGCTTTGCCTTTATACACCAATTTGTTTCAAATAAATTCAGCTCATAATTATTTGTACCATGTCAAAACAATATTATACAAACAAGCCAAATAGACGAGTAACAATAGACTTGCAATCAAAAAATTTAAATCTAAAGAGGTTTGATCTAAATAGGTTAAACTAACAATGGACTTTTTAATAAAAATCTCAAAAACCTTGCACACGTCGTCGCCGCGGCCACGGGTTTGCTCCGATCACCAACGAATGACTGCTCGGTGCAGGGCGGGAGGTTCGTCATAGGGCAGTATGGCAAATATGGCGCTATCCTTTTTGGTAACCATCAAAACATGGTGTGGCTGCTTTGCTTCCTACATTGAGCTGACTACCCCCCCTACCTACTTTAATCTTCTCAAATAAATATAAATATTTCTTACACTCACAGCGATTAACCTAACCCCAAAGTATATAAGCACTGTAAGGCTTGTTTTATGGAATACTACGGTAACGGATATAAATACATATAATTATACATATATAAGTATTTATATGTAGAAAACGTCGAAACATTTGCCCCTAACGGGATTCGAACTCAGGACCACAAAGTAGGCGATACTTTGAAACCGGGGTACGTACCACTCTACCACGTCTATAATATCCGAATATATAAGTGATTTCAGGTACGTACCAAAGTTATAGAAAAGATGTTCTGTCTCTGACACCAGACAGCGCTAATTTATTTGAAACGTTGAATTGAGTGATTGCCAACGACGCGCTCATAATCATGGCGAGACCGAGAGTCGACAACCGCGTTTAAAGTCCTAAACAATTATTAAACGTTTAAAACATGAGCAACAGTTTTATTAATAACCAATAATTAATATACAGTCGCACTATTTAATGTTTGGCACAACAATTTCAAACTTCCTAGCATTTATATAATTAAGAGATAAAATATAGGATAATTTGATATTTTACCATTTCCTACGGCATCTATCTTTATCACCATTACAGATTTGAAATCGTTTGAAGTTTTACGTGGAATGCTACTAATTTTGCCAAAGCCAAGAATACGTGTCAACCCGTGTAATGACAAATTGGACATACCCAGAACCAAGAGGACATAGCGCTGCGGTGCACGCACGCATCGCCAACTCCCTTGTCACGGCTTCAATTCGCGGCGATGGACAAAAAGGCTTAGCCAATAACGTCGATTTGTGAACTAATTGTAACGCCCCATCTGACGAGTAGACGCGACTAGTTGCAATGGAAAGCATCTTTGCTTCAAGGTCTCTTATGAATTCTCTGGCATAGATTTGGGTGATTACGGCCGTGAAATACTATGTATGTCAAATAGCCAAAATTCAAAATTCGTTTGTGCCATCTCTGCCATTAGCCAGGCAGCTAAATGGCTCTGAATCCACTGTTTACACTTGCTTAGAAGTTTCTTCTTTTCCTGATAGTTGTATTTCCGACTGGACTGAAAATGAAACGGATCAATCTCATCCATACTCAGATAAAGCTATTTTTACAAGAACTCAATTCTAGTATTTTAATTAAGTTGTTGATTTGGATTTAAAATCGGACTCTATAAGTGGTTGAAATCTTCGAAACGATGCAGAATCAGCATTTCTGGAGTAAGTACTAGGTAAATACGTGCTAATTAAAGCAGAGCCAAGTAAGGATCTTAAAAAAATACTTTATTTCATAAAAACATTCCTAGTGACACCTTGGCAGCTCCGCGATGTAGGCCGGTCAAAATAATAATTTCTGGAAAAAAGATATGGACCCTGGAGGGAAAGTACCTTATATTCTTTAGTTAGCTCATTTTACTGAAAGGAAACATTCATTTATTTTCAAAAATAGGTAATCCTTCATTCAAAGATTTTTGATAAATGATAAAAAATAGCATCATTTATTTTTATGGTACCAATTGATAGTCTTATTCATAAAGATCAATAACAGTGTTTAAAATTAAAGACAAATCCTAGCAATATAAAGATCGCTAATAGTTCTACCTTGCCCACCCTTTAGTATGGTACCTAAGTACCTACTTACTTCCACAACCAAAACAAAAGTGAAGTTGACTTATTCAACTTATAAGCGACTCGAAATGAGAACCATTTGCAGCCATGAACAGATTTCAATGTTTTAAGTTAATTAAATTTTTTGCCTACTCACTCATATTCACCATAACTCGATACTCAAGGTGTACTTGTAGTTGGGTACATTACTAATGGGTGTGCAAGGTATCTAGAACTAGTGATCTTTTATCTTTCTAGGCTTTGCCTTTGATTTTAGATACTAAGTTACTTAAACTAAATTGATCTGTATATGATAAATATTAAACAAGAAAATATACTAGAAAAAAGCAACTAGTCACATGTCGCCCTGACGGGATTCGAACCCGCATCCTTTATATCCTTTGATCTGTATACTTAAATAAGACTATCGATTGGTGCCATAAAAGTACAGGTTATTATCCTTTCTAATTTAAGCCGGTTCGATTCCCGGGGCGGGCAAGTGATTTATCAAAAATCTTTGAATGTAGGATTACTTATTTTTGGAAATAAAGGAATGTTTCCTTTCAGTAAAGTGAGCTAACTATAAGATTTTAGGTAGTTCCCCTCCAATTCAATGTCCTGACTGACTGATAATCAACGCACAGCCCAAACCGTTGGTCTAGAAACTCCAAATTCTCCTTATGAGGTGCAGGGGTGCACTAAGAAATGATTTTTCGAAATTCAACCTCCAAGGGGGTGAAATAGGAGATAAAAGTCTGACAGTTTTAAGAATAGAATTTTCAAATTTTGTATTTAGGTTGTCGCTTAAAAATGAACATTGATTTATCTCGACGTCTTCGAAAATTCTACCCCCTAAGGGGTGGCCCCCTTAAATTCCTTGGCCAATTCACATAGTTTTTCGTTGTGGCTATGGAAAAAGCAAAAAAATAACAAACTAAATAGAAAATACAATGAACATTGCAATCATCCTTTTGTTCTTTACGTTGTGTACTTTCCTATGGAATTTGGCGATAAGCCGGTAGGTACGGTTTTTTTTGACGATAGTATAATTAACCGATTTTGTTAAATCAATAAAAACTTATAACTATATACATTCAATTTGTTTTTTATATTGGCTTTACGATTTATAATACATAGGTTCGACCACAAAAAAAGAAAATAAGTATAAACATTTCCTAAAATATGAGTATTTTATTTTTCCACTTTTTAACCTTAATATCTCGGTCCGGACTACTAAAAACTGATATTTCGTTTAATGGAACGTAAGTAAGCCGTGATGACAGATGCGTGTCAAGTGAGACACTTTTATTTGTAAGCACTGACCTTTTAGGCCCGTATCAGAACGTGACTCAAGCAGTAATCTATACTTGAGAACAGTTAGAAAGAGACGTGCTTATTCACCGCATGTAGCGACGTCACTTTCTAACTGTGCTCAAGTACAGATCACTGCTTGAGTCACGTTCTGTAATATCGGCCTAAGTGTTGTTATTTAAATAACAGAGGCCATATGTTTGTAAGAAAAATAAATTAATGTCAAAATGACCGAATCGTTTCTTAACTTCCAAAATTTCAAAAGTGTAATTATCTTATTTGAACAATAATTAATAAAAATAGAGTTCAGCTGTTTAAATATAAAATTTAGATTATTGGCGCATTAGAAAATGTCTTATGTGGAGGAATTAAGATACTTGTAATAAAAAGTATTATTTGCTTCCACCGTACATCATCTATCGAGTTCTTAAGAGCTACTTTTTTTTAAAGAAAATCCTTCATTTAAGTATTTGTCTATACTATATACTGTATAAATAAACAAATAAATAACAAATTCAAGTATACGCTTTAAGTGTTTGTAGCCATTTATATTTTTTTTGTTTACAAGACGATTTAGGCAGTGAATAAATATTTAGATGTTTGTTAAATCGATTATATAAGAAGGGAGCTAAAAATGGGGAGAAGCGATGACTGAATTTAGTGAGAGTCTTACTTGTTTGACATACAGCTTGTTTTCTCCGACGTGATTGGGTGGAATGGTCAAATGACAGCTGACAGTGTTGTCGAATAACGATCTCAAGCAAGAATAGTTGGCGAACGGTAAGCACATCCCATCTACAAGTCAGCTGTGGGATACCTAAAAGGTTTAAATGTGCAAATTTTAAGAATAGCTCTCTGAGCTACTTCTAATGTTTTTAAATTTGTTTTATTAGCACCCCCCCAGTTGCATATACAGTAACAGAGCAGAGTTTGACAGAGTGCATATACTTGTTTGAGTCGATGCGGTTCCAAGACATGTCGTAAATTTCTAAAAATAGGCATGAGTTTTCGAATTTTTGACGTTAGCTGTTTAATGTGATCCCGAAAATTCAGGTTTTTGTCTATTTGTTGCTTTGGGAAAGTGACTCAGATTGATGGTCTATACTCTAAGTCCACGGACTTAAAGTATATACTTCATACAAGGTATGAAGGATTCGGTCAATTTCCATAGCATCCTGTATACTAAACTATAATATTATAAAGAGTAAAAGATTTGTAATTTTCGATGCTTGTAACAAATATACTCAAGAACCTTTAGATTATGAAATTTTTACTCATTGTGAGTAACATAAGCTATAAAAAATAAATGTCCACTCGTGTGAAGCCGGGACGTGTTGCTAGTTTTTGATACAGTTATTTGATGTAAAATGGTGTTTAACTTAGTTTGTAATCCATTACATTATAACTAAAAACATTATGCGACCGAAAGGGCACCCGTTAGAGCATTGGACATTTAGAAAAAAACAACAAATGAACACTTTAACGTGGGAAAAAAAATGTTGTTCGTTGTTCGTCTGATTCCGAAAAGTAGTTTTGATTTCCGCGCATTATTTGAGAAAAGTACTATACAAGCCTTGGCCACAACTAGGCATTGATGAACTTACGTATGTGTGCCTCGGCTTCGCCTCGTCCCCCATTTACACGTTCGTCCATCAATGCCTCTGCAGTAATGTATAGTACACCCTAAACCTGAAAATGTTGACTAAAACAAAGCGCACGTGCATACATACAGTCCTTAGGCTATATCAAACCATAGTTTGATGGAAAAGCTTGCTCAATAATTTTCTTTTTACCGCACACGCTCGGAAAAGGAGGATTTTTCATTCAATTTCTGCGTCGAAAAACGCATTTCCCTGCCTACTCCGGTAAAGTATAATTTATGCGAAAAGACTATATACCAAACTATTACACCAAACGACATTATAACTAAAAACATTATGCGACCGAAAGGGCACCCGTTAGAGCATTGGACCGGATTTCCAAAGGTCGTGGGTTCGAGTCCCATCTGAGAATTCCCTTGTGGCCGAGTTGATTGTTTCCAATATTTTTCTATTTAAAATTTATCACAAATATAAAAATAGCATTGAGAATTAAAAAAAAAAAATTATAAGAAAAAAAATCAACATTTGGTCTATATTTTGAAAGCGTAACTGTTTATAAATGTCCTTTCAGACAGACATGTTTGATAGTCAGATAGCCCGTAAACTGTAGATCAGAGCCAAGGTTAAGTGCTACAGGAGTAAATGCACTGGTATAAATAGCCCAAAACTATAAGGCACGTTAACTGTTTGATGGAACCGTAACCCAGTTGTGCGTAAGCGCTCCTTTAGGTGTCTAACTTTACAATGCTTTTCATCGGAAGTCGGCGATACCATATATTTACCTACCGTAGTATTTACATGTATTTTTTTTATACTAAAAGAGTCCTGTGGAAGGAAATTGAAAATACTAAAATTGTTAAAAAAACTTCACATTCAAAAATCTTTTGAGGATTTTGAGGTAGAGCTACGTAAAAAGTACTTACGTAGTGTAAGTAACTGATCTGCTCCATTGAAATAAAAGCGTTAGTTACTTACCTAATATAACTACCTATATTGTAATCTAAAGTTGTTTAGCATGGTCCAAGAGATAATAAACACCTACACACTAAACTTTTTTCGTATTTTGTGCTATAATAAATTATTCAGAAACATACGATTGAAAAACAAAACAAGTCGTTATAATCATGATTATTAAAGTGTTGAAACTATATTACTCGTTAAACGAGGCTCGTCGTTTATTAATGACGAAGCGAATAAACAAACAGCGTCTCGGTCCGCTAGACTAATAGTTTAAATAGTAATACGCGATGTGAGGTTCCGTATACTATGGTGGAAGTTCACCATTTTCATCGCTTTAGACATTTTTGAAATATTTAGAGTTTCTCAAGAAATTCATTCTCCTTTTTAATTTCGTGACAGAAAGTAGCTTAGGCTAGGAGATAGACATTTACATAAATCAATAAAGTAAAAGAAAAAACATTGCAACGTGATTGACGTGATTGCAATGATTTGAACGCAAATCTAGTTCCTTAGACAAGTACTTCAGAGGCAGAGGTTACATTTTATTTAAGTACAAAGAGTCGCAGTCTAGAATCAGAAAGAACTTTCTTGCTGATGGTTTTCCCCAACTCTCAAAATGGTTAAACGGAAATATTTTGAAAAGCTGGCATAAGCATATGAAGTTCAGTGTCTCGGTTGTAGCTCATAGATAATAGTACACTTTATGTATACCCGTCACAGTAGCCTTACAAGTGTACACAGACAGGCCGAACATTCCCAGTCTTAGAACTTAATTATTTTTCTCAAACATGCTTGGAAATATGAGCATTATTTTAACAACCTTCTTCGAGATAAATCGATATTGCGGGTCGCACCCGGTTCGTTTAGCATAAAAACAGTTGATCTAATTTCAATGTCACTAACGTTCACTTGATATAATTTTTATTTGACCTAATAAAATAATAATATGTCATAATTTTTATTTAAACTATTGTTCATTTCTTATAATTTTTATTATATAGGTAAAACAAAATTATGTGAAATGTTGATTAGACTATATGAATGTTATGTAAAATGAGCATTATGTCATTTAATGATTAGGTCAAATAATTATTAGGCCAATCGATTTTTATACTTAAATGAAATTATATCATTCGTATGTTATGTAATGTGATCGGTATGTCAAATGAAATTATATGAAATGTTATTATATCAACTGATCGTTAGTTCATGTAAATTTATGTCATACATTACACACCCCGATATTGCTGTACTGGCCACATTCATGCGAGCAGCGGGCGGCAAAAGTTGTATGAAAATCCATATCTATCGTGTTTAGCGGCCAAATAAATTACATATTAAACTCATATCTGCCGTGTAATTTAAAAATGGAATGATCTTTTACTCCGAAATATGGCAACCAAGGAGTTAACTTATCAAAGGTTCTATTTAAATTTTGAACTAGCCTGCAAATAGAAAGCTGTTTTAGAAAAAAAAACAACAAATGAACAGTTTAACGTGGGAAAAAATATTGTTGTTCGTTGTTCGTCTGATTTCGAAAAGTAGTTTTAATTTCCACTCGCACTATCAAATAACTTAGAATTAATTATAGTACTCTGTTTTGGTTCATATAATTATTTTAGTTCCTCAAATCATAAAAACTTAGATTTAACTATTTGTTATAAGAATTTTCAATTTACGGTGGTGGGTGAGATTTCACAACGGATCGATTTCGGAACATGACATAAACCTTTATTTTTAAATTATCTGTGTCTTGTACCTCATGTCAATGTCAACATTTACCGAATCGTTTTTATTGTTATTTTATGGAAAAAAAAAACCAATTTCAGTTAACTTTGAATTAACTATAATAATCTCTTTTTTATTATTTTTGTTGAAAGATTATTTTACCGGCAAACAACCTAAAAATTTTCCTCGCTGTTGTGAGGTGAAAAATTGTGTGTTGCGCTCGGCAGAAAAGTTTTTAGCGTCTCGTCTACGCTCAGGATTCAATCCTAGAACCCATAGCTTGCTTAGGTTTCAATAGAGGTACTTAAATCCAACTTTCCAGCCTTGCATAACAAATATAACTATTTTATTCCATAACTTAAATAGCTTGAAAGAAAGATTTATGATGATGAAAGATTCATGAGCGCTATCAGAAAGCACGGTGTCTCAAATATGATAATTGGATATTTAAAATTCTAGCAATATTTATTTTATTCACAGGTATAGCATGACCATACCCTATTAAAATGTATTCTGGCTGTCATTAATTATGTCCAATCGACGAAAAGTCAACTGAAACTTGTAGACTCTGGTGCCCACAGTCTCAACCTGCTCATGTTTCACGTTGGGACTATTAAAATAAATAAATAAAATAAATAAATATTTCTTACTCTCACACCAATTAACCTAGCCCCAAAGTAAGGCTTGTGTTATGGGATACTAGGGTAACGGATATAAATACATATAATTATACATATAAGTATTTATGTGTAGAAATATATATAAACGTCCATGACTCAGTTACAAATGCTCGGATTCGAACCCGGGACCCCAGAGTAGGCAACACCTTGAAACCGGTGTACGAACCACTCGACCACGGAAGTCGTCACGAAAAACTTTAGTCTGTATGACTAAAATCATACAGACTAAAGTTGAAAATTGTGCGAAACACGTGCATTACAGTCCTTGAATGATAAGTATCTCGATTCACAGTCTACGATGAAAATGCTGAATAAACAAAATTGTTTTTGTCAACTTACAAAGTTGGCATGGTGTCGCGGGGCGGGGCGGGCACGGGGCGCGGGCGAGCTGCGCCGGCGAGCCCCCCCGCCAGTGAATATCATCGGAGTTTGCTCCCGCGCATGCTCGCCGTGCCGCCCGCCGGCTCTAGCTTTACAGCTCTACCTGAAGACTCACTTGCCGAAACGCGTCCACAATTGAACAAAAGCTCAACTGCCTATGTAATCTCCGTGAGAGACGCAGGCACCATGCACGTGAATTGCATGAATCGTTAACGCGGGAATATTCGCGCCGAATTTGCTTGTTTATAACGCACCGGGCGGCGCCCGTGACGCGCGCGAACTCTGCCCCGCTCGCCGCTCCCGTTCCTTGCGTATTTATAAACGGAATTCCGTGCGAGTTACCGCGTTACCTATCCGCGGCCGGATGCAACTTTTTACACGAACACGACTTTCGGCACTTACGACGTACGGAGCACTGAAGAAGGACCGTCTGGCGGGCCCGCGTGACTCAACGGCCGACCGACGCCCGCCCGACTTCGACAACAATTTAAGCGATTTCAAAAATACGGTGCTTAAAATAATTATTTTACAAGCTTTTAAAATGCTACATCAGATAAAATGATAGAGGCTAAAGAACCGTATTTTTAGACGTCCTCGCTGTTCGGATTCCACGATGGAAACATGAAATGATTTTGATTTGTTGATATCTCAATCAACGACCAGTGTAACAGCGAGCGATGATTAAATTCCGGCTTAAAATAAAAGCAACAATTGAAGCAGTATATATAATTTTTTCGGAGATGGACACAAAATTGCTGACCGACCTATCTACGACTAGCCGCGAATTTTTATAAACTTACAACCCCTCCGTTGGTGAATATCTTCTCTCTAAACAATACATTTTGATCCAGGAATTGATCATCGAAAGACATAGACAATTTATTTTTAAATCAAAACAACAGCTAATGTAACAATGGAATGCCGATTGAGCCAAATATTAGTAGGCGTGCCGTCGCTGTCGCCGCCGTCATCATACAACGGCAACAAAATTGGCATAGTGTAATGAAGCTTCTAGGCGGGCCATAATTTCTTGCAATTTTTGGGCGGCAACTATTGATGTCTCACGCTGGCTTATTTCTATTAGGACAAAGGGAGCACCATAATGACCCGTAAGAAAAACAACAGTAAATTCACCGAATAAAACAACTCCAACTTTCCAAACTTGGTTTTGAAATTTTGTGTTTTTTTACATTTCCCACCTTTTCAGAGGCTGTGGTGGCTACTATCTGACATCCCGAGACCGCGGGCCCCTAAAAAGGTGTGAAACACTAAAAGCTTAAAAGTGATAACAAAACCAAATGTGGAATTGTACGAATGTAGAAATTGTACGAATGAGTCTGAGGCAAATAAAAGGACGGTTAGTTCCAGAAAAGTTTATTTTATGAATTTATTTATTTCCACACTTACATCTACAAGTTGATTTATTCAACGAACGAAATTTTAGACGTGCACTGTAACAGTACGAACAGGCGGTATTTATCTGTTAATTATGAATTTTTATTATTTTTGAATAACTCTCGCTTTCTACATAACAATCGTGTTCGAGTAAATAAAAAGAAGATGGAATTTACTCACTGGATTGCATGCTACACTGTAATGCTCACATGCCTTTATTTAATTATAAACAGCGGTGAACTTTATTACCAGTTTGAATATATGTAATACTGTTATACTGAGTTTATTAAATGCCTTCGAAAGTCGCAAAACCGTAACATAAGAATCTCGTCGGAATCTTTTGTTTTCCGATATTAATAGAAATTATATTTTTTGACGTGATTCAGCAGTTAATTATAAAGTGTTTATGCATTGAAAACGAGTCATTTACCCAACGCAATGAGAACTCTTTTGGTCCCTTCAAAAACTTCAAAGACTTTAAAAATGTAGGTTATTTTTGTCTCGTCACGTATATTTTGTTATGTCTTATGTATGTTCACTATGATAAGCTACACAAAGACGGCTGAACCGATAGAAATAAATCAAAAGTTAATTCTCAAGTTGGTATCCCAAGTCAAATAGCATGCAAACAGAGCAGAAAATAATGATTGAATTAGAGAAAATAATGTACCTACATACATTCGAATGTCAAATTATTTATTTTACATAATATTCTTATTAGTGGTTACATTTATTTTTATTTTTATAATATAGGTAGATAACAGGTAGATAGACAATCGTAACGACAGTAAAACTAACAATATGATTATCTACACTATAATCCTACGTCGACCATAAACACATTTTGTTTATTTACGTGTACATATCTCAAGAATTCATCAATTGAATAAAAAATATTAATATTAAAATAAGAAATTTTATGGGAAAAAAACTTTTTATAAAAAAATTAAAACCGACTATTTTTTGCTTTTTAGTTTTTTGAAGTCGGTTTTAATTTTTTTATAAAAAGATTTTTTCCCATAAAATTTCTTATTTTAATTTTAATATTTTTTATTCAATTGATGAATTCTTGAGAGTCGGTTTTAATTTTTTTATAAAAAGTTTTTTATTTCACAATTTTTAAAGGTAGAACAGGTCTCGTACCTACGCTAATCTAATAACCTTATGTCAACTCCTCATTACCTTTTACAAAGCTGCTTTTCCCGGTGCAGGGACGTTACTTATTGAGAGTTTATAGCCTATAGGTATGTTGGTGAGGACCAATAGCTATTTAACAAAAAAGTTTCATCAAAATCCGCTCAGTAGTTATTGCGTGAAACTTCAGCTCGAACAAGAATCTAACAATTACCTGCATGATATAATTGTTTCATTACTTCCATGACATTAGGCCCCATATCTCCGAAGATTATCATCGGATCTCAATGAGACTTATATGGGACCAAATTGACAGTGTACCCGATCGAACAAAAAAACAATTATTAAAATCGGATCACCAACACCGGAGTAATCGGTATACATACATCGGACAAAAAAAAAATACGGGTTAAATTGAGTATCTCCCTCCTTTTTTGTTGAAGTCGGTAAAAATGGCATCGATTTTTAAGTCCTCCGCGGAGGACATGAATCAACCCTTAAAAGTTTGAAAAAGGGGTCCTTTGTATAGAAAGAATATGTAAAATATACATATACCATATATACACTCATTTGCAAAAAAAACGGGCGGTTTTGATTTTCATTCATCTTTAAAAAGATACAATACCAAAAAGGTTTCATTCGTTTGTACACGTTACTGGCCGGTTTTAAAAATGCTGTGGTATTTAAAAAAGTACGTTCTAAATTCAAATTTTCATTTGATGCTCATTTTTACAGAAAACCCCTTTTTATCCTACATTTTTGGCGCGAAGTTCCAGAAGTTAACATCGACTTTCATAACTTTTATTCAATTTTGATCGATTAATTTCATATTGACTGTCAAAGCTTTATTTATAGCTGTTTGGCTGTATCAAAAATGGTAGATAAAGTGGTAAAAACTACCAAAATTATCGCGCTGCTTGAAGAGGGTTGCAGCCAATGTTAGGATGCTAAATGTTAGTCGCTCGACAGTCCAAAGGACCTGGCAGCGATATCAGGAGACTGGTTCCGTCGAGAGAAGGCCTGGTTCTGGAAGAAAACCATGTACCCAACCACGGGATGATCGTTTTCGTATGTGGATCTTAAGAACAACCTCCAAGAAGTAAGAAATGTGCATATTAGTCTATGGACGGTCAGGAGGAGGCTTCTCGCTGCCAATATACGCAGTCACCGCCCGGCCCGCGGCCCCAAATTACTCCGTGAGCACAGAGTTCACAGGCTTAGGTTCGCTAGAAATTGTGAATCATGGACTCAAGAAGATTGGAATAGGGTTTTGTTCTCTGATGAAGCCAGGATATCTCTGTTCGGTGAAGATCGACGTCGGCGAGTGCTAAGAAGACAAGGAGAACGCTTTGCAGAGGCAATGTTTCGAAGAAATCACACCTTATGGTGGGGGCTCTGTTGTGTTTTGGGCAGGAATAAATTCAATGGATCGTACAGAGTTAGTCTTCATTGAAAACGGCTCACTGACTGGGCATCGATACATAACAGAAGTTCTAATTCCTCATGCACAACCCGCATTGGCCGCTCTAGGTGAAGACTCGATTTTTATGGACGACAATGCTCGCGCCCACCGGTCCCGCGATGTTAATGCGTATGTGCAAGAGGTCGGCATTCGTCGTTTGGATTGGCCAGCTCGAAGTCCCGACCTCAATCCCATAGAGCATGTCTGGGACGTTCTGAAACGGCGTGTGAGATCAGTACACCCGGCTGTGCATTACTGCGGAGTGGGAACGTATTCCGCAAGCAAGTATCCGGGATATACTCGCTAGCATGCCCAGACGAATTCAAGCTGTGATTTTAGCTAGAGGGGGTCACACTCGATACTAAGCATTTATCTGCTTTTACTTTATTAAAGAAAAACAAACAAAAAACTTTTATATTTTTACTTCATGAGTATATGCACTACTAGCGAACATACACTACTAGCGAGGTTTAGCATTATTTCCCATAAATTGTATCTAAATTTTATGAAATACTGATGAAAATGATTATTTTCTTATTAATTTACCAAATTGTGAGGATAAAACTACCTATAATTATCAAACAAAGCAATATTAACATTTGAAATGGTTCATTGCTTAGGTGCCCGTTTTTTTTTGCAAATGAGTTTATTAAGCTAAATTTACATTCATTCTTAAGACTATCGATTGGTACCATAAACGTTCAGGATGTAATTTTCTCATTAAGTCGGTTCGATTCCCGGTTCAGGTAAAAGTGATTTATCACAAATCTTTGAATGCAGTTTAATTTATTTTTGACTTGCTTATATGAATATTTTGGGTACTTTTGCTCCAGCTACCGTCTTTTTTTCACGAATAGACACTAAATAGGATATGACTATTTAACTACTAACAATTTTAGTTATGTGGTAAATTTTAATTATTAAATAAGGTACAGCCGGATTGCAAGGCCCACTTTTTTACAAATTGAAATAAAACCTATATTTTATCTTTTTTTTTTTATGATTTCGAGAATTCACTTGTGGCCGAGTTTTAAAGAGTTTTAAGAGAGTTTAAAATTTACCATAACTATATTTTATCATTTAAAAGAAAAAGAGTGTTTACAATGAAAGCTATGATTATTTCAAAATCCAGATAAAAGTAGTTATTGAAGCTACAACGAAATTAATTAAATAAAACATAATTTTGGGCTTTACTAAACATGGTATGTCCAATAAGGCCCGTGCCGTTTTTAAGTCTTTTGGAGCAAAAATAAGCATTAAAGACCATAAGGTTAAATACACATCAAAGTTGTAACATTCATAATCTTCGATGAAAGCAATCGGATACTAAAATTATCAATATTTTGTTAAAAAAAAAATACTTTTCCACTGTGTGTAATAATATAGCCGAGGTATCGAATTTTTAAGTGTTAATTGTATTAATATTAGATTTTACTTATAAATTATTGTTATTTATGCTAAAATTAAGTAATTATTGTTTATATTCCTATTAAGGCCCAAGCAACTAGTTCGTTGGGCCTTCCTAACCTAACCGTTGTGGGCTTTACAACACAAATTGAATATTTACAAAATAAATAGCTATAAAATCGCACATGTTTATGTAAATATCAAAAGAGTAATGATCAAATAAACACAATAAATAAAAATCTACTAACAAATCATAGTATAAACAAGTAAAAACTGACGTTTTTTAGGAGCCAAAATTAGTAATATGAGCGGCCGCGACCGATGTCGGCGAACTACCGGGTGTCAGTGACAAGGTGGTGGCCGCTCGCTGTCCGCTGCTGCGTTTCGGCGTTCATATTGATGTGTTTCATGCATGCTACGAAGTTGCCACGGATCAAATGTAATAAACATAGTTTTCTGCGCTCGGGCCTTGGAAAACTGTGGGCCTTGTCAACCGGTAGTACCTTATTATTACCTTAACTATTTAGTTCTTAATTATTTTTTTAAAATGTATGAACTAGGTGAAGAATGTAATGTTTTTATTTTTTTTATAGATGTCAAGAATCCAGACAGATTCAAGAGATGGAACGATCAAAATTTGACACCATCCTAGTTAATGAACGAGTGTTCATTCACAGGGTCGATCACTTTTTTGAACCCCATTGAATGAGCTATGGTTTATTTCATACTATTTGCAACGTTCATTTACTGGTTAGTTGAAAGCGATAAATTAACAACTACATAATATTTCAAGGTATAACCAATAACAACATGTTCTAGTGTACTAGCTGCAATAATACCTACAAATAAAGCTTCAGACTTCAATAATTGAGATTTCTAGCTCTTAGATTAGTTACCGCTAAACGTTCATTCATTGGAGTTCAAAATGTTCATTCAATTACTTTGGTGTTCATTTACTGGTGGTTTTCAGGGATTTTGTATTACATGTTATCTTAATGATTATATTATTAACTAGCGGATCCTCGCGGTTTTACCCGCGTGGTTCCCGTGGGAATATTGGGATAAAGTATAGCCTATGACACTCGGGAGAAATGTAGCTTTCTAATGGTCTAAGAATTTTCTAAATCGGTCCAGTAGTTCCTGAGATTAGCGCGTTCAAACAAACAAACTTTTCAGCTTTATAATATTAATATAGTATAGATTATGCCAATAAATGACAAATTGCTCATTTTATATTAATCCTGAATAAATGTTGAATACCAAGTGACAATAATATAGGAAAGCAAATCTAAAATCAGCATCTATTTAACAGATGCTGATAATTTTTAAAGTTCAAGATTGCCTTATGGGTTCATTAATTGGTAATTGGTGAAATTGACATTTTACAAGATCTAAAATTTTTAGTCGGTTTTTTTTAACGCTGTTTTTTACTTTTTACTTTTTAGTAAGTGTCTGTAATAGGTTGTTTTGTAAACTACAGAAGATTTTTTTCTAGATTAGATTAGGTTTCATGTACATTAAACAAAAGTATCGTGAAAATTACATCGTCCATGTTAACATAAATTCTCATAAAATAAAAAAGAAAATGTGGTGTTCATGGGAAAAGCAACAGCAGTTTACATGGTTAACTACCTCCTACTAACATCACCACAATAAACTCACCAGGCCCCTTACTCTTGACGCGATCACAATGAGATCGAGATTGAATTAATGTCAAACGTCAGTAATTATGACTAAAAATAAGTAATTAAACTAATAATTAATACTTGAAATTAGTAAATTAAGTAACTTTGTACTCTATTAATCGATTTTAGCGGCACTTAAAATCGAATCAAAGTCGAAAATCAGTAATAATTATTGACATTCAATCTCGATCTCAACGCGATCCCGTCAAGAGTAACCCCCCAAGAACGCCATTATAACAAGTTGAATATTGTACATGATAATGGCCGCTACATTAGCCCACACGCCTGTCATCGTTGGAATCAGAATATAAGAATGCGATCATATCAAGTCTCCTCATATGAGGTCTTAAACTCTTGTAAACTCTTGTACTTTTCCAACGGCCATAATTTAAATGAAATAGACTAAACTATAACTTATAAGTGTAAAGCTGTTTTATACCATAAACCGTTGACACTTAATTACTCAATTATTCTCAATTAGACTAAATTAGATAGAGTATGTTCTCAAAATTAACTATTTTATAGTGTTTTATACTTACTGCAAGTTTTGTGTTCGGGAAAGAAGAATGTTCGTGCTGTTTACGATAATGCCATTTTCCGGAATATACATTCAGCATTCCTGGGGCCTGTTTCACGAAATTATTAGTTTACTAGTTATTAGTTGTATGAGCCGCTATGTTTGTGTACTAGTAGGCCGCCCGTACATGAGAATTGTAGTAAGTAAGTAGTTGTGACACACTCGCCGTTGTAGTGGTGGAATAAAAACACTGATTCTCGTCAAAGTTAATGCGAGTCTCGCTGATGTAAGCAAAACTGCATGTGCGGTTAATGAACCGTACATTAGTGTATTAGTTCTAATAAATCCTGTTCCACGAATATTTTTATTAGTCATGTAACTAATAATAATAGACTAATAAAAATAATGTGTGAAAAAATAATAAATAAAAGAGAGTATTTTATATCATTTAATTACTTACGTGCCATGGCTTAAAGATGTTTAAAACAATATCTGACTTTTCCATCTAAAATTATAAAGTCTCTTTACATACTTAGTTGACAAAGGCACCAAAACTAGCTAGGATAAAAACAATATTTTCCCGTTTTTACATTGAAAATCAAATAAAAAACATTCTCGTACTTCATACTTCATCATACGTCATACTAATATACCTAATTAGTGCAAAAGTGAGGACGGATGGATGGATGGACTTTTGTCACTCTTTCACGCTAAAACTACTGAACGGATTAAAACCTAGCCTGGATTACAACCTAGCCTGGATTACAACAGAGAATACTTTTTTATCCCGATATTAATTCCCGATAAGAAGATTGTCGACGTTGATTCGATTCACAATCGATTTCTAGAATACAAAATTACTATATTTACTAATTTGAGGTATTCATTTTTTGTTTAATAATTTTTAGTCATAGTTACTGACTTCGGTCGTTAATTCAATCTCGATCTCAATAAGAAGGAGGTTATCAATAAAATTAAGACGAAATTGATATTTTTTTTATGTCTCGAAGACGGCTGAAGCGACTGAAATGATTCAAAGTGTTTGGTTCCAAGTTGGTCTCATTTTTGGAAATTTAGAAATCGGTTGAGTAGTTTTTAGGAAATCTTGAAAATACTGCCGTTTTTTGTATGTACCGGGAAATCGGGACCTCTGTACCATACCGAAGGGTGCTAGACCACAGAGGCGGTTAAGTAAAAATAGGTAAATATACTTCTATACCATCTACTGGAGTATCACTACCTCTCCCGGTCTCTCGGTATACCTTTCATCTAAATCCCTTCAGTAGTATTAGCGTGAAAGGGTAACAAATAAACAGATAAAGAAACAAAAACTGATATACTTTCGCATTTATAATATTAGTAGGAATAAAGTCAGGATACAAGAAATAACAAAAGACTAAATTTTGCAATAAACTTTTTTAATTGTTCAAATTCAATTTATTTAACACGTGCAATGTTCTACGAGTGTTATAGAGATTCAAGAATTCTTTTTATTTAAAAAAGTGAAGAGGGTGTAGGACGCTCTCAGCACCTGAAAAACACCGACAAATGAAACGAATACGTTCCTATAAATTATTTGCAACATTTCACATTTCTCCGTGGCAATAAAAGATAAACCGCATTAAACAATATCCTAAACCTAGATTCAGACAGTAACTTTGTCTTCAAAGCATAACTTCATTAAAATCTGGTCAGTCAGTACCTAGTCTTTGTCTGAAAACTGAACACACAAAGATGTCAACTATCGTTTTGATCTCTTTATTCTGCGCACAATCTTCGGACTGATTAATTTCGGAACATATTTCGCCTTTCCACAGCTCGCCCTCATAGTATGGCAATGACATGCTAACGCCATGACAGGACCGAGAGGGATATAGAGATAGGCAACAGTTGAATTAGAAACGTTATTTGTAATACTTAGGTATTTTTTGTACTTTATAATCGATGAGAGAGTAATATAGAAGATAAAGTGATGTGTATATGTATACCGCAATGTAAGAGCTCAGTTGGATAGGCACAATTTTGGCAGCGCAGATAACAATAGGCTTGGTACAGCTGATCATGAAGATGAGCAGCTTCCGACGAAAGACCGGCGACAGGGACAGCCAATCTCCACAGTAGGCAGCTAAAGACACGAACTGACTCTGAAGATAAAATTGAGATATATTTTGTTTTTTTTTTGTGACGTTACGTAAACTGAAATGTATTTCTTATTATTATTCCATTTGTAATCGACTACGACTCGTGGTTCTTTGAAAGAAAAAAAAAGCAAATCATTAAAACGTACCGTTACCAGTTACAGTGGTAACTAGTATAACTTATAGAGAAGAGAAGTTTAGACTGGTGAAAGTTTGCTCATATTACTGTACTTATAATAATATGTTTATTTTGTTTGTACGAGTAGCTTTAGCTGTGATGTTTCGTTTCTGTACAATATCGAATAAACTAAGTATTTTGACCCTTTAGCTAACTTAAGTACGTTTACTGGTAGGTATAAGGTATATAATTTAATTACCTCATCTAAAACTTGACTTCCGTGATAGCAGTAAAGAAAGAGTTGTGTCAACATACAGACCAAGTACAAAGCCACAGTTGCGAATTCAGCGGAGAAAATGGATATCTGAAATAATATGATTCTTCCAATAGATTACATTAGCCCGACTTATGCAAAATATTGTTGGTATGGTTCCAACACAAACTTTCATAATGTTTTGCTTTGGTGATTGAAACCCTGCCTGCTTCATCTTAAACTGAGGTATAGAGAACTTAAATAAAAAAGTTGAATGCACTGGTACTTCTTTTTAATTATATATATCAATTATAACTATTAGATAGAGATTTATAAATATCATATGTAATTAAGGCATCGAGCCCGGGTTTAACCGGTCCGGAAAAACAGTTTATTACAAAAAAACCCGGGTTTGATTTTTAAAACTCGGGTTTTTCGGGTATTTTTTAATACTTTTCTTTTTGTTATTTATTAAGGCGATAGGTAGGGCCATACTGCAAAATAGACCTCTCTTTGAAGGCCTTCTTCTCCTAAACGGATGATCCAAATATTATAAAAAAATATATATCATAAATATAATATATTGAACAATAAAATGCAAGTTATTTTTTTTTATAATTACTGTTAGTTTTAACAAAAAAAAATCTTAACTTTTACTATAATTTTACCCATAAAATTTCTTACTGCTTATAAATGCCTAAAGCGATTTTAATGATTCTTTCACCAAATGATAGAACATTTAATGATTTATAAAATGCAAGTTTGTTTTTTTCAAAATAATGATTGACGTTTTATTAAATCAATCATACCCTGTAATTTCCATGAGCAGGCCGCGTGGAGACGGGTGGTCAGTCTCTCCCTAGCGTCGTACGGGGAGGCTGTGTTGCATTTCGGCCCGCTCCGTTCCTTTCTTTTGACTTTGTTTTTCGTCAAAAAAATTATAGCGCAGATGGTACACTCGGTACAGTACGTATAGTTCGCAGTTCGGCTGTTGAAAGTTTGCGCTTGGACATTGATATTAGTGATAGATAAGTGTTGTAAATATTTTGTACACCTACCTACATACAAGTTGGTACTTTGTAAATTAGTAATTGTAAATAGGTATTAGCTATTATAAACGTTTTGAGAACATTTGAATAGGTACCTAAGTGTAAGTAACACAAGATGCCACGCCGGTAAATGCTTGATGTCAATGTATGGTCCACGGAACGGAACATCAAGCATATTTTTTTTAGTTAAAAATGATTAGTATTAGAATAACCATGTTATGAGGAAGGCATAAATGTGGTCCATTGTTATTTGACTGTACAAAAAATTTGTAAACCTAATGTAACGCATTTAGATTGATTGTTTTTTGCAACTTTATTGTTTTTTTTTATAACCCGAAACCTGTAATAAATATGTTTTATTCATTTTTTTTTATTGTCTCGAGGAACAACAAAAGAAAGGTGTCTTCATTTCGATTCTGAAAAAAAAGTGACTTTCTATACTTCCTTATTCTTAACAAAGCAAGTTCACAAGAATAAAATAATAATTAAGGAAATTAAACCAACGTTAAAATTGACTTAAAGGTATGAAATCATTAATTTTTAACTACACGAACTTGTTACTATTAATCTTAAATTAAAATCTACCTACATACCTACACATTTACCAGAGGCTCTGATACCAACATCCAGACTCTGGAGTCTGGACTATCACTGAGAAATTCTAAGCAGAAAAACTCAGGATACATTTTTTGATCTGACCCGGGATTTGAACCCAGAACTTCCGCGTTGTCGTCGAAGTGCGACCCGCTATATACCAACTGCACCAAGGAGGCAGTTTTTAAGAAATAAGTGCACAGACATATATTTATATACTAGTACATACACTTATAAAACTGTTTAGAAGCCCACTAATACTAACAGGAATATTGGTGGAATTCCAACAATATTGCATACAAACGGATCGAAATTATAAAGACAACCTACTTTTTTTGAAGTCGGTTGCCACTTACAAAACAAGCATCGTATTTTTTATCGATTTGCGTTAATTCAGTCAAGTATGTCGGTCGAGGCAAAGTTCGTGTAGGCAGTTGAGATAAAATGCGCAGCGTGCCGTATCTGTATTCAGAGCGCTCTTTGGTATCGGATAGTTGCGCGGGCGCGCGGCGAGAGGCGCGTGGCCCCGTCCGATTGCTCAAGGTCGTTCGGCCAAATAATCGCCTTAAAAGCCACTTCCAATGCAATATTAAATAGAATAAAAACACGCTTTGATAAATTATTACGTAAATAGAAGCTTAGTTGCTACCAAGAAAACAAGCATTTTGTCATTTTGTTTAGTCGTCCACTTGAAGAGTCCAAATGAAGAGGAATTGAACAGTGAGTTAAGTCGAGCTGTTGATACTCCTAATACTGCTCACACTGCTACTGCTGAAACTAGGTCAGCAGGTCCTTCAGACTCAGACGATTTGTTTACTACTGTGAGGGTAGAAATGGCACTCTTCGAGAATTGCGGTACGCGACAGCGACGGGCGGCGTTACCTATCGCTGGCATATGAACATTTAAAAACCTACTATATATGACATTACAATTACATACAAACATAGATAAATAGGTACAAACAAATAAATTAATAATAAACAAATAAGCATACTACACTACCTTATACTAACTATAACAAGAAAACGCCGTCGCCACTCGCAGCCGCGTGGCATAGTACCGAGAACCCTGGCGCTGTTGCCCCGCTGAATACATAGACTCAGCCGCTAGGCAAGATAGGCACCAGCTCTCAGGTCTCCTAAGGCGTGGACCAGTCTTGTGGAAATATCTTTCATAAACTTTTTTGTGTCAGACGACCAAGGGCCCATTGTCTCTACTGCAAGCGCTGCAAACTCGTGGCTGACTGAGAGCGACGCATATTTGCGGCGCTTGAGGAATTGAGCTTGCTCCGCCGTGGCTCCAGCTCTTGAGGACGTACCACGTATATGGGAAGGACCTAAGGTGTCTACACAGGTTGCATCCCATACCAAGGTACGCCCCAAGCACCAGGGCACTAACGTCGCACCATCGGGTCTTTTACCATCATCCCTGAATAAACCACAAGGTTCCAGAGATGATGGGATCGAAACAGGGCCGAGGACATGCTTGACTAAATCGTTCATAGCACCATGCCGATTGGCGCGACCGGCGCTCTTAACGCAAGTGAGCCCATGGCGTCCGATCTGGTCCAAATCTTTGCCACACGGACAGTGATTAGGTTCGCACAGCTTAGCACCTAAGCGTAAGCAAATGGAGATGCGAAGGGTAGCGGGATCGAGGATGGTGCCTAGGTTGTGGGAGGGAAGAGCGTGGAGCCAATGTCCGGTTTATTTTTGTCCGTATCATCCGGACAAGCAGCCAGCAGCTCTGAGTGAGCTGCAATGAGAGCTGGTGACTCCCAAGCGCTCTGGTGTTTCAGATCCAAGGGACAATCCTCTTCCGGGAATGAAGCACTCCACGCAGATCTGGCATCCGACAAGCATTACACCTCTCCGTCAACGAGTGTAGGGCAGTTTAAAAACTCGCTGATGAGTGAGAAGGTGCTGTAGGCGGAGGACAGGAAAGCAGGGAGTGCGACACTAGAGGTTGTGCGTAAGTAAGCCCAGCCCACCATATCTAATTGGAAGATTTTGCGAATTGTACTTTTTAATACCGCACCAATAGATTTTTTATCAAAGGAAACTTCCAAAGAGGGGAACAGCGTAGGATGTACAAGAATTTTGGAGTAAATAGACAAAGCCGAAGTATGTAAAAAGCTATGTGTGGCTTCAGCCCATGGAGCCGTGGTGCAAATTTGCTGAAATTATCTAATTTTGAGTTTACTAGCGAGGGGATTGGCTCCTCAAAGGGGCACCCAACAGGTTTAGAGACGCCTTTGTTTGTACTGATTTTGAATATTAAAACTGTTTAAGAAATTTGGAAAGTACAATTTCATTAATTCTAATCCTCCCTCAATCGTTACATTTTGTACTCATTGTAGAAAATCGATATAAAAACACAGATTCTTGTATTTATAAAAATTATGTCAAAAAGATCGAAAAGCTCGAAAAACCGGTCTACCCGGTTTTTGATCACTCTTAGACCCGAAAACCCGGGTTTCCAAAATTGAACCGAGTTTCGATGCCCTATATGTAATAGACTAACAAAAACTTATTACTTATTCTTATACACTCACCATCAGAAAAATCGCACCTTTTAAAAACCCACTTTTGAACTTAGATAAACCTTATTTGGAATCAATTTATGAGGGAAATGTTGGATATCATTTGAAAGGTAACGAAAAGAAGTACCTACCCAAAACAATTCAACTTTTTTATTTTTATTGGATTACTAGCGGCCGTGCGCGGTTTCACCCGCGTGGTTCCCGTTCCCGTGGGAATTATGGGATCATTTATAGCCTATGTTACTACTTGGGGTCTAAGGATTCTCTTTACCAAATTTCGTCAAAATCGGTCCAGTAGTTTTTGAGTTTATTCGTTACATACAAAAATACAAATCTTTCCTCTTTGTAATATTAGTATAGATAACAAATAAAAGATAAAGTTGACAAAACAACAACACTCCTTAATTATGCTTTTTGTATTAATACAACTTACTAAATACTTTTTTTTACAGTTAGATAACGAATCACTTCTACACACACCTTTTAAATGTCACATTTGTATTAGTATGTTTTTTTAATGCAATGAAATGTTATTTATTAAATTTATTTATTGGGCTTTCAAACGAGGCCACTATTGGTGGGGGTACACGTCGTGCACCAACTGTTGATTTTTAATATTGCCATTTTTTTTTAAATGTTTGATTTTTTTGACGTTTTGTGAATATCTAAGTATTCATGAGGAAATAGTTTTTAATAGGTACCTAAAACAATGCAAAACATAAAAAGTGCGAAAAAATATAAAGTTTTTTTTATATTTCTTAATTACTTAATTTCAAGTAGAAAAATGCTTTACATACAGTAGCTAGGTTAGGTACAACTAGAACATTTTACATTCTGAAGCGCGACAACAAAACTTCAGGTATGTAAACATGCTTTTGAGGGATGATTGATGATTTTTGATAAGCCATAGATCATAGCCAATGAAAAAAAAATCGTTTCTGGAATGCTACGCGAGGCTATTGAGACCAAATTCTTCAGTATTACTTTTTTTTATGATTTTTGAATATTTGCATTTTTCTTATGATAAATTTTAAATATAAAAATATTGGAAAAAATCAACTCGGCCACACGTGAATTCTCAGATGGGACTCGAACCCACGACCTTTAGAAATCCGGTCCAATGCTGTAACCACTGAGTTACCGAGACTCGAGTCCCATCTGAGAATTCACTTGTGATCGAGTTGACTCTTTCCACTATTTTTCTATTAAAAATTTATCATAATTATTTTTTTGCTATAAAAATATAAATTGTTTAAATAATAAACAAAATAAAATATTAAAATCAATAATTGCTGGCATAGTCAATACTTACACCAACGATTTTGTACGTGGTCATACAGATCGTCCAAGCTGCCACTGCAATCTGCAGTACCATGAATTCGGATGTAATCGACTGCGTCTCTGCTACATACCTTTAATCATCAAGTAAAGTATGACCAACATGTATATTTATAAAAAGTCACTCGTAAATTACAGTTTCCATAACAAAATCGAAACAATAGTCCGTATTTCAGCTCTCCCCTCTAACCACAAGTTTTTGTTAAATAATCTTATAAGATATATATATTTTTATATCCAGACTTTGTTAAGAGGCTTTACTTACCACTTTATCAGTTGGTGATGTTTTACGCAATGAACAAACCGATTCTCGATCTTATCGCTATCCTTATAGTACAATCCATTTGTTACTCGTCTAGCTTCCCGCTCTCCCTCACAGTCGTCGTCTAGCAGATGTTCCAAATCGTATTTGAGGATACTGAGTTGCACTTTACATTGCGCGTAAAAGGTTACAACCACGCAGTCTATCATCAAGTTGACGTAGCCTTGGAATGTCAACGCTAAAGTTAAGTATGTACTTGCCAACTCAAATCTGTGAAAAAAAGAAGTTAACCTTGTCTTGAAAAAAATAAGTCTACCACGCACCGGGATTTCCTACTCTACCCCGAATGACTTTTCGAGGAATCCACAGATATTCGAAATAACCCATCGACAAGCCGTCGAACCAAAGGCCCATCGAGCCAATAAGCTTTCGAGCTTGAAATTTCGAGCTAACGACCCATCGAGGTAGTGAACTTTTGAGCTAAAGACATCGATCGAGCGAATGATCGTCGGCGAAATGTTATTCAAGCTAGAGTAGGGAACGCATACCACCTTGTTTTAATTAACGACATGTTCATTTCCGCTCTAATGACCATCACATCATCATCCCCCAATTTCCTTACAAAATAAATTGCTTTATATAAGTATAATAATTGCTATTATAATTACTTGAGCGAAGCCTTGTCCCATGGACCAAGCAATCTCTGTAGCAAATAGAAATTATCCACGAGATCGTAAATTTAGGTACCATATCGACTTTTGGAAAAAAAAGGTTCCATCTATATTTTTTATAATATTGATCTTTTAACATATAAAAGTTCCACGTGACCATATCTTTGAAATTCGTATTGACGCCATCTACAAGGCCCTTTATAAATAATCTGCACAAAATAGTTTCATCTATTTAATGAATTATCTAAAAGGCTTTAAAAAAGGTTCCATGAACCCTTTTGAATAAAATAATAGTTTTTAACTACATCTCCTATTTTTTACAATAAAATTTTCTTCACTTACGTACATACACAATATTTTCTTATCTTAATATTGACCGATCATGAACATGTTGAAGATTGATCCTTTGATCATCTTCAGGAAAATTTCGTTCCTTGTACCTTAATTGATGTGATAAATATATGTATAAAGTTCTATCTGCCAATAGAACCTTATCAGCTTACTGTATGTTAAATAATATAAAATAAAAAGGTTGCATTGCATTTTATGTACTTTTACTTTTATATTTTCTTAACTTTATTCAAATATAAATATATTAAAACTAGCTAATAATAAATATATAAGAATAAATATACATATATATATATATATATATATATATATATATATATATATATGTAATCCTGCTTCAAAGATTTTCGATAAATCACTTGCCTGGCACTTACTTTTATGGTACCAATCGAAAGCCTTATATTCTCCATTCCTATAACAAGACAAACCTGATGGAACCTTCTTATTCCAAGCGGTCGATATGTAAAGAAATCTAAGGTATTCATCAAATTGTTACACTTACATGGGAGATTGGGATGTATCAAATGGAAAATAAGCAGCTATTGTGTTCACTTCCAAGCCCATCATCCTGTTGATCATTGGATACTGATAGAGCGATCCACAACACATAAACACTATAATTATGTAAAATTTATATAGTATCGCCATAGACTTTTCATTTCGATCTAAAAGATCAATGTGAGCTTGACTTTTTGGAGAAAATAATTCGCCTGTAGGAAAAGATTGAATATTTAGATTCTTTATTTACGAGTATAACAACTTAATACCCAATACATTTGTTGCATCCATAATGTTATAAAGATGTTACATAAAAAAGTACAAATTATGGACCCTGTCGGGTATAGGCAATTTGAAAAAGAAGAGAGGAGGGCGACTTTTCCAATCATAAATAGATTTAGGCCATTTACGAAAAGTTAATACTACTTATTTAATTTCATTTTCTTTTATTGTATCGGAAAATTATTCTTGTATATTGTAGTAATATTTTTGAACTAATAATTGTTTTAACTTATTGTAAAAAAACTTAATCATTAACTTATTTTTATGTCTTAAGGAGTAGTGAGTTTGTATTGCATCCCGTTTTGTGATTTCTAAAATTTATAAGCAGGGTACAGTAAGAATTTTAAGGTTTTGGAAATGTGGTTTGCAGCTGTCTGTCGGGTCTATATTGACAAGGTATAATACGGATAAGTTTTATTTAAAGGTAAACAAATGAATAATTCCGTAATTGAGCCAAGCAAGGGCATAGGCGTAATATGTTACCAAAGCGGTTCCTATATTAGTAGATTTTTTTACTTCACGGATAGCGTATAAGAAGGATGATAGATTTGATTTTTCATCCCATCTATTCGAAAAGGACGACTTGGTTCTCCTTTAAGTGCACCCAAAGGTGGTTTCTATAAGAAAATTTTAGGGGGTAATAAGGTAAATGCGGGTATTAAAGACCCCCACAAAATCTGCAGGTATTACCGAGGTATAATTTGTTTTCTTGAATTTAATTATAAACAAATTGTATTTTTATACAAATGAATATACAGTAATAAAGATTTATTTGTCCCTTAATTGTATCGTCTATACCAAGTGCTTTAGCCATAGAAAGCGTTCTCGCCGAACGTAAGCACACACATTTTTTTCTTAAGAGTTTTTTAATCATTTTATGATATTTATGCCAACGCCTATTTGACAAAGTCGTTGCTTACTATCTTCCAAATACAAAAGAAGCATGTTTCATGTATTATAATATGTTTGCTTTAAGTAAAATCAATAAATATATTGCCGCGGTGATAGCTTCCAGGATTTGGCAGTTGCTGCTATTTACCGTGGTACCCTCGGTAACAGTAATAAGTGAAAGCTGAGTTTACTTGAGTTTTATTCTAGAATACGGTATTATTTGTCAATAAAAACAGTGCCATGATACCTACTTAAAAATATCTAAAAAGTAGTTTTGAGCCATTTCCGTGGTACAGTTTATCAGCTAGAAATCTTAATTTTTAGCAAGAAACTTTCTATATTTTTTAGTTTTAAAGATAAGTAAGTTTTAAAGATATTAAGCAAATTATTGTATTAATAGATAGGGAATTCAATAAACTTCAGAGAAAAAATATTTTTATGGACTTAGCACATTTAGTTGTGTTTTTCGTGGCTGTTTTCATTCTAGTAGTCATAATTTCTTTACATTCTCTAGTGCGTACAGGAGTATTAGCATTTCCTGTTTTTGGTATTTTACAGTAGCACGCTGCACGCTGGACTGGACATTTCCAAAAAAATTAGACAATAAAATTAGTATTATTTCTTTCACTTTTTTAATCTGTTAGGTTCTAGTTTTTTCATAGATGTCGCTTTATATTTATAAACAACATTTAAAAATAACTTTTATTTGTTCCTTTTAGTGTTCATTAGTTTATACAGAGTTATTTTTAAACAGTAGGTATCTAAAATTTTTAAGTTCGACTCAGAATCGGTAAGTACACAACTTTCGCGTAGACTCGGCTCGTAATATTTTTTCGACTCTTCACACTAATCAGACTGATCACGTGATCGATTTAGTATGGGAAGTTCAAAAATTGTTCTCTTATTTGACCGACCCATGTTTCTAGGAGAAAGTTGTTTACTTACCGATTCTAATTCGACCAAAAATAATGTAGATACTGTTTAAAAATAGCCGTGAATTTATTTCTTCAAAGAGCTTTATTTATTAAAAATGCACACTTTAATTTTATTGTGTTCTAAGTTTTTAAAGGACAGTCAAAAATTCGTTCCAAGGACTTATGGAAGTTCATTGACACTTTTGTTTACATTATGCGCGAAAATGGCAGTTTGTTTTTAAATGATGTTCAATTACACTTTTTATAGTCATTTTATAGGACGGGTAATTGTCCGTTTTGTTATGTAGTTAACAAAATTGTTCACTGGTATCACTATTTATGCACTGTGAGTTCGTATTTGTTCTAATTTGTTCCTTAAAGTACGGCACTTTTTCGTTTCACTTTTTCTTGACTGGCTTGAGCACTGGCAAAACGTTGGAAACGATATATGGAATGAATCATACAAAAACTTAAGAAGTTTTTATGCAATTAATAAGATAAACTATGTTTGACGAAATCCTATTTTTACGAATATTTCGACACGGAGCTAATATTTACAGGGCTAGCAGCGCCATGTACGCAACTCAACTTATTATTCTAGCTACCACTACAACCAAATAAATAAATACTATATTAAAAATGTTACTGATTAACTTATAATTATAATGATACCCGTAAAAGAGATATTTACGGTTTCCTTTCGCATTTTTGATTTGCGCACATGGTAATTAGAACCCAACAACGAAAAAAAGAAAAGTTGTTGTCGTAGCAAACTCGTAGATGGCTACGAGGTAAGTGCAGTCGACGACTACGAATGGCTACGATGCTAAAGAACAACTGTTGAATAATAAAGTACAATAAATTTTATTTTGTTTCAATACACAACTTCTAGTGATGATTAAATTGCATTTCTTTTTTAAGATTTAAAATAATTTATATTATTTATTGTTGCTTATTGTAGCCAATCTTGAACAAAGAATGTCTGTGTCATAATTGATGTAGTAGTAATAAGAACTTGTTTGTTACATATTGGACGGAATTCAAAAAGGAGAGTAAGAAATAGAATCCCAATAAAGGCGTGTCTGGTCCATTTAAATCCGGCTTCGCCTTTTCTTATATGTATACAGCTGTTAAGCCGTATCGGCTTCAGTCAAAGTTTGAGGCGATAGCCGATTAATCAACTCTACCTGCCACGGTATTTAACTTTTATAATACTACATTTATAATAATACGATTATAAGCGATGTTCGTACCATCTGTTAAATCAAATAAGTGTTTTATTCGTTTAATTTTCACGGCGAAAGCGATTTGCTTGAGTAAAGCGCTCAAAGTCGTCAACAGCAAGAATGATGCATTAACCATTTCCTCAGTACTGTGACGATTCTGAAAAGAATAAAATCTCATGCATTAGATGGACATATTTTTATACCTGAATAGCACTTCGCTCTCATCCCGTGGGTGTCGTAAAAGACGACTAAGGGAATACAGCCTTCAGAGACGGGCTGTAGCGTCTTTTAAAATCTTGGCAATACTGCGATCGCCAACCCGCCTACCAAGCGTGGCCATTATGGCCGAAAGTGGACCTAGATCATTCCTGACGGTACAGTTAAAAAAGGTAGATAGATGTTATCATGTCGACGAAGAAGCAGATATGACGTGAAATAAGGCTTCACAACTCAGCGGATGCTCATCGTTATCGGCAGCTAAATAGGCAGATCTCTAAGTCCTTGACAAGCGACCTTCGCCAATTTAATTAGAACTGTATTTAAGAGGCTATCGAGCGTAACAAAGGCTCCAAGATGGTTGCCAGAGATCTGTCTATTGGGCAAAGCCAGGTGACGAAGCTGGAAACTGTCGACGGTCGCATAATTTCTACGAAACCTGAAATCCTGAAGGAAATCGAGAGTTTCTCTGGGCAGTTATATTCCACGCAGACACCTGTTGAAAGTAAGGCTCAAGACCCCAGAGCCAAGCTTACCTGACACTTCACCGAAGAGATCCCGAACGTCAGCCTGTACAAGATTAGTATGGCTCTCAAGCAACTGAAAAACAACAAGGCGGCGGGTGATGACGGAATTACTGCTGAGAGTGGGCGTTAAGCCGATACTCAAAGTCCTTCAGAAGTTGTTCAATTCCGTTATCATCGAGGGCAAAACGCCAAGAACATGGAATATAAGTGAGGTGATTTCATTATTTAAAAAGGGTGACAAAACCCGGTTAAAGAACTTCAGACCCATCTCACTTCTAAGCCATGTTTATAAGTTGTTTTCGAAAGTCATCACGAATCGTCTTGCTCGCAGGCTCCACGACTTCCAACTTTCCGAACAAGCCGGGTTCCATAAAGACTTTAGCATCATAGACCACATCCATACGCTGCGGCAGGTTATACAGAAGACCGAGGAGTATAATCTGCCACTTTGCTTGGCGTTCGTGGACTATGAGAAAGCCTTTGATTCGATTGAGACCTGGGCGGTGCTGCAGTTTTTCCAGAAGTGCAAAGTGGACTATAGGTATATCGAGGTGTAAAGGTACTTATACGAACTGCGTTGGAGGATATCTTTAAGCTTTTGGACTGGAAAGGACTTGGCATCAACATTAATGCCCAGTATCTGACGCACCTTCGTTTTGCCGATGATATAGTCCTTATGGCTGAGACCTTGGAGGACCTGAACACAATGCTCGAAGATCTCCGTAGTGCTTCCCAAAGAGTGGGTCTTAGGATCCCTATGTTATACCCACTCTAGTTCATGTTGGGAACACTACGCTCAAAGTTGTAGACCACTACGTTTACCTTGGACAGACAGTCCAGTTAGGTAACTCCAACTTTGAGAAAGAGATCTCTCGACGAATCCAACTCGGATGGGATGCATTCGGGAAGCTCCGTAAAATCTTCGCGTCCAACTTACCTCAGTGTCTCAAGACTAAAATCTACGACCAGTGTGTAGCCAGTGATGACTTACGGTAGTGAAACGTGATCGCTAGCTATGGGTCAGATAAGGAGGCTCAAGGTAACTCAGCGTGCAATGGAGAGAGCTATGCTCGGCGTTTTTCCCTGCGTGATCGAATCAGAAATGAGGAGATCCGCAGGAGAACTAAAGTTACTGACATCGCCCGAAAGATTGCTCAGCTGAAGTGGCATTGAGCGGGACACATAGCGAGAGGAACCGATGGCCGTTGGGGCGGAAAGATATTTTTTTCACCTCACACGCTCGGAAAAGGAGGATTTTTCATTCAGTTTCCGCGCATTTTGCGGCCTAGCGCGGTAAAGTACTTTTTTAATTTAATACCTACAACTATGTCATAATGCCTTCCGAATCGCACTATTGACTTTTTTTGTTACATTTTATACTTATTTTAAATTAATTATATTTATTTAATATTTCATATTAATTATAATATTCCGATTTGGTTTTATTATATTAGTTTAGTTCATGGAATCATCAAAACAATAACAATTAGATTAAACTATTTGTTATAAGAATTTTATATTAGGCTGGGTGAGATTTTCCAACCTATGGTTGGATTTCGGAACGAGGCATAAACCTTTATTTTTAAATTGTCTTTGTCTTGTACCTCATGCCAATGTCAACATTTACCGAATCGTTTTTATTGTTATTTGTAAGTAACAATATATTCCTACTTTAAATAACTTTGAATTAACTAAAATACTCACTTTTTTACTATTTTAGTTTTTTATATCATTAAAACAACAAGAATAAGGTATATTTAGATTAAACTTTTTGTTTAAAGAATTTTTTACCGAAAGTTGACCGCGGAAACAACCATAAAATGTTCCTCGCTGTTGTGAGGTGAAAAATTGTGTGTTGCGCTCGGCAGATAAGTTTTTAGCGCCTTATACCTAAGAAATCCTCGCTTCGCTAAGGATTCAATAGAAGTAATAACCAACTTTCCAGCCTTGCATAACAAATAACTATTAAAGTTTGTCGAAAAGTTGTAAAAAAGAAGTGAAATTAATTTTCATGACAGAAAGGGAAAATGAGAAACGGGTAATAATAAGATTACCCGTGGACCCGGTAATGGGTTAAACCACCGGCACCGGGTCCACGGGTAATCACTGAATATTTAATGTTCATGGGTAAAGCAGTTTTAGCTACTTACTTACCAGAAAGGCCATTATCACGAGTTGAATATTGTACATGATAATGACGACCCAACAAATGCCGGCCGCTACATTAGCCAACACGCTGTCATCGTTGGAATCAGAATATAAGAATGCGATCTTATCAAGTCTCCTCATATGAGGTCTTAAACTCTTGTGTATTGTATACTTTCCAACGGTCGTCATTTTTATGAGCGTAAAATATAGTGTTAAGCCCATTTATACTATTTAAGCGTTGACAATTATTTACACAATTATACTCAATTAGGCTAGATAGAGTATGTTATTCGTAATTTGATGCGATCGACTTCCTGTGTTCCTAAGTCTATTTTAACTAGGTTCAAAAGCTATAGCGTTTATTTTTCGGTAAGTATTCACAAATCTGAAACAGTAAAATCAAAACAAATTTAAAATTTGCGCGCTCGGACTCTTGAGGTTTAATCCGTGATTGTTCTTTAATTTTTAATTATTAAAATTCAATTAAAAGTCGTTGCTCTGCCTTTTAATAAACTTTTAGATTTTGTGCAAAGCTGTTGGAGATTAGTAACGAATTAAAACTTTACTTATGTAGGTAGTTAGGTATATACTACGTTTGAATGAGTTTAATTAAAAAACTATTTTCATCAGCTTTTAATATCTTAAAATCATACAATGAATTTTCCAAGTTTTCTTTCAATAAAAACTTAATACGAATATACTAAACAAAAAATTATGAAATCGCTCCCACCAATAGCCTTTAGATATACTGACACTCCATCGACATTATATCGTGACTTTAAAAACTTTTAGCTGAATACAAAATTTAGCACAATGGAAATGTAATGTCAATAGGATGTCGATAGAATGGAAATAGTTGGTCGCTAATTGTCAAATAGCAGACTTGAGCCCCAGTTGGTAACGGTTAATAACATGTTATTGGATTAATAACAGGATAATATTGTATGCAAAATAAGACTTTACTTCCTTCGAATAAAGCTTAAAATCGCGCGCGCCGGCGGTTAATGAATAAATAACATTTTATAACGACAACAGTAGGCTTATTACGAGTTTGGCAAACTCGACGTTACAGTAAACGTTAATGTAAAATGTAGCTCTGTCTCTTTCATATTTAGCGACTGTTTTACCGACATGAGCAGTGTATCCGATAGTCTACGCTCACGAGTCCTGTAAATGTCATGTTAAGCAAACTCGTAATAGGGGTACAGAACAGGATCTCTTTTTTTTTAAGTTATAATCATAGATTCTATGTAACTTCTGCCTTCAGGAATTTATATTGAATCGAAGTTTTTTTGACTACACATTCGAAACTCATACTCATAATACGGCTTAATTGTGATTCTTTATAAAAAATCTCGGTAGATAATTAATTAATTAGGTACTAATAATTAGACCCATTAGGAAATCACGAAATAATTACATATGAATTGGTTTAAAAATACGATGGTATACCTACTTTTTCGATTTTTTACGTGTGTGGGAATGTGTGAGGAACCTTCCTAATGCACGGTGTAGTAAACAAGGACTGCGGGCCCCGCGCACCAACGTTTTCTGACCATAAAAAAGTATTATTTATATATATTAGATTTAGTCACAACTCACAGTTACTAAGAAGAAATTATTTGCATCAAAATGATCAACTATAATTTTATTTTTCTATCTGCTCTATTATGTATTCTGTGCTTCTGGTCATACCAAAAATCATGTTTCGCACCGCACTACACGCAAGGTGGCAATCCTGCTAAACAAAACGGGGAATTCCTAATATTTTCTTCGTGCTAGTCGTAATAGCCCAACCGATTTGAAAAGGGTTATATTGACTACCACTCTATAAGGAATAATCGATATTTAACTGAGTAGTTGCTGGGTTCATCTGAAAGATCTGACCACAGTCTATGTCTGTGGATCTGACCGTAGCCAACCTTATAAAATAACAATTAATTGTGATTTTTTTGTAATTATCTGGTTGGATGTCCGTGACTCCATTAACATGGAAAGTAACGAAAGTGTCTATTATGTCATTTCTTAAGAAGGGATAAACATACTTATGATACTTATACTGTATACGGGTGGGTCAGGGCGTAGATTTGACTTTTATCAGACCCACAAAGACAGTAAGCACCATTTCGGTTTTTGCTAATACATTCACTTCGTAATAAGTAAAATTACTTACTTACATATTATTATTAAAATATTGGCGTATTCACATGCATACTATTAAAAATACCTGAAAATTTGTTAAAAATAAGACGTCTTTTTGTGATTGTTTTTGTCTTGTCTCGACACAATGGAGCCAAATAAAAGATTTAGTTGATTTAACTCGAAAATATATATAATGAATTGAAATACAATGTTGCCTTGTAGATAGCGAACAGGTAAGTAACGGTTGTATGAAGATGTGACGTTGAAGTACCGACGCTTTACGTAAACGCCCGATAACAAACGACGGCAAAGACTTCTTCTGGTGTTGTCATCTCTCCTCGTAAAATAGGCGAAATGGTAAGCCGCAACATCTTCCCGCCGCGTTGAAAGCATTCTTTTAACCCTGGACTTGATCCTCGGTCAGTAGAGGACATAACCGAACCAGTGGTCGCCGCACGGAGCCTCTCATAGTGTTGACTTCAGCTACACGTGCGATTCCGTCAGAACCCGGAAATAGCCTGGTGACTCGACCTAGGCGCCAGCATAATGGAGGTGCATCATCTTCTCGCAGGAGCACCAGGTCGCCAACTATCAGATTGCTCTTGTCAGTTCTCCACTTTGTTCGATGCTGCAGTTCACTAATGTATTCTCGTTGCCATCGATTCCAGAAATGTTGATGAAGCCTTTCTACTCTGGCATAGCGACGAAGATTGCTTTCTTTGTTTTCCTTTAGGTCTGGCGATGGCAGCGCCGTCAAGGGTCTTCCTATGAGAAAGTGCCCTGGGGACAAGGATAGGAGGTCATTAGGAGAGGAAGAGAGAGGACACAAGGGACGACTATTGAGTATAGCCTCCACTTGTGCAAACAATGTGGCTAATTCTTCTAAAGTTAAATGACTGTTGCCCATAACTCTCTTTATATGAAATTTAGCCGACTTGACGCCGGCTTCCCAAATGCCTCCGAAATGTGGAGCATATGCAGGACTAAAATTAAAATTTATTCCTTCCTGAATCGCAAAGTCAGATAGTTCCTGCTTATTATTTAACAAAAAACCATAAATCTCTTTAGCTGCCGCAACAAAATTCCGTCCATTGTCACAAAACACTTCAGATGGCTTGCCTCTGCGTGCTATGAATCTGCGGAAGGTCATTATGAAAGCGTCTTTAGTGAGATCTGTGACAATTTCCAAATGAATACACTTATACCGCAAGCAGACAAAAAGACACATGTAGCATTTTATCAAACGACTACCTCTGCCTTTCTTGTTTAAAATCATGAATGGTCCCGCAAAGTCCAGCCCTACGGATAAAAAAGGATGGCTGGGTGTTATTCTTTCTACGGGAAGATTTCCCATTTTCGGACATAAGGGTTTGGCATTCAAACGCTTACAACGCACACAGTTAAATAGTACAGTCCTGGCCAGGCGCCGTCCGTTTACCGGCCAGATAACTTCCCTAATAGTTGACAATAATAACTGCGGCCCCGCGTGTAGAAGCTTAATGTGTTCCCTTTCAAAATATAATTTTGTAAGACGATGTGAGGAATGCAATAGTATAGGGTGTCTTTCTTCGTAAGCATAACATGAGTTCTGTATTCTCCCCCTACTCTTATTAAGCCATGTTTGTCAAAAAATGGAGACAATGAAAGTATTTTTGATTTAGCATTTAGTTGCTGACCTTTTTTGAGAATTTCGTATTCCGAAGCGAAAGACTCACGCTGAGCAGTCGCACATAAAAAGTGAAATGAATTATTTAATTCTTCAATTGTAATATTACCAGTGAGTTTATTTTCAGGATGTCTTAAATTATGTATGAATCGTCTAACATACACAAAAGTACGCTGCAATTTAGAAATATTTGAATAATTTTCAAACTTAATAAATGGTTCAGTTACCGTTACACTATGACATTTCAATTCTGGCAATTCTATTTCTAAATGTTTATTATTTAATATAGGCCACTCAGATTCTTCCTTTGAAATAAAATCGGGACCTAACCACCATAAATTCATGGCTGTCAACCGTGTTGCGTCTACACCCCGGGAAATTAAGTCAGCCGGGTTGAAGGCGGTGGGAACGTAACGCCATGCGCCGGCGTCAGTACATTCTGTAATTTCATGCACCCTATTTGCGGCGAAAGCCTTTAGTTTGCTGGTTCCGTTACGTATCCACGCTAACACTATGCTCGAATCGCACCAATGAGTCATGCGCACCGGCTGCACTCGGAGGGACTCGCATACGGCCCTGCATAACCTGGCCGCGAGGAGCGCCGCGCACAACTCTAATCGTGGCATAGTGGTCGCCTTTAGCGGCGCGACCTTGGATTTGGCGCATAACAACCTAACGGTAACTTCATTCTGAGCATTCACCGACTTTAAGTAAACACATGCCCCATACGCGTGCTGGGAAGCATCACTAAAACTGTGTAACTCAATATGCACGGGATTAATACATAAAACGAATCTTGGTATTTCTATTTTTTGCAATTCTAGAATATGTTTAGAAAATGACTTCCACTCGTTTGCAATAGATAATGGAACAGGCTCATCCCAACTTAATTGTTGAGCCCATAATTTTTGAATTAAAATTTTTGGTATAATAATAACTGGTGACAACAAACCGAGTGGGTCGAATATTTTGAATGACTGCGACATAATAAATCTTTTAGTTATGGTATTGTTTTCTAAAAGGGGTTTAGTAGGAAAATTAAAATTATCAGTGGACGGCCTCCACCCCATCCCTAAAGTGCTAGTTGATTCACTAAAAGCTAAATTATCGGTTTTATTTATTTCATAAACGTCAAAAATATCAGGCAAATTACTTTTTAATTTTCTTAAATTGAAACACCCAGAACGAAGTACCTTAATAATTGCGTCCAGAATATAACGCAGTTGATCCTCACTGTCACTGCCACAGATAAGATCATCAACGTAAAAATTGTGCTGAATTATGTCTTTTATTAGTTTATCATCACACTCTTCACCTAATTTCATAAGGCATCTCGTGCTCAAATAGCTGGCACTAGCGGTGCCGTACGTAAGTGTATTTAATTTTAGTATACTTAAAGGCTGAGACTCATTATATCGCCACAGTATCAGCTGAAGGTCACGATCACCTTCATCGACTTCAACCTGCCGGTACATCTTTTCGATGTCGCCCGTCAGCAAATACCTATGTTGTCGAGCTCTAATTAATATTGAAAATAAAGAATCTTGTACTGTGGGCCCCACCATCAAAATGTCATTCAATGAATATCCTGAAGAGGATGCCGCGGAGCCGTCAAAAACGACACGTAATTTAGTTGATTCGCTGTCCTCCTTTAGCACAGGGTGATGACATAGAAAATACGAAACATCGGTTTTTGAATGACATTCAGATAAGTGCCCCAACTCAGCATATTCTTCTATAAATTTAGAATATTGTAATTTAATATCTGGATTACGTCGAAAACGTTTTTCTAAATTAAAAAATCTACATTTTGCTATATTATATGTATCACCCAAACAGTCAGGTGATTTCTTTAGGGGTAGCTTCACTCGAAACCTACCATTATTTAATCTAACAGTATTTTGTGTGAAATGGGTTTCGCAATAATTATCACTTTCGTTTATATTTTTCTGGCATGGGACTTCCTCCAAGTTCCAGAAAATAGGTAGTAATCTTTCTATCTCTTCACAAGAATCATTTTGTTCTGTAAGCGTGAAGTTACACTGAACTGAATTTTCGGGTCTCATTGCAGTAAATGGACCGGTAACTAGCCATCCGAATTTAGAGTTACACAATTTAGGGTAACCAGGACCTAATGACAGCTGTTCACTTCCTATCACGTCCCAAAAAATGTCGGCACCAATTAAAATATCAATTTTGGACGGTTGATAAAAATTAGGATCTGCCAACGTACATTTTTTTGGAATTTTCAACGATTTAATATCAATTTTAACTGTAGGTATCTCACTAGTTAATTCGTTTAGCACAAACAATTGTAAATTAATTTTGTATGATTTATTAATTAATGACCGTATTTGGGCGGTGCATGTCTCCACAACCTTATTAGCGCAATTGTTACCTACGCCGATAACGTTAATATTATTCACTGGGTTCAAATGTAAACCTAATTTTTCTTGCAGCGATTTAGTTATGAACGACGATTGGCTTCCGCAATCCAATAATGCACGAACTTTAGCCGATTCGCGTGTATTCGGATTGGAAATTTCTAATAAAATAGTTGACAAGAGCACTTGACCTTGTCTGACTTTCGAAAAATTAACTAATGTTTCATTAGAATAATCCTCTAATTGCGCACTGTGAACCGATGTCGTTTTAGGTATATGCAATAAACTGTTATGACGTTCCTTGCATTCTCGACACGGACCCACACGACACTCGCTTACCGGGTGACCTTGACGCAGACAATTGGCACAAAGCTTATATTTTTTAACACAATTAATTCTTTCTTGCACGTCTTTTGATTTAAAATTAGGACAATCGTAAATCTTATGATTGTCACCGCACACAATACATAAATAAGTGCCAGATTGTTTGGAAGTTAACGCTGCAAACGACTTCGTATTAGCACTCCGATAATTAAGGTTTTGTTTACTATTGTGCGGCGTAGCATGGTGGCGCGCGGGCGCCGCCGCCGCAGCCACAGAACAGAAAAAACAGTAGAAGTAGCATGAGACGGGTCTCTCATAGAAAACCTGCGTACCCTGGGCGTAGCCAACTCACACAAGTGTAAAATAGCATCTTCATTGTGATTGGTTAAAAAAACGCATTCCGAGTTGAACTCTTATGCTATACAATTATAGTTCATAATTAAATAACAGCGTGAAAGTGCCAAGTAGTACATCTATTCTGCGCAAGGTAGCGCTACAGACAGGCTGCTAATAGCTTTGCTTTTGCCATGTTAATTACGCTATTCCACACTAGATGGCGCTTTAAAGAAACAAGCTAAGTGATTGATTAGGGTTGGACACAATTAAGTATATCGATACGTCGATCAAAACCTAAGCACGAGTTAGGGCAAATAAATTGCCAGCGAGGCATTAGATTCGCTGTAACTACAAAAACTAGTGATTGCTCATCTTCTGTCTTTCCGCACGTGGGTCTTAATATTGCCGGTATCGTTATTAAGATTTGAAAACAAGAAATTAAAATGATTTTTGTAACGTTATATTTTACTAACAGGGTGATATACCTAAACTCAATACACCGTTACACGTTACACACACAAATCATGCATAACGCTGTAACGCAAGATTACAATATACAATAAATATAGCAGCTACATTTTGTAATCTTGATTTATGTGTAATAATAATATAATATAATAATATATATTTGCATACAATCACACTGATTATCTAGCCCACGATAAGTTTCATGAAGAACTTGTGTTTTGGATACTAGATAACGGATAAACATACTTAAAATACATATTAAACAATCACACATCACATCACCAGCGTGTGGACGTCCACTGCTGGACAAAGGCCTCTCCTAGCTTACACCTACTGTGGCGTTCATAGAAGGCTATTAGCCTACTGCTACCACGCTGGCCAGACGGGTTGGTAGAGGGTTTGTTCAAGTTTTCCTTCTCTCCCACAGGTGCTCAATGTGTCGAGCCTCTTAGTCGACTTTTACGACATCCCAGGCATGTAAGGGAGCGGTGACACTTGTATTCTTAGGCCGTCACCACACGGCAAAACAATATATATTAAACAATAATACAATTTACTTAGTTATTTATTTTATATTTTTATCTTCAAAGCATATTTAGGAAAATGAAACGTGGAAAACGTTTTAAAAATATTATAATGTTTGATATTATATTAGTACTAATAACAATCAAATTATATTAATCATTGGTAAAACAAAAAAATATCGGTCATGTACCCGATTACGTTACGAGATCACCTAATTCTGGTACCTTAGCGGACTGACAGCCGAGTTTGGTACAAGATATTAAAGTAAAACCAAATGTCGCTATGCTTTTTAAAAAGCAACAAATGCAATTTTACCATAAGGCAAACGCGGTTTTCCAGTGAATCTGTCGAGGTGTCGAGTTACAGAATAAGGGGACTGGTTGGTTAACCGACTAAGTCTCTTATCATACTACCGACATTCAATCAATATCTACTTATCTTTATAACTCAGAACCACCAATCAGAAACACCGATAGAAACATTTTTTTGATGGAACTTCGAGCTCTCTGTGCTTTGCTATTAGCATTAATCTGAACGCCGGCCGCCGTACTGAAATCGCTTTGGGGACTATACTCCCCATGGGTATTTCAAGATTTTAACAGTTCGAGGACTGTAGTCGCCATGGTCGTAATAGTAGATAAAAGTTAGAAGAATCTTGGTAAACATTCAAAAACCCTTTCATAAATCAAAGAATTTGAAATCCATGTCCATATTAAAATTAAACGTTGTTTTTGTATTATTTGTATCAATGTTAATTCACAATTTGCAAAATGGAAATGCCTATTAGAAATCGGTCGCAAATTATCTGCATCTATACTTATCGATATCTGTAGTCTATACGATAATAAGGAGCATCACTAATTGAATAGCAAATCGCCAATCAATTTAGTGATGCACCTGAGCATACAACGAGAATCCCCGGGAATTAACTGGTACCAGTATCATCGTATCGGAGAATTGGTTTATACTCTCGGTTCTCAATAATAGTAAAAAACCATTCAAATTAATGTGTTAAATTTATGATTCTTTAACTGATGCATTTTTCAATGCTATTTTTATACTTTTGATAAATTTCATATAGAAAAATATTGGAAAAAAACAACTCGGCCACAAGTGAATTCGCAGATGGGACTCTACGCACGACCTTTGGAAATCCGGTCCAATGCTCTAACCACTGAGCTACCGAGACTTGCGAACCACCATCGAAATTCTCCAATAATGGCAGTGGTGGCGACTGCCAATTTTATTTACAGTCACGCCCATTATTTGTAAGATAATGGATAATTTTAACATGGATTGAAATTAACGCCTTATTGGCAAACTTTCATCATATCAACTTCCCGACTGGTTTGTGTGCCTGGATATCGAACTTCTTGAGGTAAGTCAATTTGAGTTCTCATTGCTATTCAGGTTCAGTACTCGTTGTTGACTATTTCTGCTACATACTCAAATTAACGATCTGCTAATTCATGGTATTTTCTTCTAATACAGACATTTAGCTTGTAAGACTAAAAAGCTTTGCATTACTGGCAAAGGTGAGAAAGTAATTCACGCTTGAACATTTGCTCAAACACAAGCTCGATTACATGCTTAATCGAGCTTGTGTTTATTAAGCATGGAGTCTCACTTTTGAGGTGGTTTCCCAATACAACCTTTACACGCTTCAGTTAAAGAGGACGGTTCACATTTCGGTCAGTGTGCAGCTGAAATTGTTAATCTCATCCCCATCACCTACTCTCAAAAAGTTATGGATATCTCAAAGACACGCGCTCAGCATTTATTAGCTTGAGTGAAACTTATTTATCGGAGTCTGTGTTTTGATATATCCAGGCTAGTGCGATCATCGTAGATCGCATCACCGCTTATCTACATGGTATCAGTGCAGTAACCGCTGTTTGCGTCATATTATACTGAACTGAAATCAGTAATGGCATCACATAGCATGTGTTGCTAATAACAAAATTAAATATTATTCTATTATAATCTTACCATCAGGCGAGGTAAAGGTCAAACGCTGACCTATAGATAACAAAATGATGCGACTTTAAACTTTGTAACATGTAAAATCTAACTTTGTGATTCCTACTTATTGCTTGATAATACTTGTTTTCCTAAAGTTTTCATATAACCACTCATTCTAAATAGCTCAATATAACAAAAATAGATTATTTTTCAATAGAGGTTTCTCAGTACCGAGTACCGGTTTTCCCGGGTCCATCACCCTTCAGTACCGGTACCGAAAAAAACTTGGAACCGACCGACCCCGGTTATGTATCAGCGATAAGGCGCATCACTAATTGAGTGGCGACCAAGTACGACGAAAAGCATGCTTTCAGTACTTCGGATTATGCTTAGAAACTTCTAGAAACGGTAAACTGTACATTGAAATATACACCTTAAGACCGTAGACGGAAGATTGGAATCAGATTGTTTATTATTAAAAATATTACAATTTAACTTTTTTGTGAAAATAAGTGAAAATAACAGAAAATATGACTTACCGATGATATGTTATGCCTCCTTTAGACTAATTAGTCTCTCGGCTATAATTTTTACACTTCAAAACTGCACAGTATGGCATTTTTCTAAATTTTCTCTATATTATTCCGCGTGGAGGTTACGATCGCGACTGAGTAAGCAAAACGACGATGTACTTGAACATAGGCAAACCTTTGCTCATGTGGGGCTACGCGGGTACCGCCCACTTGCGACTTCTACTGTTTTTTCTGTTCTGTGGCCGCAGCTGATAACGATCCCTTCGGCGCATGACTAATATGACTATCATACCTACTTCGATGTATAGCCTCGAGCATATCTGCGCGGTCCGTCAAAAACTTATTAAACTGGTTTAGCGTGGGGATATCATCTAGCACATTGCGGTACTCTTCCCATTTAGCGAGTGTTTGGCTATCTAATTTAGCTGTTAACATAAATATAAGTAGCACATCCCATTTATCGGTGGGCTGACCTAAGTTAGACAATGCACGCAAATTTTTTGTCACATGATCGACCAAAAAACGAAGTGACTTTTCCGACTCGCGAGTTAATGTTTGAATATTAAATAAGGAATTTAAATGGTGATTGGTTAACAATCTTTTATTATTGTAACGATTACACAACAACTCCCACGCTTCCTTATAGTTAGATGCTGATATCTCTAAGTTGGATATTACCCTGGCAGCTTCTCCTTCCAGATATGAGACAAGATAATGAAACTTGTGGACAGGAGAAATGTGGGAATTATTGTGTATCAAACTCTCGAAGGTATCATGAAACTCAAGCCATCTGAAATATGTTCCATCGAACTTGGAAATTTGTATTTGAGGCAATTTGAACCCCATAGCATTGCCATTAGCATTACCGTTATTTTCAATAGAACAATGACCATCCGCGTCAAAAAAGGATTCGCGTCTTTGTAATTTATTTTGACGTTCTATAATATTTTTTGCCAATGCTATGTTTGCTACAAAATCATGTTCGATATTCTCCCTTTCATTTAACTCCCCTTCCAAATTATCAGGATTAAAAACTTCAATCTGACTCTGCAACTCATCGAATTTCATGGACAAAGCCTCGAACTTACCGAGCTTCAAAGTCAACTCAGCCAGCTCGAGGTGAGCCAATTCATTTTGCTGACTTATATTCGACAAAAAATTTTTGAATTTAGTAATTTGACCTTTTACCGAACTTCGCTTTATATTTAATTCTCGCAGCCTTTTCTCGTCGGCCTTATCAACAGTCGACTTACCAAATCTTTCCGAATCCATCATATTTATCGTAATAAAGAAACACAAATAAAATTAATTTACATAAAAATGCGTTTGAATATAAATCAGCAAGCAAGTAAGAAGGAACAAATAATAAATTTTAGCTCACGCTCCTCCTCGGTGTCCTCGCGCCGAATCGGGAAACCGGCGCCGACGCCGCTAATGCACAGCACAACAGCGCACAGCTTAGACACGCTCAGTGCTCCTTTTGGACACCGAACTTTCTTGGCTTGATACTGTCGATGAGGCTGAAACGTTCGGCAAACAACTATGACCGACGAGTTACCAATCGACTCGAGATTTAAATTTCGGCTAAAATGTCACATAGAAAGTTAATATTTTATGGGCCACCAAACTCGGTTATTTAGAAGCAATGACAATACCGAGTTAAATAATTGAATGTTATGAGATATAAGGAAAAATTAATGAGCTATTCAAAATATTGATAAAAGTGGGTAGGTAGGTAGATGTACCTTGCACCTAAAAAATTATGGTAAAATTTTGCAATATTTTTAACTAATATACGTAATTTTCACTAATAATTATCGTAACCTTTGCCGACTTTGCTTGCAACAAGTGAAAACGACACTACAATAGAAAAAAAATAGGTTTTGTTTTAGGTATAGACTTTGGATTAAGGAATTTGGATAGGACGTAAGGCACTTATCTCATTAATCCAATGACGATGATGACGACGACCCAGTGTAATGCTTTTACTGCTTTACTGACTACTGCTGTCTTCAAATCTCCATCAGAAATTTCGTGAAATTTGTATGACCTTCAAACGTCCGTTGGAATCTGCACTTTTGGTTTGAACTTTCTTCGTAATTTCTTCTTATTTTTCGTTCCCCTCATGGGCCACCAATTTATGTCTTGTCTCGACACAATGGAGCCAAATAAAAGATTTAGTTGATTTAACTCGAAAATATATATAATGAATTGAAATACAATGTTGCCTTGTAGATAGCGAACAGGTAAGTAACGGTTGTATGAAGATGTGACGTTGAAGTACCGACGCTTTACGTAAACGCCCGATAACAAACGACGGCAAAGACTTCTTCTGGTGTTGTCATCTCTCCTCGTAAAATAGGCGAAATGGTAAGCCGCAACAGTTTTTTATCGAAGAAATTTTATGATTTTATTCAGAACAGTTTTTTTTTATATGTTCTTATATCTAGAATATTTTGTAGTATGTACTTACCTAAATATTTTTTAGAGTCTATGTGGTTTGTTAAATTTCTCGTGAAATAAATGGCTGCTTTAACTGCGATTCTGCCTGCTGCGTCAAGTTAGATTTTGATTATTTTAATCATTAATTTTAAAAATTGATTAATCGTAGATAATATGAGATGCAGACCAAAGACACGGGTCCAAATTAAATCAAGAAAAGTTTGTTTGTAACAGTTTTGTTTACCTAACCTAAAACAGTAGGGCTAGAATAGAATATGCTTGATAGAATTTGCTACAGGGCCCGCGCTGACTTAATCCGGCACTGGTTGTTCTTAACAAGCATCGACGCTGTTGTCATGACTGAATGTCACATCAGATGTCAAATAGTATTGAAAATGGAGCGGTCTCCGCTGTTGCAGCCATGATTAAGAAGGATTTAAGCAAATTAGAGAATAAGCTACCAGGATGTTCGTTAATGTTTGCCGAGGCGCGTACTAAGTAGGCATGTAACATTTCATGAATAGCATTGAAAAATAATATGAAATGGTTTTCATTATTCACACCCCGATCAAAATATCTTTTGTCTTTTGTTTTTTTCTTAGCATAAATAAAATCTACTCAAAGTAATAAATCAATTTGTACTTGCAAATTTGTGGAATTTACACAATAGAGTTATTGTCGAGCGCGGTCACCGGAGACCGCCGAGTGGTAATTGCTGCTCCTTCCCTTCACAAGTTCAAATAATAATGATGTTATGAACCTGTGACTTTCATGTACTTGAACAATAACTCTATAATTTGGGAGTATCATGGAGAAAACGACTTTTAAAATGTCAAAACCAAGTACGAAATTGGCGTGGTTTGAGCAAGGAATCGCTAAGTGGTCATAGTGAATAAGGGCCCTGACACGAAAATCATACGACAGTTATATTTCATTTAGTAGCATTTCATCATAATTCATATTTCATCGTCAATCGTTACAAGGTGCAAACAGTAGCAAATGTTAAATTAGTCCACTGTGGAACAAAAATCACAGTCTGTGAAATTTCACAGGTGAACTCATATGAAAAAATCAATAATTTCATTGAATGAAAATGAACGAAAAGTAGCAATCATTTCCATGTCTAGTACTGATTGTTTCTACAGGATCATCAGAAAGCGCTGCACCTCGCTGTCGGCACGCGGCAGCTCAAATAGCATCCTGCCCCCCACCCTCACCCCCTCTGCTGCGTAAAAAATATGGATAAGGACTTCATTTGACAGTTAAAGCTCATAAAATTACCATATATGGTCATTTAACTGTCAAATGAAGCCCATGTCCATACCATATTTTTTACTCCCTGACGACGTTGGGTAACCGGTGGGATTCCTCACTGCTGCGTCGCTGGCTGCAGCTCCATGCTCCTGCCTGTAGTTAGAAGTATTTGTAGTACAGGAGCCGCATTGGTGGCCTATACTTGTTCTAACACTAGAATAAGATTTTCATGTTACTAACACCTATGTATGGATTTTTATAGCCGAAATAAATGTGTAATAATAATAATAAGCTCTGCTAGCAAATCATTTTTATTGCAGTTTGCCATCTCTGTGTTGTCAAATACGATGAGAACTCCCCGCAAATCTTAATGCGTAAACCTACGAAGGAATTTCTTTGATGCATATGCATATGTCACCATCTTTTTGCAAGAACCGATTGTTTGTAAATGATCGAGAGTATTTATAAACCGTCGAGTAATTATACACGGACAAATGGATTTGCAAAAAATCGGCCAAGTGCTAGTCGAACTCGCACATGAAGGGTTCCGTCTCTCACATATCAATCTCTTCCACGCAACCTTGCCTGGAAGATAATGCTATGTAGCAATAAAGCCGCCTATTGTGTGTTCCTCTTTTTTGTCATTTTCTCTGTCTGTATGTGTTTGTTTTTGTATCGTGTGCAATAAAGTTTCTATTATTATATTAAATACACCTACCCAAAATGCCACTATAATTTTTAGTCTGCAAAAATAACTTTGTTTTTCATAGTGTTTGTATAAATGACAAAGTTATATTTGCGGTTTAGATGTGCTATAGCTCTGTAACTGCTAAATATATTTCGTTCAAACCAATTTTCGTTGAAGTTCTTATAAAGGTCTAAAGCAAATATTTTTTTAGATTTTTCACTTTCTTATTTTAAAGGTTAGTTTAGGTGTTAGGGGGGACACATTTTACCACTTTGAAAGTGTATATCATTCAAAAGGTTTACTTTAAGAAAAAACTGTTTTAGGAACCTCAATGTGATTTTTAAAGACCTATCTATTGATACCCCACACGTATAGGTCTGATGAAAAAATAAAATCAGCCCCCCCTTAATATATATTTTTTTATTTTTGCGTAAAAACGTTAAGCTATTTACAGAATTCATCTACCTACCTAGTTTCAACTGTGTAATCCTCATAGTTTTGGAAAAAAGTGGCTGTGACACACATCGGACAGACAGACGACGAATCTATACGGGTTCCGTTTTTGCCATTAGGCTACGGAACCCTAATAAAACGGATGTTTTTAGGATGATTTATAAATAATTGGTATCTCTTCGTTATATTGTACGTATGCGTGTGACGAAAACCCTGCTTGTTTGTTGTAACCAACGTGTGCTTGAGTGTTTTTAGTGCTAAATACCTACCAGTTTTAAAGGGTTTGTTTATACAAAGCGAATATTCATTGATACTGAGTAAAACGGAGCCTACGGGCGAAGAACTAAATGACCAACCAATGCTAAATAACTCTGAATTTATGATAAATTTAAAATAGAAAAATATTGGAAAAAATCATCTCGGCCGCAAGTGAATTCTCAGATGGGACTTGTGCCGAGATGATTTTTCCCAATATTTTTCTATTTAAAAATTGTCATAAGTTAATTCGAGCAAAAGTGAGGATGGATGGGTGGATGGACTTTTGTGGGTGAAATTTGGCACACATATAGTAGATAGCCTGGATTAAAACAGAGAATACTTTTTTATCCCGATATTCATTCCCGATAAGAAAATTTAACTCTAATAATTTATGCCAATATTTTTTTGTAGATTTATCCGTGTATTTTTTTTTTTTTTTTTTTTATGAAACAAAACCGAGTTTACTTGGGTATTAATTTATTAGTTGTACACTAGTAAATATACTTTACCTCTGTAGCTTCATGAAACGCACTCTAGTAAACTAATAAAAAATATTAGTCCATGGACTAATATTATTAGTCTAACAAGTTTCGTGGGATAGGGCCCTAGGGGGTTACTTTTACTCTTGACGGGATCGCTTTGAGTTCGAGATTGAATGTCAATAATTATAACTGATTGTCGGCGTGCGTTCGATTTACAATCGATTTCTAGAATACAAAATTACTATATTTACTAATTTGAGGTATTAATTTTAAGTTTAATAATTTTTAGTCAAAGTTACTGACTTCGGTCGTTAATTCAATCTCGATCACAATAAGAAGGAGGTTATCAATAAAATTAAGTCGAAATTGATATTTTTTTTTATGTCTCGAAGACGGCTGAAGCGACTGAAATGATTCAAAGGGTTTGGTCCCAAGTTGGTCTCATTTTTCAGGAAATCTTGAAAATACTGCCGTTTTTTGTACCGGTTACATATGGCTTTTCTTTGTTTATGAACTGATTGATTTTTCTTTTGATTAAAAGAAGATACTTCAAGGATGATCCATTGAAACCGAATACAATATATATATCCCCCCCCCCCCCCATATCTATTTTCTTCCAACCAGTTTCTTCTCAAACCTATTACATACAGTAGGGGCTACTAGCATGATTATTATTTTACACTACTTAGCGGCCGCCTGCGGTTCCACCCGCGTGGTTCCCGTTCCCGTGGGAGTATTGGGATAAAAAGTATCCTATGTATTATTAATCCAGGCTATCTACTATCTCTGTATCTCTGTCTTTATCTAAAAGAGGTTACGTCTGTACAGCTAGCGTTAAGTCACGATTGTATAAGCACATAGTTTAAATAACTAAATATACTTCTATACCATCTACTGGAGCATCAGTAGTATGGAGTTCAGTAGTATTAGCGTGAAAGGGTAACAAATAAACAGATAAAGAAACAAAAAACTGATATACTTTTGCATTTGTAATATTAGTAGGAAAAAAGTCAGGATACAAAAAAAAAAAGACTCAATTTGCAAAAAAGTTTTTTAATTGTTCAAATTCAATTTATTCTATGAGTGTTATAGAGATTCAAGAATTCTTTTTATTTAAAAAAGTGAAGAGGGTGTAGGACGCTCTCAGCACCTGAAAAACACCGACAAATGAAACGAATAAAGTTCCTATAAATTATTTGCAACATTTCACATTTCTCCGTGGCAATGAAAACTGAACACAAAGATGTCAATTATCGTTTTGATCTCTTCTGCCCACAATCTTGGGAATAATTAATTTCCGAAAATATTTCGCCTTTCCACAGCTCGCCCACATAGTATGGCAATGACATGCTAACGCCATGACAAGACCGAGAGCCCATAAAGAAAAGAGATAGACCTAAGCAACGGTTGAATTTGAAACGTTATTTGTAGGTTATTGTAATACTTAAGTATTGTTGTACTTTAAAATCGATGAGAGAGTAAATAGAAGATAAAGTAATGTGTATATATATATATATATATATATACCGCAATGTAAGAGCTCAGTTGGATAGGCACAATTTTGGCAGCGCAGATAACAATAGGCTTGGTACAGCTGATCATGAAGATGAGCAGCTTCCGGCGAAAGACCGGCGACAGGGACAGCCAATCTCCACAGTAGGCAGCTAAAGACACGAACTGACTCTGAAGATAAAATTGAGATATATTTTGTTTTTTTTTCTTGACGTTACGTAAACTGAAATGTATTTCTTATTATTATTCCATTTGTAGTCGACTACGACTCGTGGTTCTTTTAAAGAAAACAAAAGCAAATTATTAAACCATACAGTTACCAGTTACAGTGGTGACTAGTAGAGAAGAGTTGTTTAGACTGTGGTGAAAGTTTGCTCATATAACTGTACTTATAATAATATGCGTTTATTTTGTTTGTGGCTTTAGCTGTCATGTTTCTTTTCTGTACAATATCGAATACTCAAATCAACTTTAAACTCAACTAAGTATTTTGACCCTTTAGCTAACTTAAGAAAGAAAGAAAGAAAGAAAGAAAATTATATTTATTTGAGACAAACACGATAATTATACATAAAAATAACACAAAAAAGGCACAGGTTTGTCCCAAAACGGTACCGACTCAGCATAATGCTTGGCTTAATGCTGACTTAAGTATGTTTACTGGTAGGTATTAGGTATATAATTTAATAACCTCATCTAAAACTTGACTTCCGTGATAGCAGTAAAGAAAAAGTTGTGTCAATATACAGACCAAGTACAAAGCCACAGTTGCGAATTCAGCGGAGTTAATGGATATCTGAAATAATAAGATTCTTCCAATAGATCACATCGATAAATAATTGATTGATATTAGCTAGACTCATGAAAAATATTGTTGGTGTGGTTCTCCAAACCAATACAAACTATTATAATGTTGCTTTGGTGATTGAAGCACAGAATACTTAATTCAGGCAGGGCTTCAATTACTTGTACTATTAAAGTACAAGTAATTGAAGCCCTGCCTGCCTCATTTTAAACTGAGGTATCGAGGACTTAAATAAAAAAGTTGAATGCACTGGTACTTTTTTAGTTCGGGGATTCAAACAATTATAACTATTAGTTAGAGATTTATAATAGTTATTTGTTGTGCAAGGCCGAAAAGTTGGTTATTAAGCGGCGAGTGAATTGAAATCTGAGCAAGTGAAGGATTCTAGGATTGAACCACGAGCATAGCGAGTGGTTCAAAGATTGAATCCTGAGCGAAGCGAGGATTTCAAAGGTACAAGACGCTAAAAACTTTTCTGCCGAGCGCAACACACAATTTTTCACCTCACAACAGAGATGAACATTTTATGGTTGTTTCCGCGGTCAACTTCCGGTAAAAAATTCTTTAAAGTTAAAGTTTAATCTAAATATCCCTTATTCTCGTTGTTTTAATGATATAAAAAACTTAAATAATAAAAAAGGGAGTATTATAATTAATTCAAAGTTAATTAAAGTACGAATATATTTGTTACTTAATAATAAGTACGTACGTAGCGGTTTGGAATATTGTAGCGTTGTCTGGAATCCGCACTATGACGTTTACGTCAAAAAACTTGAGCGCGTGCAGAAAATATTTTTATGGCACCTTACTTTCAGTCTCAACTTCCGGTAAAAAATTCTTTAAAGTTAAAGTTTAATCTAAATATCCCTTATTCTCGTTGTTTTAATGATATAAAAAACTTAAATAATAAAAAAGGGAGTATTATAATTAATTCAAAGTTAATTAAAGTACGAATATATTTGTTACTTAATAATAAGTTCGTACGTAGCGGTTTGGAATATTGTAGCGTTGTCTGGAATCCGCACTATGACGTTTACGTCAAAAAACTTGAGCGCGTGCAGAAAATATTTTTATGCCACCTTACTTTCAGTCTCAATCTCGCAAAAAAACTACATCACTATGAGGATAGACTTCGCTACTTTAATATGAACACTTTGAAAGACCGCCGCTCTATGTTAGACAGTGTTTTCTTGTACAAACTGACAAATAATATTTTTGATTGTCCTGATCTACTCTCGAGGGTTAATTTGAACGTCCCCACTAAATTGCCAAGAAAATCAAGGTATAATTTGTTCGTAACCAAAAGTTCAAAATCTAATCTAGGTTTATTTTCGCCTTTAAACAGAATGTTTTCACAATATAATTCACTGTCAAAGTCTACCAACTACGACATATATGCTGATCCTTTAAGCAAATTAAAATCTATTTGTCTGGGCAAAGTATAACTTAGCCATTGTGACATTTTAACTTGCATAGTTTTAATTTTAACATAATTTTCTTATATATTTTTTTTGTAAAGCTGTTGGTTTGTTGTATTTAATGCATGCCGTTGTCACCTATAATTAAGGTTTCACTTTGTTCTCAATGTTAATATGTGTGAGTCTTCTTTTTTCTTTTTGTTGGTGTAATCTTGTTGGTGATCCAAATAAATAAATAAAAATAAATAAGAATAAAAACGATTCCGTAAATGTTGACACTGACATGAGGTACAAGACAAAGACAATTTAAAAATAAAGATTTATGTCACAGTCCGAAATCCAATTACATGTTGTGAAATCTCACCCAGCCTAATATAAAATTCTTATAACAAATAGTTTAATCTTATTGTTATTGTTTTTATGATTCAATGAACTAAAATAATATAATAAAACCAAAACGGAGTATTATAATTAATTTAAAGCTATTTAAAATTAGAATCAAATATAACAAAAAAGTCAATAGTGCGATTCGGAACGGATTATGACATATTTTTAGGTACTAATTTAAAAAGTACTTTGCCGCGCCAGGCCGCAAATAGCGATTTTCTACGCTTAAACTTATTGACAAAACCTCCTTTTCAGAGCGTGTGAGGTGAAAAAGTTACTTATTCTTATACACTTACCATCAGAAAAATAGCACCTTTTAAAAAACCCATTTTTAAACTTAGATACCTAAACCTTATTTGGAATCAATTTATGAGGGAAATGAAATCATTTGAAAGGTTACGAAAAGGAGTACCCAAAACAATGCACCTTTCTTATTTTTCATCATCATCATCAGCCTGTGGAAGTCCACTGCTGGACATAAGCCTGTCCTAGCTCACGCCTATTGTGGCGTTCATAGGAGGCTATTAGCCTACTGCTACCACGCTGGCCAGACGGGTTGGTAGAGGGGTTGTCTCAAGTTTTCCATCTCTCGTACAGGTGTTCAATGCGTCGAGCCTCTTAGTCGACTCTTACGACTTCCCAGGCATGTAAGGGAGTGGTGACACTTGTATTCTTAGGCCGTCACCACACGGCATTTGATTTTTATTGGATTATAAAAAAAATAGTTTACAAAAAAAACACTCCTTAATTATGCTTTTTAGGGTTTCGTAGCCTAAAGGCAAAAAACGAAACCCTTATAGATTCGGCCAAACCGATGTATGTCACACCCTTTTTATTCCAAAACTATGAGGATTACACAGTTGAAACTTAGTAGGTATGTAACAAAAATTTTTTTTTTTTTTATATATAATTTCATCGTGCGATCAGTCTTCTTGACTATGAGCAGATTTGTTGTTGATTTACATAACATGTAGAGTCCGGTGCTCCATCGAGCTGCGAACCCATTTCTGGTACAGCCTAAGCAGAGGTTGCTATATCCGGTAATTTGCGCCTTTTCAGACGTCTCATGTAATCCGGCAATGTCAATTGTTTGGCTAGTTCATTCGGGTGTTTATCTAACCTTTTCTTATATTTGTCGAGAATCAAGCTGATTTCTTCTCTGACAGTGCTGATTTGGAGATGTTGATGAACTTCAGTGTTACGAATAAACCATGGAGCGTCAGAAATTTGCTTCAGGATATAGTTCTGTGCTCTTTGAATTTTGTTGACGTTGGACTCACTCGCCGAACCCCACAATTGAATTCCGTAGGTCCAGATGGGTTTAAGGGTGGCATTATATAGGAGTAGCTTGTTGTCCAAAGATAACTTCGAGTTTCTTCCTAACAACCAGTTCATTCCTCTGTATTTAATATTGATTTCATCCCTTTTCGTTTGTATGTTCTTTGACCATGTAAGTCGGCGGTCTAACAAAAATGTAAAAAAATGTGTTTGATGTATGTAACAGAACATGTGAGGTACATATACTTAAAGCTGTACGGTGTTTACCCTTTCTACCCATTGCAGTACCCAACGTTATTCGTTTTGGGTATGGTAGGGTACAACCAACTTAGTGTAAGGAGAGAACTCAGACTGGTTACATATCTCTTTACAGTTCTTAGGGGCAAGATAAATAATGCGGAAGTGTTAGGGATGATGCGTATTTGTGTTCCCAATGAATACAGAGGGCGAAGGCGTCGACCTAATCTACTAGTGGTGCCTAGAGCTCGCACCAACTTACTACGCGAGTCCCCACTGTCCGTTTCTTTACCTTATCGATAAAGAAACGGATTTGTTCATTTGTTCTCTGAGTGAATTCACAAAATTAGCTACTTGGATACTTTGTTATTATAAGTCAGAGGTTGTAAGTTAAATGTAGTCATTATCATAATTGTAACAAGAATGCTGTAACTATCGCATTGGGTTACATACTGCCTGTAATGATAGTTATAAGTTTTGTGTGTAAATAAATAAATAAATAAATATTCTGTAAACCGCTTTACGGTTTTTACACAAAAATAAAAAAATATATGAATTAAGGGGGGACTCCCCATACATGGAACTGACACTGAAAATTTTTTTTTCATCAAACCTATACGTGTGGGGTAACTATAGATAGGTCTTTAAAAATTGCATTGGGGTTTCTAATACGATTTTTTCTCAAAGTCAACCGTTTGAAAGATGTACACTTCCAAAGTGGTAAAATGTGTGTCCCCCCCCCCCCTCTAACTTTTCAAATAAGAGAGTGAAAAATTTAAAAAAAATATAGATCTTAATAAAAACATTCAACGAAAATTGTTTTGAACGAAATATGGTTGTCAGTTTTAGAAATATAGCATTTTCCCGAAAGGGATTTGAAAAAAAAAAAATACTTGAGGCGTATCTATAGATACAAGGTCTTTAAAAATTACATAGAAGTTTCTAAAACAGTTTTTTCTCAAAGTCAACCGTTTGAAAGTTATACACTTCCAAAGTGGAAAAATGTGTGTGTGTGAGTGTGTGCCCCCCCCCCCCCCTCTAACATTTAAAATAAGAAAGTGAAAAATAAAAAAAATATATATTTGATGTAGATCTTTATAGAAACTTTTAACGAAATTTGGTTTGAACGAAATTTATTTAGTAGTTTCAGAGCTATAGCACATTTTCCAAAACCGCAAATATAACTTTGTCATTCATACAAACACTATGAAAAACAAACTAATTTTTGGCGACGAAAAATTATAATGGCGTTTTGGCAATAATAATAGAAACTTTATTGCATACGATACAATAACAAACACATACAGAGAAAATGTCAAAAAAGAGGAACACACAATAGGCGGCCTTATAGCTACGTAGCAGTCTCTTCCAGGCAACCTTGGGTGAGAGGCGAAACCCTTCATGTGCGAGGTCGACTCGCACTTGGCCGATTTTTGTATTTAATACGACTTACTAAATAGGTACTTTTTTACATAACGAATCACTTCTACACACACCCTCTATTAAACCTGCGTGGACCCTTTATTACCCACAAATTGTAACGCAATTGCTCAACCAGCGGCCCTTATAAGGAACACAATTGTTTTTTTTTTAAATGTCACATTTGTGTTACTATGTTTTTTTGAATGCAATGAAATGTTATTATTTATATTAAATTAAGTTTATTTATTGGGCTACCCGCCGTGCACGCAGTTGTTAATTGTTAATATTGCAATTTTTTTTGGTGCAATTTTTTTTGGTGTAATTTTTTTGACGTTTAGTGTATTACAATGTAAGTACCTAAGTATTCATGAGGAGATAATTTTAAATAGGTACCTTAAACAATACAAAACAGTAAAAGTGCGAAAAAATATAAAGACAACTTTTTTTTTATATTTCTTATTTACTTAATTTCAAGTAGAAAATGCGTTACATACCTAGGTTAGGTACAACCAGCACATTTTTAAACGAAAATCGCGAAAACAAACATCAGTAACTAAGTAAACATGCTTTTGAGGGATGATTGATGATTTTTGTTAAGTCACAGATCATAGCCAGAGAAAAAAAATCGTTTCTCGAATGCTACGCGAGACTATTGAAACCAAATTCTTCAGTATCACTTTTTGATTTTTTTTATTTTTGCATTTTGTCATTATACTTATGATGATACATTTTAAATATAAAAATATTGAAAAAAATCAACTCGGCCACAAGTGAATTCTCAGATGGGACTCGAACCCACGACCACGACCTTTGGAAATCCGGTCCAATGGTCTAACCACTGAGCTACCGAGACGTAAGTCTCGAGTCCCATCTGAGAATTCACTTGTGGTCGAGTTGATTTTTTCCAGTATTTTTATATTTAGAATTTATCATAATTATTTTATTACTATAAAAATATAAATTGTTTAAATAATAAACAAAACAAAATATTATAATCAATAATTGCTGGCATAGTCAATACTTACACCAACGATTTTGTACGTGGTCATACAGATCGTCCAAGCTGCCACTGCAATCTGCAGTACCATGAATTCGGATGTAATCGACTGCGTCTCTGCTACATACCTTTAATCATAAAGTAAAGTATGACCAACATGTATTTTTATAAAAAGCCACTCGTAAATTACAGTTACAATAACAAAATCGAACCAATAGTCCGTATTTCAGCTCTCCCCTCCTACCACAAGTTTTTGTTAAATAATCTTATAAGATATATTATTATATCTTTTTCTATCCAGACTTTGTTAGAGGCTTTACTTACCACTTTATCAGTTGGTGATGTTTTACGCAATGAACAAACCGATTCTCGATCTTATCGCTATCCTTATAGTACAATCCATTTGTTACTCGTCTAGCTTCCCGCTCTCCCTCACAGTCGTCGTCTAGCAGATGTTCCAAATCGTATTTGAGGATACTGAGTTGCACTTTACATTGCGCGTAAAAGGTTACAACCACGCAGTCTATCATCAAGTTGACGTAGCCTTGGAATGTCACCGCTAAAGTTAAGTATGTGCTTGCCAACTCAAATCTGGGAAAAAAAGTTAACCTTATCTTGAAAAAAGTAAGTCTACCACGCACAGCGTCTGGTTTTCCTACTCTATCCCGAATGACATTTCGAGGAATCAACAGATATTCGAAATAACCCATCGACGAGCCGTCGAACCATAGACCCAACGTGCCAATAAGCTTTCGAGCTATTGAAATTTCGATTAACGATCCATCGAGGTAGTGAACTTTTGAGCTAAAGACATCGATCGAGGGAATAATCGTCGGCGAAATGTTATTCAAGCTAGAGTAGGGAACGCATACCACCTTGTTTTAATTAACGACATGTTCATTTCCGCTCTATGACCATCACAACATCATCCCCAATTTCCTTACAAAAAAAATTGCTTTATATAAGTATAATAATTGCTATTATAGATACTTGAGCTAAGCCTTTGTCCCATGGACCAATCAATCTCTGTAGCAAATAGAAATTTTCCACGAGATCGTAAATTTAGGTTTGGAATAAAAAGGTTCCATCTATATTTTTTAATAATATTGATCTTTTAACATAAATAAGTTCCACGTGACCATATCTTTGAAATTCGTATTGACGCCATCTGCAAGGCCCTTTTATAAATAACCTGCATAAAATAGTTTCATCTATTTAATGAATTATCTAAAAGGCTCTAAAAAAGGTTTCATGTGGCCTCATGAAACATTTTTTAATAAAATAATTGCTAAAGCCGTAAGTGCACAATACTTAAAAAGGTTTCAACTGCACTCATGGAACATTAACAGTACAAGTTAAACATTAGAAGTTAGTAATTAAATTTATTTAATTTAATAAAATACATAATTAACTCTTTTTTTTACTACGTCTCCTATTTTTTACAATAACATTTTCTTTACATATGTACATACACAATATTTTCTTATCTAACCTGAACATGTTGAAGATTGATCCTTTGGTGGCATCCATCTGTCAATTGAAAACCAGCGGCAGATCTCGCAAATCTGACATTATGCTGAATTGGAAACCTGTTTTGGCACAGCAGTGAGACTGCGCAGAGAAAATATATAAAAAATACATAAATCTAAGATTTCTGTATTTTTAATATATATTTTTTATTTTTTTATTTTTATAAATTTAGTTTTAATCACAGATTATATAATACCATCCTAGTATTTAATTTAAGTATAAAATTTTTGTTAGTATTTACGTTATAATTAATTAAGTATATTCATGTGTCTCGAGTATGTATTGAAATAAAACTATTTCTTTCTAAATTTATTATAAAACTTAGGAAAATTTCGTTCCTTGTACCTTAATTGATGTAATAAATTTTAATCACACTAGGATTCCTTATACAGACCTACTTAAGCATTACAGACTCTTAGGCTTGGAGTCACGGCGTCTTTTATTAATGGGCATGATGTTACACGGCATATGTAATAACAAATTCGATTGCAACAGCCTTACAGACAGATTGTGTTTTGTAGTACCTAGAACTGCTTTGTACAGGGGGGTTCGCGCAGTCCGGCTGTTCTATACTGCCAAGTGTAGAACTAATGCCGGGCTGCGCGCACCTACCCGTCGCCTACTGGATGTATATAACACACACTTCGTGGAACTCGACATCATGGCTTCTTCGACAGTGACATTTAAAAAAATGGCGAATAAGATCATGATCGACAAACTGGGCTAGAATATCATACATTTCCCACTTTAATATATAATTATGTAGAACCTAGTTTACTGTTCGTTTCGACGCGCGTTATTTATTTATTATTAGTTGTTTCAGTTCTTATTTCGTGGACATTGGTGTGGGTTATATGCTGGTATAAAAATGATGTATTTTAATTTAAGTTAATATTACTTAGCATATAACTGTTTAATGTCCCAAATTATAAAAATAAAAATAAAAAATAAAAATAAAATAATTGATGTAATAAATTTTAATATACCTATGTATAAGGTTCTATCTGCCAATAATATGAAATAAAAAGGTTGCATTCCATTTTATGTACTTTTATTTTTATATTTTCTTAACTTAATTCAAATATAAATAAAACTAGCTAATAATACATATATATGAATAAATATGTGTATATATACAAGGTGGAAACAATCTATGGGCCCTGGAGGGTAACCACCATAAATCCTTTAGTTAGCTCATTTTACTGAAAGGAAACATTCCTTTAATTTGAAAAATAAGTAATCCTGCTTCAAAGATTTTTTATAAATCACTTGCCTGCTCCGGGAATCAAACTGGCTTAAATTAAAAAAAAATCCATCTACTTTTATGGTACCAATCGATAGCCTTATTCTCCATTTCTTCTGTTCTGTTGTTTTTCTCTTTACGAGGTTCTCACATATTAAATAGTTATTGTATAAGATCTAGCTAGATACTGTAATTTATTATTTGTTTTTCCTGAGATTTTTTTTTTCTCTTTTCATTATATTTTATTGTTAGCTATGGAATGCCTAACTCAATTTATGCATTGTTCTCATAGGTAAACTGTTACGTAATTGTGGAGGTTTGTAATAGGCTTTTAGTTTTTATACATCCTACTAAACTGTATCGAGAGCTGTAAACCTTCCTAAAATAGAATAAATAAATAAATAAATTCCTGTAACAAGACAAGCCTGATGGAACCTTCTTATTCCAAGCGGTCGATATGTAAAGAAATCTAAGGTATTCATCAAATTGTTACACTTACATGGGCGATTGGGATGTATCAAATGGAAAATAAGCAGCTATTGTGTTCACTTCCAAGCCCATCATCCTGTTGATCATTGGATACTGATAGAGCGATCCACAACACGTGAACACTATAATTATGTAAAATTTATAAAGTCTCGCCATAGACTTTTCATTTCGATCTAAAAGATCAATGTGAGCTTGACTTTTTGGAGAAAATAATTCGCCTGTAGGAAAAAATTGAATATTTAGATTCTTTATTTACGAGTATAACAACTTAATACTCAATACATTTATTGCGTCCACAATGTTATAAAGGTGTTACATAAAAAGTACAAATTATGGACCCTGTCGGGTATAGCAATTTGAAAAAGAAGAGAGGAGGGCGACTTTTCCAATCATAAATAGATTTAGGCCATTTACGAAAAGTTAATACTACTTATTTAATTTCATTTTCTTTTATTGTATTGGAAAATTATTCTTATATATTGTAGTAACATTTTTGAACTAATAATTGTTTTAACTTATTGTAAAAAAACTTAATCATTAACTTATTTTTATGTCAGGAGTAGTGAGTTTGTATTGCATCCCTTTTTGTGAATAAATTCTTAATTTTTCTAACACATTTACAGATTCCTCAAATTTATAAGCAAGGTAAAGTAAGAATTTTAAGGTTTTGGAAATGTGGTTTGCAGCTGTCTGTCTGGTCTATATTGACAAGGTATAATACGGATAAGTTTTATTTTAAGGTAAACAAATGAATTATTCCGTAGGACAAATTTTATGAAATGTTGTCAATTGAGCCAAGCAAAGGCATAGGCGTTATATGTTACCAACGCGGTTCCTGTATTAGTATATTTTTTTATTCACGGATAGCGTATTATTAGAAGGTAGATAGATTCGATTTTTCATCCCATCTATTTGAAAAGGACGACTTGGTTCTCCTTTAAGTGCACCCAATGGTGGTTTCTATAAGAAAATTTTAGCGGGTAGTGGGGTAAATGCAGTTATTAACGACCCCCACAAAATCTGCAGGTATTACCGAGGTATAATTTATTTTCTTGAATTTAACTACATATAAACAAATTGTATTTTTATACAAATGAATATACAGTAATAAAGATTTATTTGTCCCTTAATTGTATCGTCTATACCAAGTGCTTTTATCCATAGAAAGCGTTCTCGCCAAACGTAAGCACACAAATTTTTTTCTTAAGAGTTTTTTAATCATTTTAAGATATTTATGCCAACGCCTATTTGACAAAGTCGTTGTTTACTATCTTCCAAATACAAAAGAAGCACGTTTCATGTATTTTAATATGTTTGTATTAAATACAATCAATAAATATATTGCCGCGGTGATAGCTTCCAGGATTTGGCAGTTGCTGCTATTTACCGTGGTACCCTCGGTAAAAGCATTAAGTGAAGGCTGAGTTTACTTGAGTTTTATTCTAGAATACGGTATTATTTGTCAATAAAAACAGTGCCATGATACTTAAAATATCTAAAAGTAGTTCTGAGCCATTTCCGTGGTACAGTTTATCAGCTAGAAATCTTTATTTTTAGCAAGAAACTTTCTATATTTTTCAGTTTTAAAGATAAGTATATTAATTGTATTTAGATAGAGAATTCAATAAACTTCAGAGAAATAGTTATTTGTTATGCAAGGCTGGAAAGTTGGTTATTTAACGGCAAGTTACCTCTATTGAAGGCTGAGCAAGTGAAGGATTCTAAGATTTAACCACGAGCGAAGCGAGTGGTTCAAAGATTGAATTCTGAGCGAAGCGAGGATTTCAAAGGAACAAGACGCAAAAAAATTTCTGCCGAGCGCAACACACAATTTCTCACCTCGCAACAGCGAGGAACATTTTATTGTTGTTACCGCGGTCAATTTCCGGTAAAAAATTCTTTAACATAAAGTTTAATCTAAATATACCTTATTCTCGTTGTTTTAATGATATAAAAAACTAAAATAATAAAAAAGGGAGTATTATAGTTCATTCAAAGTAGGAATATATTGTTACTTATAAATAACAATAAAAACGATTCCGTAAATGTTGACAATGACCTGAGGTTGAAAAATAAAGATTTATGTCACGTTCCGAAATCCAATCACAGGTTGTGAAATCTCACCCAGCCTAATATTTTTTATAACAAATAGTTTAATCTTATTGTTATTGTTTTTATGATTCAATGAACTAAATAATATAATCAAACCAAAACGGAGTATTAAAATTAGTTTAAAGCTATTTAAAAAAAGAATAAACTGTAACAATAAAGTCAATAGTTCGATTCGGAACGCATTATGACATATTTTAGGTATTAAATTAAAAAAATAGTGCCGTCCTAGGCCGCAAAAATTTTCTACGCCTAAGCTGATTGAAAAAACCTCCTTTTCAGAGCGTGTGAGGTGAAAAAATATTTTATGGACTTAGCAGATTTAGTTGTGTTTTTCGTGGCTATTTTCATTCTAGTAGACATAATTTCTTTACATTCTCTATGGCGTAAAGGAGTATTAGCATTTCCTGTTTTTGGTATTTTGCAGTAGCACGCTGGACTGGACATTTCCAAAAAAAATAGACAATAAAAGGCGGAAAGTGGCGCCGCGTTGAATTTAATGTAATGTAATTAAATTCACAATTTTAATAAAACTAATCGTGAAATTTTTAGAGCCCATAGTCTAGTATTTTTAGACGGTATCATTACACCGCCTTAATGCTTTCACTGTTTTAATCTGTTGGGTTCTAGTTTTTTCATAGATGTCGCTTTATATTTATAAACAACATTTAAAAATCACTTTTATTTGTTCCTTTTAGTGTTCATTGTTTATACAGAGTTATTTTTAAACAGTAGGTATTAAAAAAAATTAAGTTCGACTCAGAATCTGTAAGTACACAACTTTCGTCTAGAAACTCGGTTCGAAATATTTTTTCGACTCTTCACACAAATCAGACTGATCACGTGATCGATTTAGTATAGGAAGTTCAAAAATTGTTCTCTTATTTGACCGATCCATGTTTCTAGGAGAAAGTTGTTTACTTACCGATTCTAATTCGACCAAAAATATTGTAGATACTGTTTAAAAATAGCCGTGAATTTATTTCTTCAAAGAGCTTTATTTATTAAAAATGCACAAGTGGACGGGTAATTGTTCGTTTTTTTTATGTAATTAACAAAATTGTTCACTGGTATCAGTATTTTATGCATTGTGAGTTCATATTTGTTCTAATTTGTTCCTTAAAGTACGGCACTTTTTCATTTCATTCTTTCTTGATAATTAGCACTGGCAAAACTTTGCAAACGATATATGGTATGAATCATACAAAAACTAAAAAAAATATTATGCTATTATGCAATAAGATAAACTATGTTTAACTATTTTTACGAATATTTCGACACGGAGCCAATGTTTACAGCGCCATGCACGCAACTCAACTTATTATTCTAGCTTACCACTTTAACAAAATAAATAAATACAATATTAAAAATGTTACTGATTAACTTATAATTAAATTATACTGATTGACTGATTAAATTATAATGATACCCGTAAAAGAGATATTTACGGTTTACTTTCGCATTTTCGATTTGGGCACATGGTGATTAGAACCAACTACGAAAAAACGAAAATTTGATGTCGTAACAAACTCGTAGATGGCTACGAGGTAAGTGCAGTCGACGACTACGAATGGCTACGATGCTAAAAAACAACTGTTGAATAATAAAGTACAATAAATTTTATTTTGTTTCAATATACTAGAATTTCATTAATCACAAGACCAAATAAAAATGAGTGTCCCACTGAAGTTTCGTCTTCGGCCCCCTTCGGCCAAAAAAACCACTGTCGGCGAAACCTTTGGCTTTGGCCCGAACCCCGACCGAAGCCGATGGTTCTGCCGAAAGTTCCTTTCTACCAAAATTGAAAAGTATTTTTCACCAACTTCTAAATTGCATTTCTATTTTATACAGTCAATTTTAAGATTTAAAATCATTTATATTATTTATTGTTGCTTATTGTAGCCAATCTTGAACAAAGAATGTCTGTGTCATAATTGCTGTAGTAGTAATAAGTACTTGTTTGTTACATATTGGACGGAATTCAAAAAGTAGAGTAAGAAATAGAATATCTCTAAAGGCGTGTCTGGTCCATTTAAATCCGGCTTCGCCTTTTCTTATATGTATAAAGCTGTTAAGCCATGTCGGCTTCAGTCAAAGGTTGTGGCGATAGCCGATTAATCGACTCTACCTGCCACCGTTTTGTAACTTTTATTATACTACACAAATAATAATACGATTATAAGCGATGTTCGTACCATCTGTTAAATCAAATAAGTGTTTTATTCGTTTCATTTTCACGGCGAAAGCGATTTGCTTGAGTAAAGCGCTCAAAGTCGTCAACAGCAAAAATGATGCATTAACCATTTCCTCAGTACTGTGACGATTCTGAAAAGAATAAAATCTCATGCATTAGATGGACATATTTTTATACCTGAATAGCACTACCCCCTCTCATCCCGTGGGTGTCGTAAAAGGAATACAGTCTTCAGAAGACGGGGCAGTAGTCTTTTAAAATCTTGGCAATACTGCGATCGCCAACCCGCCTGCCAAGCGTGGCGATTATGGTCCACAAGTCCCTTGTCAACAACGTGATCACCATCGGAAGTGTGTCGACCAGGGTAGCGTACCTGATACTCAGAATATCCAAACGGTATTCGCTGAATATTTATTTATTAACTCTTATTGCACACATACAGCAAATGGCGGACTTAATGACCTTAGGCATTCTCTACCAGTCAACCGAAAAGGATGTTAAAGGAGAGATCATGGAGGCAATGGAAAAAAAACAATAAAAAGACAGTGATTAACAAAGCTAACAACATTATAGATAAATATACACATACGTACATAAACGAATAATACATAAATATTAATAAATATATATATACAACTATGATACATACATATGATACATAGCGTACATGAGTCAGAAACGACGAGGTTAGGGTAAAGAACTCAAGTAATGCTCTCGGACCAGTTTCTTAAAGACAAACTTACTGGAGGCACTACGAATGTTCAGGGGTAAAGAGTTCCAGAGTTGTACTGTTGTAACAGAGAACGTTACAGCAGTACAACTCTGAAATTGAAACCAAGATTTCAGGTATTCTGGGGTAAGTGGATCGAAGAGGAGGTTGTAAGAGTACACAACACTCTAAGGTTCCTACGCTCACGGATTGGAAGCCATTTGAGTTGCGGACGGTAGTGAGAAATATGGTCGTATTTGCGCAACCCATATATGAACCAGATGCAGTTGTTGAGAAGACGATCCAACTTACTGAGAAGATTTTCATTTAGATCAGTGCTGCAAACATCAGCGTAATCAATTATTGGGAGGACAAGAGCCTGTATAAGCGCAATCTTAGTGCTAGATGGGAGAAAGAACTTAAACCATAGAGCATTGGACCGGATTTCCAAAGGTCGCGGGTTCGATTCCCGTCTGAGATTTCACTTGTGGCCGAGTTAATTTTTTCCAATATTTTTCTATTTAAAATTTACTAAAACTTAAACCTGTATAGAGCTCTAAGGGCATTGGTTACCTTCATGGAAACAACTATTTATTATATTTATACTAGGCTGGGTGAGATTTCACAACGTATGATTGGATTTCGGAACGTGGCATAAACCTTTATTTTTAAATTGCTTCTTCTTTCTTAATTAATGGCGTGCTCACGATAAAGTAAATATATTTTGTAATTATATAGACATTGTACGGCAGTTTGAGTCAAAAATGGAGGCTCACAACACGCGCCACCACGTAAAGAATTTGGGTGAAACTCATTTTTAAATTGTCTTTGTGTTATACCTCATGTCAACATTTAGGTACCAAATCGTTTTTATTATTATTTATAAGTATTATAAGTAACAATATATTCCTACTTTAAATAACTTTGAATTAACTTAAATACTCCTTTTTTTATTATTTTAGTTTTTTATATCATTAAAACAACAAGCATAAGGTATATTTAGATTAAACTTTTTGTTTAAATAATTTTTTACCGGTAGTTGACCGCAGAAACAACCATAAAATGTTCCTCGCTGTTGTGAGGTGAAAAATTGTGTGCATTGCGATCGGCAGAAAAGTTTTTACCGCGTTGTACCTTTGAAACCTGTCGACGACCTGTTTGGCGCAGGGGTACTAACCCCGCCTTCTGCGCCAGAGGTCCCTGGTTCGATCCCCGGACAAGACAAATATTTGTGTGCATGAACATGTCTATTTGTCTTGGTCTGGGTGTTTAATATAAATTAAGTATGTATTTACAAAAAAAAAAGTATATAAGTATGTTTATCCGTTATCTAGTATCCATAACACAAGTTCATCATGAAACTTAACGTGGGACTAGATAATTGGTGTGATTGTATGCGAATATTTATTTATTTTATTTTAAACCCTCGCTTCGCTCAGGATTCAATCTTTGAACCACGAAAGTTAGTCGAAAAGTTGTAAAAAAACCGGCCAAGTGCGAGTCGGACTCGCGCATTGAGGGTTCCGTACAAACCTGTAGGTATATAAGTAAAAGTTCACCCATCACAACAATCGAGTCATAGTTATGGTATTTTTATTGAAAATTTTTATTTAATTTGTTTGTAAATATTTTTTATTATATGATGTAACTAAAAATTTACTGTTTTCGCAATTTTTCCTCTATCTGTACTGTAAGACGTTACTTCGTACCAAATTTCAAGATTCTAAGTTCACGGGAAGTACCCTGTAGGTTTCGATTCCCGTGCAAGTTTCGAAAATTTGCGGAAATTTGCGGCATACACGGCTGTATCTTTTGATTGCTTTGGCTTAGAAGTTTGATTTTTTCACAGCTCCAAGGGTCAGTAGACCTGAGTATTAGATATAAATTTCAGTTTGATACCTCCACGCGTTCCTGAGAAAAACGGTCTTGACAGACGGACGGACGGACGGACGGACAACGAAGTGATCCTATAAGGGTTCCGTTTTTTCCTTTTGAGGTACGGAACCCTAAAAAGAAATGTAATAAATTTTCATGATAGAAAGGGAAGATGAGAAACGGGTAATTAAGATTACCCGTGGACCTGGTAATGGTTTGAACCACCAGCACCGGGTCAACGGGTAAACACTGAATATTTAATGTTCATGGGTAAAGCAGTTTTAGCTACTTACTTACCAGAAAGGCCATTATCACGAGTTGAATATTGTACATGATAATGACGACCCAACAAATGCCGGCCGCTACATTAGCCCACACGCTGTCATCGTTGGAATCAGAATATAAGAATGCGATCTTATCAAGTCTCCTCATATGAGGTCTTAAACTCTTGTGTATTGTATACTTTCCAACGGTCGTCATTTTTATGAGCGTTAAATATAGTGTTAAGCCGATTTATACTATTTAAGCGTTGACAATAATTATTAACAAAATTACACTCAATTAGGCTAGATAGAGTATGTTCTGAAACATTTTTTTCGTAATTTGATGCGATCGACTTCCTGTGTTCCTGTCTGTTTGAACTAGGTTCAAAAGCTATAGCGTTTATTTTTCGGTAAGTATTCACAAATCTTAAACATTTAAAACAAAACTAATTTAAAATTTGCGCGATCCGACTCTTGAGGTTTAATCAGAGATTTTTCTTTAATTTTTAATTAATAAAATTTACTTTAAAGTCGTTGCACTGCCTTTTAATAAACTTTTAGCTGGCCAACTGTTTTATTGTAGTGATAGGTTACTTTTCGCTCAAGCGATTATGGCCTGCGCAGACGACGGACATTGAATGACTTTTTGTCCGTGACACGACCTTATTACTAAGAACATAAAGTTGAATAAATAACGAGGACTATCGTGTACTTTTCGTGGATATACGCGGTCTAAGTTGAATCTTATTTGGTTAACAATAAAGACGTGTCGCGGACAAAAAGTCCTCCGTTATCCGTCGTCTGCGCTAGCTCTTAGCAATTTCGTGCCATGCTATTGCAACGCCATCAATTCCTTTAAACTGACAATGACAGCAAACAGAAACATCACAATAACAGTTGGCAGCGGTTTATAACATGTAATTGGATTAACTTCGTTCGAATAAAGTTTAAAATCGCGCGCGCGAGCGGATAATGGATGAATAACGTTTTATAACGACAACCAGGATAGTTGATTTTTCAATGTGTTATTCGTTGCGTCAGAATAATGCATTACATTATCTGTTATTGTAATAACGACCACCACTATTACCAACGGATCTTTTTAAGATAACATAGATTCTATGTAACTTCTGCCTTCTTAAGAATTAACTACCTATTACTAAAAGGAATTTATATTGAATCGAAGTTTTTTTTGGATACACATTCGAAACTCATACTCATAATACGGCTTAATTGCGTTTCATTTAAAAAATCTCTGTTCGTAATTAATTAATTAGGTACTAATAATTAGACCCATTAGGAAATCACGAAATAATTACAGATGAATTGGTTTAAAAATACGATGGAATATACCTACTTTTCGATTTTGTACGTGTGTGGGGATGTGTGAGGAACCTTCATAATGCACGGTGTAGTAAACAACGAAAGATAACGGTTTTCAAAGCTTACTGTCAATCTTTCTACACGTGCAATCTTTGGGTCAACTTTACGCAGCGGACACACAGCGCTCGACGCGTCCAGTATACTTGTACATTACTATATAATTTGTGGTCAAGCCCCCTAGCATGAACACCGCTATATCACGTGATATGATATAGCACATCATGCTGTCTTGCTTACTCCGCTAAGATGTGAGCGGGACAGCGGCTCGTTATCGAGTTATCGAGTCAATAAAAGCCGCTCATGCTAGGCCTACTGTATGACAACGCGTTCAGAAGGGTTGTTCTTAGCAAACATCGAAGCTGATGTTGTCATGACTGAATGTCACATCAGCTGTCAAATAGTATTGAAAATAGAGCGGTCTCCGCTGTTGAAGCCTTCAATATGAAGGATGTTTGCCTTTAAACATTTCTACGGTGGTGTCGTGTGAGGCGGGTCGCTACGTTCCCTAAAATATGGTTGAGCGAAGCGATGACTGGTTCATAATGTTTTCAATTATTCCAAATATATAAAAGCATTTATTGAGATTGTGACCCAGCTGATGCGTCTTCTAGTGACATTGTAGGTTGTGTTGTGCCTTACATTAAGGCACTTTTATCTTTCTTTTTTTGCTGTTGCCATTGTATTTTTTTTTTATATTTATACAGCTTAACATAAGTACCTGAAGTACGTCATGCTCACTCAAACGTTTCTTCGGCGGTGTCGTGTGAGGCGGGTCGTTACGTTCCCTAAAATATGGTTGAGCGAAGCGATGACTGGTTCATGCGTCATGCTCGTGAACGGGTGCGGCCAGCGGAAATGGGTCTACTTCAGTCTGCTTGTCTTAACGTTGTGCTTAGAGATTAAATATTTTCATCTAAAATAAATTGCTACCGACCTGTATGTACGTCACAACTTGCAGTACAGTAACCTTGTAATGCGAGAAATGGTTAATGTAAGTCCTTCCTTACGAGTTGAAAATTGTTTACGGTTAGGATTGTAATATTATAATTAGTATTTTCTTTTGTGATGGAAATTGACCTTACTGATATGTTAAGCTCACTGTTCAATTTGACGACTCTGCATGAAATAAAACAGGGGGAAAAAAAATGCCCTTGACGAGTTTCTTGCCGGTTCTTCTCGTTACAAGGTCTCCCGCCGTAGGGTTTGTGAACCGATGTCGTAGCTTCTTTGACGTTCATAAGTGCTTGTAACAGCCTAGACTGAATAAATGATATTGGTTTGATTTGAAAAAGAATAACCCAGGAGGATGATGAGGATGAGGCGCGTACTAAGTAGGCATGGAACATTTCATGAATAGCATTGAAAAATAATATGAAATGATTTTCATTATTCACACCCTGATCAAAACATCTTTTGTCTTTTGGTTTTTTCATAGCATAAATAAAATCGACTCAAAGTAATAAATTAATTTGGAATTTGAATTTACACAATAGAGTTTGTGTAATTTACACAATAGAGTTATTGTCGAGCGCGGTCACCGGAGACCGCTTAGTGGTAATTGCTGCTCCTTCCCTTCACAAGTTCAAATAATAATGATGATATGAACTTGTGACTTTCATGTAGGTACTTGTACAATTACTCTATAATTTGGGAGTATCGTGGAGAAAACGACCTTTGAAAACGTCAAAACCAAGTACGACATTATTGGCGTGATTTGAGCATGGAATCGCTAAGTGGTCATAGTGAATAAGGGCCCTGACATGAAAATCATACTATAGTATATTATACTATATACTATACTATACTATACTATAGTATATTTCATTTAGGAGCATTTCATCATAATTCATATTTCATCGTCAATCGAAACAAGGGGCAAACAGTAGCAAAAGTAAAATTCGCCCACTGTGGAACAAAATCACTGTCTGTGAAATTTTACAGGTGAAATCAATCAATCATTTCATTGAATGAAAAGGAACAAATTTCCATGTCTATTGATTGTTTCTACAGGGTCATCAGAAAGGTCTGGGGGGCAATTCTCGCGCTAAGATATGTCGAATTCGACATTTTTCAAACCGTAATTTCTTTATTAAAAATGTAAGTAATATCTTTACTACGGTCATAATACTTTAGTTTCAATGATCTTTGACAATCCTATAATGCTGAAGATTGTTTTCTGTGAGTTTTAAATATAGATTTATGGCTCCAAACATGTCGAATTCGAGATGTCGAAGGCGCGAGAATTGCCCCCCTGCACCTCGCTGTGGGCACGCGTTCGCGGCAGGTCAAATAGCATACTGTTGTAAGTTGTTGTTATACATGATTTCTTATTTTTTTTATTAAATATAAGTCTAACCCAAGAGCTTAGGAAATCCGGTCCAATGCTCTAACCACTGAGCTACCGAGACTTTAAGACTAACACCCATATTCTAAGTCGTTCCTCCAAAACTTACTCGTCCTCGACTTAACTAAACCTCATTGAAAACCTCTTCGAAATACTCCGCGAAATCGGTATTCTAAGTCATAACTCCGTAAGGACCTGGACCTCTATTTTTGAATCACTCGTCGCGCGAGTGGCGAGGCGAACGAAGAGGCGATCAAGCAATTAGCGACCTTGCAAGCGTAGACATAGCACGCTTTTCGCTTTGCCCCTCGCGCGCTCGCGTTGGAGGCAGTACTACAGGCGAAAAGCGAAGCTATGCATATACGTGCAAGGTCGCTTTTCCGAATACCGAAACTCAAAAGTCGCACGAAAATCAGTAGAATCCTCGAGACGAGTGAATAAAAAATAGAGCTCCTGGAGGAGCCAAAGAGTACGTAGCCACTCCGTGTTAGGCCTAGCGCACACTACCATTTTTACCCACGACGAGGTTGAGTAGAGTGTAAAAAGTTTTGGAGGAACGACTTACAATATGGGGGTAAGTCTCGGTAGCTAAGTGGTTAGAGCATTGGACGGTATTTCCAAAGGTTCGAGTCCCTTCTGAGAATTCACTTGTGGTCAAGTTGTATTTTTCCAATACTTTACTATTTAAAATTTATCATATAAATATATATATACCTCGATAGGTATTAGTAGTGTATTATTACTGTACCATTTCTTAATAAAAAGAGATATTTCAATTTAATTTGTTTATTATAGGCTAACATCTTGCATAATTTACACAACGCAAGGGCGAATGACAATTCCGCAATAATTTACAGTAGTATAATTTTCTCCTTACACTCAATTAGAGATAGGTAGCTGTTCAAATTGCCACCTTGCTATCGAAAACAAACGCGTCAAAATGATAGGCAATTAATTACAAGGAGCCTGTAATACCATGACGGTAACGGTAATTTACGATAGCATTTAAGTCAACGTGTTTATTATTTAGGAAAACATGTTTTAATTACAAAAATAAAATATACAAAGTTCCCGAAAAGGATGTGAATGTGAGGTCACCCCAATGATACATTATTGTTATGTAAAATTATTTAATGTCTATTCGAAATTAATCCACATTAATTATTTGGTATTCAGCTCTGGCCGAACATGCATACAGTCTGCAAACATTGGAATGTGAAATAAAAACTTTCCACTAATTGTCAGTGCAAACGAGATAATTATTAGAAATGGACAATCCATTAATAATAATAAATAATCTTTTTTACTGTTATAATTTAATTATAAATATCTCTACAGATCTCCTTAGATACATATATTCAGAATGCAAAGTTCGCGGGAGTCGAATGAACTACGTCCATATTTAGATACACCACAAACTGTAGACACTGTGTTACAATCAGTTTATCACTCTGTTACAACTTGGGGGCACTGTCTCTTGGGGGAGGTTTCGTCGTCGGCCGGTTCTTTCCTCTTGAGCGATTTGACATCTTTGCTTTCGTCCGTTTGTTCCGACTTGTCAGTCTTTTCTGAGGATTCGTCTTCGAGTCTATCTGTTTCTTCAGAACTGTCATCAGGCGGACTTGCGGCGTCGGCGTTGTCACCGCGGCCGTAGAGGTCAGCGTCCGCTTTGTCCAGATATTCGCTGACGTCAGTGGACGCCTCAAGTCGCTCAGCGGCTTGCTGCGAAGTGGTGTTTTGAGCGCACTCGCTCGAGCGTTTGTTGACGCTAATTCGCGCGGTGAGGGCTCTGTATAACTGGTGTATGTCCGCGGGTGCACCCTACGAAATAGAAAAGAAAGTTGTTTAGCGTATAAAACAGTGATGAATTAATCTGAACTTATTGCAGTCACTTTTATATTTTGTCTTCTTATAACTCCTATAAATAGACCGCCTTAATATCATAGCCAGCGAAAGTTTAATATTGCACCACTGTTGGAGATAGTTCCACTCATCATGATGAGGAACCACCAACTTGACCTGCCAGCGTAGCATGTTTTTGTCGACGCTTATTTCGCGATGTCAGGTCCCGCTCATACTAGTATGGTGTGAGCAGGACAGACACTGCGCTTGCGCGAGAAGTGTCGAGAAAGCTTTGACGAGGTGCGCATGCTATGCATGCTGCAGCTGCTGCGCGTCAGCGGCGGTGATCTGCAGCGACTTGGTGCCCGCTCGCTTCACCACCATGGCGGGCCACAGCTTGGTGTTGAGCACGACGCGCAGCGACCCAAAGTTTACTTATTTGTATCGACTAAGTTCGCACTCACCATGATGAGGAACAGCTTGACCTGCTGCTGCGCGTCAGCTGCGGTGATCCGCAGCGACTTGGTGCCCGCTCGCTCCACCACCATGGCGGGCCACAGCTTGGTGTTGAGCACGACGCGCAGCGACCCAAAGTATACTTATTTGTATCGACTCGGTCCGCACTCACCATAATGAGGAACAGCTTGACCTGCTGCTGCGCGTCAGCGGCGGTGATCCGCAGCGACTTGGTGCCCGCTCGCTCCACCACCATGGCGGGCCACAGCTTGGTGTTGAGCACGACGCGCAACGACCCAAAGTTTACTTATTTGTATCGACTTAGTCCGCACTCACCATGATGAGGAACAGCTTGACCTGCTGCTGCGCGTCAGCGGCGGTGATCCGCAGCGACTTGGTGCCCGCTTGCTCCACCACCATGGCGGGCCACAGCTTGGTGTTGAGCACGACGCGCAACGACCCAAAGTTTACTTATTTGTATCGACTCAGTTCGCACTCACCATGATGAGGAACAGCTTGACCTGCTGCTGCGCGTCAGCGGCAGTGATCCGCAGCGACTTGGTGCCCGCCCGCTCCACCACCATGGCGGGCCACAGCTTGGTGTTGAGCACGACGCGCAACGACCCAAAGTTTACTTATTTGTATCGACTCAGTTCGCACTCACCATGATGAGGAACAGCTTGACCTGCTGCTGCGCGTCAGCGGCAGTGATCCGCAGCGACTTGGTGCCCGCCCGCTCCACCACCATGGCGGGCCACAGCTTGGTGTTGAGCACGACGCGCAACGACCCAAAGTTTACTTATTTGTATCGACTCAGTTCGCACTCACCATGATGAGGAACAGCTTGACCTGCTGCTGCGCGTCAGCGGCAGTGATCCGCAGCGACTTGGTGCCCGCCCGCTCCACCACCATGGCGGGCCACAGCTTGGTGTTGAGCACGACACGCAGCGACCCAGTCACGCGCGCCACCAGTCGCGCGCCGCCCGTCGCGTCGTTCAGTCGCAGTACGCCACGCCCGCGCTCGCGCCAGCTCCCAGACTCCCACGCGAATAGCCGACACGATATCTGATTGTTCAAAAATATCTCTTAGTTTTTTTTATGAGTTGAATTTTTGCATTTTTCAAGAATTCACTTGTTGCAGAGTTGATTTTTTTCCAATATTATTTTATTTAAAATTTATCATAAATATGTCTCTTATGTTTTGTCAATAAAATGAGCTTGGAGGAAGTTACAACTATTATTGAAACACAATATCAATACAATCAATCCATTTCTTTCAGAAAATTATGATGCACATTCAATGTTCCAATTCAATTAAAAATGCATGGAACACGTATATATGTAAAAAAAAACACATACAAACAACATGTGAGTCTATAAACTTGCAGTAGGTCACCATTACAAAGACGCTCTCAAGGTCAAACTGTAAAGTCTGACCTGCTGTTCTAGGTTCTTCACAATAAAGAACATTGAAAATGTAAAAAAATCAATAAAACTTCCTATTTACTCAATTTAAATATGTTTATTTCTAATACCCACCTGCAATACATTGATTTCGCCCTCTTCCCCCGTTGTGGTATAGTTGGTGGTGGGCGGGGGCGGGCGCGCGTGCGAGCGCTCATACTCCGCAGCAGCTGCGGCTAAACTAGAGCTGTCAGTGCTATTGCTCACTTCACTAGGGCCAGGTTCCTCCTGTTACCAAAACATGCTAGTTACAAAAAGGATAGATGACAGGTTTATATAATTTGATGGGGTCTAATGGGGATAAGTCCCTGTACTCCAGGTGAGTTTTCACCTTACATTTCGAATCGCCTTTGCACCTAGGGGCGAGGTATGCATTAAAGCAGTATGAAATAAAAGGTTTTTTAATACTAACAGTAACTTGTCACTTTGACTAAACCTATTTTATGTCCCAAGATCTAAGGGGGCATATTTTTATTTGCCTTTCAGAACATCTTTTTGCTGCCAAAGAGAATGGGCTCAAGAAACTTATTAGTTTTAACAGAATAAATGCAATGGCATTTATAAATAAACCAAACACACTTAATAAAATAAAATATAAAAATTACAGGATTATTCCATTAACTCATCATAGTGGTATATCCACACCATAATCCTTCGCAATATTTTTCTTTCCTTGTAATGTAAAACATTTTTCACAAATGATTTCCAAAACCTTATTGAATGCCAAACAAATGTCATGTATCAATCAATCAAATAAAATGTCAAAGGTCATAGGGTCATCAGTCAGGATCAAATAGCCAATCGAACTACTGTTTCCTTTTTTTTATGTATTCCGTTTCGGCAAAGGAAACGTAATTTTTAGTGCCTAACAATTAAATGTCCCGTTTTAGTTTTTATTTAAATAATTGTTGTATGTTATTGTTTTTATTTCTTTATTGTTGTTTAATTTATCATTAGTGTTTTATAATTGTGTTTTGTTGTGTCTATTGTGTCTACTCACTCATTGGGCCCCGTTAGAATATCAGTGCTTCTGGGTTATTCTGACCATCAATGAATGACCCAGAAGTTAATTTTGCTGAGACAGGGCCTATTAGCAGCACACATTTTGTTTTGTTTTACCTAATATAATTCTTGTTTTTCTGTCTTAATTTATGTATCTACTTGTCTGATTGTATTACTGTTTTTTGTGTGTGTTGTTAATAAATGGTTTCTATTCTATTCTAATATCTTTGTCCAATATGGATGACAGATACATTATAATATATTGTGTCTGTCATTTATAATATTGGACAAAGATAAGTGGAATACCCACCATACTAAATCAATATTTTGTTGTAGATGGCTGCATCTCTTTACGTGACAATTCTGCCAATGTCCGAGTTAAAAAAGACAATATGCCTGTTGAACTAGATTGACCGGTTTTAATAAGAGTAGTATGGTATACCATACTCAAAATATTTTCCTATTATCAACTAAGATAGTACTTATATACAGGGTGGAAAATGAATGCAGTTTAACTTATTTTTGAAAATGAAGGAATGTTTCCTTTGACTAAAATTTGCTTACATCAATATTTAGGATACTTTCCCTCCAATGACCATCTTTTTTTTCCATCCTGTATAACATAATGGCATTGTGGTCTTTCATATAATCTTCTCCTTTGCTAAGATTTTAATTTCATTTCTACAACCATGTATTTATGCAAAGGTAGTTTGCATAGGTAGGTTTTATATGTCAAATGAGTGTAGTTTCAAGTAGTTACCCAAGGAGTAAGTAAGAAGGTAAGTTCATATAAATGTGGTGGCATTTTATAAAATAATTCAATGCCTCTCCACAAAAACAAATTGTACTTTTCAAGTTCCAAAATACATAATTATCTATTTATCTTATTTGAGTACAAACCTGATTATTTTCCTTAGCTGATGCCACAGCACTAGTAAATAACAACTCTGATGCGCCATTTGTGGAGCTATGATCAAGTGCAGATGCCTCACCGTTGTTGACCTTCTCATTCAACACCACTCTCTCACTCAAATTCTGCCCAAACACGAATCCAGATGAACTCGAAGCTGGCTGTACTGGTGTAGCTACAGGATTATTAGTCCGTGTGGTCACATTTGTTGATCCAAGGGGGATAAATTTTGGTGCTTCTGGTTCATCCTTATTTTCTTTTAATCTGTCATCAGTATTTTTGTCATCACTTTCAGTTTCCTTTTTTTCTTTAGTCTTTTCTTTTTCAGCAACCGACTCAAGGCTTTCTGGCACTTTTAGAAATGGATTACTTGTAGCCTTTAGCTGAGGCGGACGCAATACAGACCCTACAGCAAAAAAATTATAGCAATTATTACAAATTTAATGTGAAATCAAACCACACAGCATTAAATCTGAAGGCAAATCTAAATATAATCTAAATATATATAGATAAACTCCTACTACTTAATCTTTCTGATATCCAATTTCTAAACTTTATGTATTATTATCCATAAATGTATTATTTGAACTATATTTACTATCTTCATTTTATAAGACAAATAGAAATAGGATTCTATTGACAGTCAATAAAAAATCTTATAATTATACTCATTTAACAACCTGTGTGGCACAGTGGTACTAACCCCCGCCTTCTGCACCAGAGGTCCTTTTTTTGATCCCCAGACAAGACAAATATTTGTGTGCATAAACATGTCTATTTGTCTTGGTCTGGGTGCTTAATATGTATATTATGTAGGTATGTATTTACAAAAAAAGTATATAAGTATGTTTATCCGTTATCTAGTATCCATAACACAAGTTATTCATGATACTTAATGTGGGCTAGATAATTGGTGTGATTGTATGGAAATATTTATTTATTTATTTAATAATATGCATACTTGTTCACTGAATTGAAAGCAACATTAGATTTAACCTTACCAAATGGATTGCTACTTTTATTGGAGCTTGATGCAAAACTAGAAGAACCAAAGCCACCAAGCCGGGGTTTAGCCAGCACAACCCGTGACTGGGATGACCCGTTGCAATAGTCCTCCATAGGTGATTTGCCTGAAAATTTGGATTGTCATCATGTTCCTAATAAATTTTAACAACTTGTAATTCAAGAGAATGTAATAGCTTTTCTAGAACGCTATTTAGCCACAAACTAAGATAAACTTCAAATTAGTTAAGAGAGCTACATTCTGTAGTTTACTTTACTATTGATATCAAACTACTGGTGACAAAAGAATTTGGTTTGTAAATATTAAAAAAAAAATGTATATCTCTATAAATAAACTTGAGATTTTATAGGCCTTAAATTACAGCCACAAACATAGGTTTATAGGGCGAATGAAGTGGGCGACACAAGACAAGAACCAAAAAAAATTACGTTGACAATGCAGCGTGAATACCTTATTTCTTGACTACTACTTGACTAGCAATATATGGGGCAGTGGAACGTACTGATCAATTTATTTTTGAAAAAACACTGTAAGGAATCCCCTGTAGATAAAATTTGCAGAAAAGTGTAACGAGAACTTAATTTATAACGAATAAATTTAAAAAAATACCTTGCTTTGCGTCTGCCATTACAGATTTTTTTTTAGATGACATTTATTTATATGACGTACGGTGACGGAATGGTGAGTGTTGCCTCATGCATGTACAGAACACAATTCATGCAAGGCGCGTTGTCTTATGCTGCGTCCACACTGGGGCTATCGCGTAAAAAATCTGGGTATGGACATGGGCTTCATTTGATAGTTGAAGTCCATATCCATACCAAGTTGGTACCGCGTAACTCCATGAACCATATTTTTGCCGAAACCCATATGTCAGAAGAAGAGTGAATGATGAACATAATCTCCTATACATTTTGACAGTTGAAGCCCATAATCGGTATCGCGTAAAAATTTAAAAATAGACCATACCCATTACCAGATTGAAATGTCAAATGAAGCAGGTGACATTAAAATACTTTAATTCCTTTAATTCTAAGTTGGCACCCCTGGATTTAAGCTATGTTGACAGCTCACACCATGCTACCAACATAGCGCACTAATTTCAAGCTACTATCTAATCTGAGAACATGTTGTTTTTCATAATAACTAATCTGAGAACGTTGTATCATTCACTCACCACGATCACGACACGATCACGATGTCCATATCCAGAAAAAAGTTACGCGATTGCTCCAGGGGGGCTATCGCGTAAAAAATATGGATATGGACATGGGCTTCATTTGACAGTTAAATGATGTCCATATTCATATTTTTTACGCGATAGCCCCGCAGTTCATATCCATGGATCTGGGTATGGGTTTCAAATCTGACGTATGGATATAAACTTCATATTTTTAGTCGATAGACCTAAATAATCGTGAGCAGTGAATTTCTTCCAATCTGCAGATGTAATACTAAGAAAATACTATTTTATTAAATTTTCCATTTCTGATCCTGGTATACCTATACATATTTTTGCTAGCTACCTTCCGTTTAGCTTAGCTCCAAATGAGCTCAATTGCAAAGAGGTCACTCACAATGGTATGGAGGTAGTTTGATTGAGGAATTCGTGACCATGTTGTTTTAATAACTCTTCTGCTTTATATGTATGGAAAGCAAAAAGAAAAACATTGTTTATGTTAAAGGAGTTTGTATACTGTTAGTGGCTTAGTGGATATTCAAACTATTGAACTACGAGTGATTTGAATATTGAAACAGAGAATAATATGTCGTCGTATGTTGTGCTATATTTTTATTATTTTTCTCGTAAAGTGTTATTATTCTCCAAGACTGTGTCCTAAGGCGAACACCACTGACTCTCTGCTTACACGTATGTGTTAAACAATATCAGTTTAATGCTGCGTCCGACCGACACTCAAGACGCAAACGTGATACAGAATGGATTCAAATACTTGTTGTTGTCGAATACTCGTTTGTGTTGCTGCAAAAAGTAGCAATGTGTGGGCTTTAAGTTAATATGAAAGCGGGACGGTGACACGTTACCGAGCTACGCTATGAGTGTCGTTAAAAGCCGCTCACACTAGTCATAAAATAAGATTAAATTGATTGAAGTTTCAAACTATTTTTTGCAACTATAGTCAGTATTTACACTGAGACCCTGTTTTTTTTTAATTTGCCTTTAGTGCAAAGAACCGCTGGCCGGCTCTAGCAGCTAGCAACGACCCTTCTACTATGCGCTTTGCCACTCGTGAGTGCTCTGGATAGCGCGCGAGTGGCATAGCGAATAGAGATTGTCTTTAAAGGAAGTTTGCTATTCGCCTGATCGCCTCCCCGTTCGCCTCGCCCGCCAGTCGCCACTCGCGCGATTGTGTAGACGGACGCAAAAAAGGAAGATTTGTTTATCAGTTACCTTCGTTCTACAAAAAAAAAATCTGTATGTCAATGTCAACCTACTACCTGTCATTGTCATGTCAAAATTGTCAAACAAAAAGTTTCCGAGATTTGGATTTGTAGGCGGAACCAGTTTTCTAAGCATTTAACATAAAAATAAAATTCGTGCAAGCATTCCATAGATTATGTGAATTATAAAGAATAACTAAGATGAAATAAAATTAACGTTAATGATAGCCCAATCTAAGTTAATCATAATAAGAACTTTACTAAGACTAAAATATAATAAACACGCAACTGCTTCTTAGCCGTATTTTATTTGGTTGGATATCTATCTTATGAAATAACCAAACCCATGTCAGATGTTTGCAGATTTAAGAATGTTTTTTTACTTTTCAAGAAGTATTTGAGACCTTCGTGGTTTTCTTCCTAACTTCAAAATACTAGCAGAAGGTAAGGCCAAATTGTTTTTTTTTTAATAACTTTGTTACTCTAACAACATACCTACATAATATATTAGTAACCAACCAAGCAGCTAACTAAAGTTGCTTTAGGTGTTGTATGTTTACTTTTCATATTTATTATAAAACTTCAAAAACTTGATTAAACACTCAAACTATCAAGCTTTCGACAAGTTTTAAATTTATTCGTAAAAAAGAGTACCTACTCACACCTCTCACTTTATATTAAGGGTGGTTGTTATATTAGATAACGAGTCTATTATATCTTTATAAAAATATACTCATATCACCTTATATAAAATATATTACCCTTCTGCTACTAATATTTTATTATGAGTCAAGAGCCATCTAGGAAAATGGAAGGAAGGGAATAAATAAAGCATTTTCCCAGCATTGAGTTGAGCTTGCTGTGGTAAAGCAAGTATTCGCTCGCTTTTAGCTCTGCTTTTCCTAATTCCTTGTATGGCGATTAGCGACATCTAGTTTTGCAATTAAAATATTAAGGTATTGCCTTTCAATTCAACTTTATTTCGTGACATTATGAACCATTTTGATATTGAACCTATCAATAACACCTAATATATTAGGTGTTATATTATAACAGTAAAAATAATCTAATATTTTAATATAGCATAACATTATAATATAATATATGAATATAACATTTTCCCACACCTTTACTTTATATTATTGTCTCACCTCACTTTCAGCCAGCACACAGCCCTATACAAATTTTTGCCTAATTTGTCAATTATAAATCTAAGGCAATACAGTAATTTGTACAGGGCAAAATCATATTGAAGATTGCATTATCTGGTTCCATTTTTTTTCCATTAATCATTCTTTGCTATCTTATTGCTAATGTAAGTTGCTTTTGCTAGTATATAAGTTTGTTAGTTTGCATAATTAATTTTTATTTCTGTTATCCCTATCATTTGTTTTTCTTTTCAGTTAAAATTTTTACTTTTCTTAAAAAAAAAATATTATAGTTCTTCATTATGGAATACTGGGAACATGAATAACTTGAATTAAACATCAGAATAATATTTTGAATAAATGCATCATTGGATTCAGGGAATTATCGGTTGTTTCAACTGCCTGCCTGAATTAGCTAATGATCATAATAAAAATATTTGTATTATAACTTAGAATTTTTTGTGGTATTTTTATCATAAGTCATTGGGTAGATCTAAGTGTAGCTTAATAGCTACATCTTAGTTGTTTAGATGTTAGCATGTGGATAAAGGTAACCATTTGCTGTTCATGTCATATAATAATAATTATAATTAGAATTAGAACTGGCTATTGCTATACTAGTGTGTCAATACAGAATATCATACTTCGGGTCACATTCAGGCATCGTACTTCAGAGATTATGCTGAGTCATTGCACGAACAGGCGGCGCGGCGCGGGCCGACGCGAGATACGCACCTTTGCTCATTGCTAGTGGCGACAGCGCGCCACCACTGGCTGCTGTACTGCTGTTGTATAGTAGTACTGTAATAGGCTTCGTTTCGCGCGGTTCATTCACAATACTTTTACTCGCGTGTGCGCAACCCATTTCGCACGCTCGTCGCCGGTCTCGCGCGTCTATCGTAATATTAGATTGTTCAAAACTGAGGGAAAATGTTTGAAAAGCAAAGCAGTTCTGTTTGTTTAGTTCAACATGTGATGTGATACTTATATATAGGTGCTTTTATAGTATTTTTGACTCAGGGGAAAATACAGTGGCTTTTTATAAAATTGTGAAAGACAGTGTTTGAAAATTTTGGTGCGTTAATGTGTATGTCGTGCAGTATTAATTTATTTTATTGATGAATCTAATATGGGACTGAATTCTGAGTTTGGATACGACCCTAACTGCAATGGTGATGGTGAGGGTTTTGATAAACTTATTTTTGTATTACAAAGTCATAATTAGGTACCCACACAAGCAGTCATAGTTGCTGTATTTATTTAAATCATTTTTATTGTTTACTTGTTTACACAATGAAAATCATATCCATTTAGTTATGAATATGTGAAGGTCCTCCCTCAGGGTCCATGGCTCTTTCCAGTATCTAATGTCAGGGTTTTGTATGGATAATAATAATGTACCTAGGTACATGTTAATTAAGACACATGTACATATTTCCTGAACTGTTGTGTCTTTAACAAAATAGTTTGAAAAATATATACGAAAGGTATAGTGCGTCTTTTCATAAAAGTATTTCTTAATGAATAATAATGTACATAGGTACATTATTATTGTAATAATGTTCTAATGTCTTTAATAATGTTTCAAAGCACTAAAATATATTTTTAAGTTTCGTTTACATTCCAGCCAGACCTACCGTACCTATACGTATATAATTGTAAGTTTATGAAACTTTTTCGGACACATTCGAAAGTTTTGGAACTTTAAATAGATAACTACGAGGGCACGTTTTTAAGTTCGCGGAAATATAAAGCGAAAATAAAAATAACAAATAATTTTTCCCTTTCAATTTATTTCTCCTGAACCCTAATAAATTCCTCGGATCTCTCAAATTATTTGTAAAAACCATCGAGAAAAAAACATTTGTCCTTCGCGTCAAAATAGCTTCTTTGACTTCGCCACTTTGTCGGTAGCAATTTTAAAGCAGACAGCTCTTTCTTTGTAAATAACAAAATTCTTTGTAAACAAATTCTAATTTGTCACTGGGAGGCAGGTCTGAACTGTAGTCCAGAAAAAGTAAAAAAATAAATAACCCGCATCTGTGAATAGCAGCTATCGCAAGATGTCTCGTATGTCCAGATCAAAGTCATGCAAAAGGAGCACATCTTTGGTAAATTTTCTTCTTTTTCTTCCTTCAATGGCGTCCTTTAATTATTCTTATATTTAAGCGTAGAAGGTATTATTCCGCGTTCTTTATAATCAATATTAAAATAACTTCTGTATACAAAAGACAGTCACATTGATCTTTTCGGCCTATTGTGAGACTCGGTACCGCTTGAGCGGCGAGGTGCCCTTTTATGGCACTGAATCGACTTCTGCTTTGACTCAGGTTCATAGTGGTAAGCCCAGGATTCGTCACCAGTAAAAATCCGAACATTAACTTCTTTCTTGTTTTTGCTACAGAGCTTCAAAGACTGACGAGAATATTCGTATTTTTTTGTTTTTGAAATCAAAAAGCTTTTCGGAACCCACCGTGCGATTACCTTGGTCATCCCAAGATGACGATCTAGAATGTTCTGAATGCTTTTATCGGATGGGCATCCTTTCATACAACTTTTTAAATTTTGACGAAATTCCAGGTGCGGTGGCCTCAATCGGTTCTCCAGAACTTGCGTTGTTTTCAATTCAGTCTCTTCCTCGCTTAAAAGACAATGCCACTTTTAAGTAATGGTTTTACCAAGAGGAGAAACCTCGTTAATCGATAACAATTCTTAAAAATAGTCTGAGTGGGTTTTCCTTGTTCAGGAAAGAGGCGCAATATTCAATTCTCCATGCTTGTCGATTGCTTCCCGATTGACTTGCTTGCACGCTAATAACTCAAAGTTAATGACCCGATTAAGTTCAAATTTGGAATATAAACTAATGATACGATGTTTAATTAGTAGCAAACTTTCCGCGAACTTAAAAACGTCCCCTCGTATATGAAACATAATATTCCAATACCTTATACCGATAAATCAAATATCAAACTAATGATCACAATGATAAATTTTTAAATAGAAAATATTGGAAAAAGTCAACTCGGCCACAAGTGAATTCTCATGGGACTCGAACCCACGACCTTTGGAAATCCGGTCCAATGCTCTAACCACTGAGCTACCGAGAAGTCTCAGTAGCAATATTTTTCTATTTAAAAATGTATCATAAGTATAAAAATAGCATTGAAAAATGCAATATAATGATCACAAGTTTAATACCTACCTGCCTAAGTATACACGCACTTAAAATACCAATACATTCCAGTGGTTTTTTTGTATGTAAACTAATTAACAGAAACCCGAACCCGAACTATTATTTATTATATATAAAGGTTCCTCGTTAAGTAATATATTGATCCTCCTTAGTAATATTAATAGTCGTTGAAACATAATTCGCGTGAGTGTATATTAGTCTTTGCTTTGCCCTTAGAATAATAACGCCATAGTCCTTCGTAACTATCCGATATATATAGGGATTGATATATCTACCTACGCTGACAATTATATTGTAAGGAAATAATTATAAAAATATACATTAACGACGTGATTAATATCTCAAAATGATATGGTTTATCTGTGTTGTGTGTTACCTGTCCAAAGTTCACAGTCAATAAAATAGAAAACAATACTTTTAACTAACCTTGAACTAGCACGTGGTAACTGCTATTCCTAATAATATTTCCTCAAATAAAATATATCCTACGTCAACGATGGATCAGTTACAACGAAAGTTTCCGTCTTTTAACAAATATAATATTATATGCCTAATATAACTATTTATAATTTTGCATTATTAGAAATGAGCGATTAATATAAACATAACAGTAATATGTTAACAAGATACCAAACGCTTTGTCTATACTATAAAATTATAAAGAGGAAAGATTTGATTGTTTGTTTGTTTTCAACGAATAAACTCAAAAACTACTGAACGTATTTGGATGACATTTGATACACAGATAGTATATAACCTGGTTATGAATATAGAATACTTTTTATGCCGATATTCCCTCGGGAACGGGAACCACGCGGGTGAAACCGCGACCGGCCGCTAGTTTGCAATAAAAAGAAGCTAAGCTAAGTACTTAATGATTTTCATAAAAAAATACCTATTTTCGTAGAGGGATTATTGTAGTAAATCTTGACCGATGTTTTTTCAATTTTGTTTTTTCAAACAAACTTCCAAAAGCTAGAATGTTCAAAATTTTCGACTGTGTATTGTCTTCATTTTGTGAATTGTTTTGTTTTAACTTTGCGGGTTTTTAAACTACTTATTTCATTTCATACAATAATAACCAAAATTTACAACTTTTTTGTTCAAGACTGCACAAGAAATAAACAATCTTATCACAAAAAAAACTGCGTTAAAATAACCGACTTCAAAAACTAAAAAGCTAAAAATAGGCCTTTTGGAGTCGGTGCCAGCCAAGGCAAAAAAGATAAAAGTAGAATAGTTCAAAGTAAAAACGCTTATAATTTTTTTACTTATTGTTGTTTGTAATATGTTGTTTTGTAAAGTACAGAAGGATTTTTCTAGATTAGATTAGGTTTAATGTACACTATAAACAAAGTATCGTGAAAATTACAACGTACGATTCTGATTCACAAAATAAAAACTATTGGACCAAACGGAATCAAATTTTTATGGGACCAAATGGCAACTATTTCTTATCGAACAAAAAAGAACCACGTAAGTCGGTCCCGAATTCTCGGCGTAATCGGTATACATTCATAAAAAACATACCGGCCGAATTGAGAACTTCTTCTTTTTAGAAGTCGGTTAAAAATAAAAAACACTCATAATGTTGAACATTCTAGCTTTTGAATGGTACCAAATTGAAAAAGTATATCGGTCAAGATTTACTATAATAATCCCTCTACGAAATGTAATTTATATGTATAATATAAGCTTCTGGAGTATCTTGCGATTCCGTATGCGAATGTAATTCGAGTGATTCGAAAGTAACGGCATTTCTTTATCAAAGCCCAATAATATGTATGTCATGGGAAAGAAGGCGCACAGGCTTAAGTAGGTAGCCTGGGAGCAGCGTATTCGGTAATGTAAGCAACAGCTGCGATAGATAACGTTAATCATGGCAAAGTATGGCAAAAACTCCCTCACTTGAGGGCTGAGGGAGGCCTGCACAGCAGTTCCGTTGTCCAAGTGTAAAAACATGAGGACACGCACAGAGCTGCTTTAAACTAGTATTTGACGCGTGTATTCATGGCAATGGTCTCAAGCGGACTGACTTAGGTCGTAAAACTGACCGTGGATCAAACTTTTGGCACGCAAGGTACATTCACTTTTACTGTCTAACTCGATATATTTCTGTAAACACCGCTATATCACGCGATTATATCATAGTGCATGATGCTTCTTGTCTACCCCGCTAAGATGTGAGCGGGACAGTACACGATAAAGAGCTACGAAGTATCGATCAAAGCCGCTCGTTCGAAGGCTTCTATCTGATCACTATAACCACACAATACAATTGAGTATAATATTATAATTTTCATCAAAATCCGTCCGTTAGTTTTTTTTTATTATTATTTATTTATTTATTTGGACCACCAGGGAAAATCACAATAAATCACAAAAAAATAAATAAAATTAAAATTTCTTAAATTAAATTTAAAAATAAAATTTATATTACAAAAATTTCACTAAGAAATACAACGTGTCATACTTTATACACCTCTCTTAACAACTCCGCAACTTTAACGCGAAATTGTCGAAAGGGATTATCAAATATATCGACAGAAGCTAATTTGTTTTAAGCGTCGGGTTATTGCTAGTTGCTAGTTATTGCATGAAGGTGCCACAAATATCCATCAATCCTTCGCGTTTATAATAGGTATTAACTGATTGTATTAACTAATTGATACTAATATTTCAAATTCTAATGTAACTCTTTCTATCTACTATCTTTTTACCCCTGTATCACTGAAAAATAAATATTTTAAGCCTTAAAGACCTTTTCCAAGGCCTTAGCTAATTCTATGACTCTTAAGGCTCAAGTATACTAAGATCTAAGTATACTTACATAAGAACAGTTAGAAAGGGACGCGCTTATTCATCACATGTACTACACGACCAAAACAATTAGGCGCATGACAGGAATGCGATTTCGTATTTTCAAAGCCCGTATCCCGCCTTTTTCATTGCATTTACTTATCTAACTGATTTATTAGCACTACAGCGATTAACTGGTTAATTAGCGCTTCTTGAACTTTTGGTTTTCAGCAAGTTATTTTGTGGTTTTCATAACTGTCATGCGCCTAATTGTGGTGGACGTGTAGTAGTGACGTCCCTTTAGCAGTCGAGTACAGTTCACTCAAGACTCACGTTCTGGATATGCGGACTTCATTTTAAGTTTTGATGTGAAAACGTGAAAGACAGGCACTTTCGCGTTTATAATATTAGTACCATTTTGTCAGGCTCTGATGTTTCCCAGGAGACCCCATGGACATGGACGGTGACCTGCTGGATGACTTCCCGCCCGCCTCTGACGCCACCTTCGAGGGGGCTATGGGCACCGGATCCAACGAGATAGGAGACATGACCTTCTGCATGGGGAACTACATCTCAGACTTTATGAAGGTTAGTGGACTTGTGGAGATTTTACACGCATTTTAGTTGAAGATGTATAACAGAGTCGAGAACCCAAAAGCCTCTTGACCCGATTGTTCTTAATTTCGGATATGTTTAAAACGTGGAAAAAATACTCCTGGCCCCCTAGCATGAACACCGCTATATCACGCGATATGATATGGCGCATGATGCTGTCTTGCTTAGCCCGTTACGATGTGAGCGAGACAGTGATACGTTATCGAGCTATCGAGTCGATAAAAGTCGCTCATGCTAGGCTAGCTGGGCATGTAAATGAGTATATGTAATTACGAGTTGCGATTACTTAGAGTATAAGTCTTATACAATAAAACAACACGTCCAGATTAAATCGCGCGTTTATTCAATGAACAGTAGGTTTACCTTACCTACGGGGTTTCCTACGTAAAATTTAAACTCAAATTATCGAGTTTTAATCTCAACGAAAACCATTGATCGATGACGGATGATCTTATTAGTACCAAGCTTTAATTACCCGGTGTAACAATTCGCCGAAAACCATCTTACCATATTTATTTCAACTGCATTACACTTAACATTGGACGAATTAACCACTAGACACGAAACCCGAGAAGAATGTATGAAATCACGATCAACCAATTCTTGCGGGGGTGAGGGGCGATTACTAATGTTAAATAATGACAGTAGTGCTTGAAGTAATCGATAATTTTTTTATCGATAAGTAAGGAGTGAATGAATGAACCTATTGAGTTTAATAAATCTTGTGTGTTTTAAAGAATTTAGTAAGTTAATTGTTTATTTCGTGGAAAAATAAAAAGCACGATAAGTAAAGAGTGAATGAATGAACCTATTGAGTTTAATAAATCATGTGTGTTTTAAAGAAATTAGTAAGTTAATTGTTTATTTCGTAGAAAAACAAAAAGCACCTAATTATTTAAAAATCTCATTTAAAAAAATCCCTCAAATTCATAAAAAACCATAAAATATGGTTTCCAAAGCGTTTGTGTTTGGGTTTTTTTTTGTGAATAATATAATTCATTATTTACATTCACTTCTTCTGCAATCACTCGAGCTTTTTTTATATAAAACAAAATATGGGTAATCTCGAGCTGTGATATCTCGTAAGCCAACAATCTAAGTATACTAAAACTTACTGAAAATAACCATCGACATTATAGGATTGTCAAAGATCGTTGAAACTAAAACATTTTAATTTCAACTCTAGTATCCATTTACATTTAAGAAATATGCATATTTGTAAGAAAAAATATAAACTTGTTTTCACTTTATTAAAGATCTCAAAATTTACGCCACCGTACAAAATTAGCACAACCTAAACCTAAATTAGAAATAGTAGACTAGCGTTTGGATAGAGTATGGTCTAGCATACGCTATGACAGTTTTAAACAACAAACTCCCAGAAGTTATCAACAAAACATCGCATATAAATTACCTATATTTAAGAAAAAGCCAAGGCAGTATCTTTCTAGCAACTACTAGCTGAAATACTAATTGCAAGATATTTCAACCAATAGTTTATTGTAGTTTTAAGATTATTTTACTTGAATATAATAAAACGATCTTAAAATTAAAATAATTAAAGATTAAAAAATAGTATAATATAGCTTACGTACATACATTAAATAATATAAATATAATTAATTTTATTCTTGCTGTGACCTAACAAGGTCTATGTTAGAAACAAATAATAAATGTAACCACCAGTTATGATAAATTTTAACAAGAAGAATATTGGAACAAATAAACTCGGCCACAAAAGAATTTTCAGATTTGACTTGAACCCACGACCATTGGGAATCCGGCCCACTGCTCTAACCAATGAGCTACTGAGACTTGCGGACCACTGTCGAAATTCTCCGATACTTTTATATTTTTAATACGCTGTAAGAATATCCTTCCTTGCATTCGAAAGAGAAAAAAAACAAATGTTTAACGATCAATGGACAACATTTCAAAAATATATAATGCAAATTTTCCTATGCATAATAAAACTAGATGTTAAAATACGAGACACGTATTTTTTATTTTTATTTTTAGCATTATATTTGTGTATTAAATCAGTATTTCAAAACTTGCTCATTCTAAAAGAGCGTAAGTGCGTTGTTAGGAAGTTAAATTGGTAAAACTGTTGCTTATTTCGGATTTAAAAAAAAAACTGACCTAATGGTTTCTAGTAGTGATGTTCCCGATGGCAGAACTTAAATATCGATAACTAAGTAAAAGTTGTAATTTTCGTTATCAAACCAAAACATGTTTTAAAGATTAACACTTTGGTTAAGATAAAAAAAACTTAACAAAAAAAAATATATATTTAAATTTATACGCACAAAATTTAGAATTGAAATGTTTGTTTATCAAACCATATTCAAATTTAAGGTCTGGTATTTCATTAGTGGAACAAAAAAGAACCACTTCGTTAAACACACACAAATTTCTGACCCGTGGTCCACCTGCCTGGTGTCGCGTGGTGGTTTACCTAGCAAACATAAAAAGTAAATCTATTCAGCAATAATCATAAAAAACAATGTATTCCAAAAAACTCAAAACAATCACAAACTGTTTTTCGTGAAGTTTTTATTGGCATTGTGTAAATTAGAAAATATCGAATATCTATATCTTAGATTTTGATCGCTCTTTTCTTTCACTACTTGAATTGACTGTCATTGTCAACTCAGCCAGAGAGAACCATTTTTTTTTATATTAGACAGAAATGCAAAGGATAGACGGGGTCAAATGCCTGACTTTCTCGATTTGGACTAAAGTTTAGTTTTTATTTAATATCTCACAAATTACCGATCAGAAAATTCTACAATAAAAACTGTGAGCTTATGACACTAAAACCTCGAAATGGTTTTTTTTATTTTAGTGCTTTATAGAAAATGAAATGTTGTCCATTATGATGCAACAGCTTATAATTTATGATTTTTGAATTTTTGCGTTGTCAATGCTATTTTTATACTTATGATAAATTTTAAATGTTAATGTACAACACACTATGATAATGTACAACATAAGTCTATTACTAAAAAACAATACCGTGACTGTTGATAGGCAACGCACAGCCCAAACGGCTAAACCAATTAAACTGAAATTTTGCATACAGGTTCTTTTAACGATATTGGCGAGCACTAAGGAAGGATTTTTTATATTACCACGGGAACGGGAACCATGCGGGTGAAATAAACAACTTTTTTTTTAAAGTTTGAAGCTATATTTAAAATATAACGAGCTCAAAGTTCGTAGGGTTGCGTCGTTTAATTACAGAGTTCCTATAGTTATCTTCTGGCTCCATCATCAGGCCTTAGATGTTATCTAAGACCTGAGTCCTCGTCCATGTTATCTCCCTGCGTACCGCTTCCACCCAATTTCTTCTTGTTAGGGGTTCAACTGTAAATCTGAAATTAATTTGAATAGTTCCTACATTAAAATTGGATTCGTTCGTTAATTTACATACATCGATATGATTATCGATATGTTCAACCCCTATACGACATAAAAATGACAAATGATTGAATGAATGATACATATAACCCAACCAAATTACTTATGCAATATCTTTGAAGAATTTACATGTACAATGATTACATTTTGAAATGATGTATTACATTTTGTTTACATACCAAATTTTATTTATTTTACGAAAAATTGCTACTCTAATAGATTGAAATTGTACTTACGCGTGAAAAGAAAAATTTTTTGATTGTCCGGTATGATTTTTACAAATTAACACAGCGCATTTACCCATTTTTGAGATAATGTTCCATTTCGAGATCTCGCGTCATACTGACAACGCCATATTGCTTACCGTGTCTAAAAGGCTCAGTAAGTGACAGAGGGGTAAAGGCGAACGCGGTCCTCGTTACGCTTCCAGTGGTTAATTCGTCCAAGCACTTAACCGACTATTTTTTTTGCCTAATGCAAAATTTCACCGATAAATCAAGTAGATATGTATATATATGTACTGTACTTTTAAATATTCTATTGTTAGGTGCCATTATTACATGTCAAAGATGTGTTTAAGCTTTGAATCACTATGGTTAAAGGTGATCTTTAGTCTTTACTATGTTTAAAAATCGGGAACTGGACAACAAAATTATAGGTTTAAATAAAACGATCCCCCGTATTTATTATATTTTTATAGATAACTAGCTTCCGCCCGCAGTTTCACCCGCGTGTATCCCCTTACCGCGTGAATATCGGGATAAAAAGTAGCATAATATGTTACTCTCCGTCCTTTCAAATAACTCTATGCCAAAAATCAAGTCGATTACCTGCTTAGTTAGGGCGGCGTGAAGGAAGGACAAACAAACAAACACGTCACTATCGCATTTATAATATTAAGTAGTCAGGGATTTCTATATTATTGCCCTAACTTAACGTCAAAGATAGTTCGACTTGGACGAGATCTTCTTTTACACGGAAATGTTCTACGTAGTTCTTTACGCTCAGCTCTTTGCATATTCATATTTTCTTTTTGCATATTCTTATTAAATGCAATTAATTATATGCTAATTAATTATTTATTATCATTATCTCCACTCCTTCCAACTTCCTAGAAAACGGGTCGGAAACTCGGGAATGAGCTCTAATTAATTACTAATCTATATAACTAAACATCCGGTGTTTGAAAATAAAATGACAATCATTTTCGCGGAAATATTCCACCACATATGGATATACCTATATATTTGTGTGAACAATGTTGTTTGTTTGTTTACCTGTCCTGTACATGTACAACATACGAATAATTACTAAAGTACCGACTCAATTTGTAAATACGTTTGAAATTTAACTTACCTTAGATACAGAAATCCGAATTTTCTTGGAATTTATGTTAATTTATCTGATGTGATTTGTTATCTATTGTCTCTGCTGCCTCACGGTCTCTACTGGTGTGGTTTGGTTTCATATAATAGCAATTGTAGGTATTTATTTATCAAACTACTCGTTTCTTCAATTTAATATGCAACATAGCTAAAAACGCTAATGTTTTTTCTTAAATAAGTTATCATGACTATCTTTAAATTTATAACCTCCACTTGATTTGATGATTGAACAAGCGGCGGCCTTTACTACTGCTAATTAATTAAAAAACCGGTTTATCAATTTATTTCTTGACAATTATAAAGAATAACATTTGCATTAACCATACGTTAATACAGGCAATCCAAAATCAATGTTAAAAGCAGATGTATAAGGAGTCCCAATTAACTTTTAAATGTTATACTTATGGTAAATTTTAAATAGAAAAATATTGGAAAAAATTAACTCGGCCACAAGTGAATTCTCAGACGGGAATCGAACCCGCGACCTTTGGAAATCGAACCCGCGACCTTTCCGGTCCAATGCTCTTGAGCAATGGACCGGAATTTTTGAATTTTTTCCAATATTTTTCTATTTAAAATTTACCATAAGTATAAAAATAGCATTGAAAAATGCAAAAATTACAAAATCATAAATTTGAAATGTTAGTTAGTAAATACATATGCTTAAAAAATTTTACAGTATCGTTGTGGTATCCGATTTGAAAGTCAGTGACGATCCATAGTGGAAAAACCTGTCTTGCCCAATTTTTACAACTACAGTTTTACAACAATTAATTTTGATGCTGCTAATAGTTATTTTAATAAAACCATTTTGTAGGTACAGTCAGCAGCAGCTACGGCTTTAAACTTTGACCTTGAGAGCGCTCGTAATAGCGGCAGTTTTCGTAGTGTAAACGTAAAGCTGTACGTGCTGTTGACCGTACATAAAGGCTAATTTATATTCATACAACGTTATGATTGATCATTCACATTCGTATATAGGTAGTTCACCTTTAGGTATAACTTACGGACATTTTGTAATAAAAACATAACATTTATTGTGGTTGGTAGATAAAAATGTGCTTCGTCATGTTGACTTGCCGTTTGCTATATCGATGCCGCGTGCGACATTCGTGGGGCCATATTTTGCATCAAATTGGTTTGTTTTCACTAAAGTGACGTCTTTCGACGCTATAATTCCAAATCATACGTAAATAAGTACAGAAGACGATCTCGCTCACGTTTGGTTAGCGAGATCGGTCTGCGATTTTGTCGGTTCAGCTTTCGCAATCGGTTGGTTACGGGATGGGTGCCAAAAATTTCGAACTCCTCGGGGCTTTAGAGAGCACGTTATGCTCTTGGTACCGGTTACATTTGTAGTAGTTGAAACTTAGTTAAACTCTTCTATCCGCATTTGGCCCGCATGGCTTCTCTCGTCCGTCCATGGACGGCTTAATGACTATTGATGATGATGAATTTTAATTATATACTGAATTTGAAAAATTATACCATTGAATTTCATAACAAAAATATATTAAATATTTCTTACACTCACACCAATTAACTAAGTAAGTAAGGCTTGGATTATGTATTGGTACCAGGGTATTGGATATAGATAAATATAATTATACATATGTAAGTATTAGTGTAGAAAATATATATATATATATATTTTAATAATTACGATTATTTTTGATTAATTATTAATTAATATATATAACGTCCATACTCAGGTACAAATGCTCGTATTCATCATACAATCACTTGCCCCTACCGGCATTCGAAACCAGGACCTCAAAGTTGGCGACACCTTGAAACCGGTGTACGTACCTACCACTCTACCACGGAGGTCGGTTATTGATGCATCGGTTTTTTATTACCTAATTCGTGAGTCTAATTCTTCTTTGAATTATTCTTATCAAAACACTAATTATTAGATTGTCAGTATGCCATTACAAATAGTGTCTTAAGAGGCCCGCGACCCGTCAGTCTCCCCATACAAACGTAATACCAAAATAATTAAAAATTTGAGCATGGTTGACTGTAAAAAATAATGCCAATTACATTTTTTCACGACCTCGGTGGTAGAGTGGTACGCACACCGGTTTCAAGGTGTCGCCTCGCCTACTCTGAGGTCCTGGGTTCGAGCTTCGAATCCCGGTAGGGGCAAATGTTTGTATGATGAATACGAGCATTTGTACCTGAGTCATGGACGTTTATATATATTTCTACACATAAATACTTATATATGTATAATTATATGTATTTATTTATTTATTATCCGTTACCCTAGCATCCCATAACTAATGGCCAAACGCGTGCCCAATTATAGGCCTATCTCCCTGGCTATAATAACTCTTTCAAGTACCTTGCCACTATAGTAGTGGCAAGGTACTTGAAAGAGTTATTCAATCACACCTCGCGTGCATAAACATTGACAATGGGCAGTTTGGCTTTCGCCAACAAGTTTCTACTGACATGGCTATCTTTTCTCTGAAGCCATTTGTAGATCACTATAATAAGCAAAATACTACCGTATACGCCTGTTTTTTAGACCTGAGTCGCGCCTTTGACACGCTTAATCATGACTTACTGCGAAGTAAAGGCTCTTAAGCACTTAAGCAAAGGTTATTAGGTAGGTAGTAGGTTATATTACAAGGTAGATGACTATTTAAAAGACCAAAATGCATGGATGTGATACCAACATTAAACATAACTATTGTAAATAGTGTAAGAGGAAAATATTCTAATATGAGTATGAGAAAATTTTCTTCTTTTATTAAATATATTTCAAGATTGTAGATTGGTGTTTGGCAACAACATGTTACATTGTAAATGTTGTTGTTTCTGCTAAGGCTGATAAGTTTCTTGCGGCCGTTCTTCTTATCAGTTAAAATATGTCCTGAATGGCTGGTAGGAAAAAAATGTTGGACTATTCGAAAGTATATTCTCTAAGTCTATTTGAATAAAAATCTTTGACTTTGAGTAAGTTATGTGATCCCGGTACTACTGTTCCGACTGAGATGGTTGGTCTCCTAGGGTTTTGGTATCGCGAGCAGACCAATTGTGTCAGGTGGGGCACTGAAGTCTCAGATAACTACCGGCTTCCATGTGGCGTGAGGCAGCTGAGCGGCACACCGGTTGGCCTGAGATTGGATGGCAGATATGTCAACAACTTAAGCTATGCTGATGATATGGTGCTGCTCAGCCTCTCGATCAAAGGCCTTAGAAAACTTGTAGCAACGTCTGAGAAATACGCAATAGAACACGATCTTAAGTACAACAGCAACAAAACTGAAATGGTAATTTTCAGGTCGGGTGGGGGACCCCAGAATGTACCCACGGTATATCTTAATGGTCAACCCATTAAGATAGTACAGAGTTTTAAGTACCTTGGTCACATCGTAACAACCAGCCTCAAAGATGACGCCGATATAGAGCGACAACGTAGGGCCCTGTGTGTCGTGGGTAATATGATCAGACGACATGGCACTCTCTCAAATTCTTACTTGGTTTGATGCAAATAACTTACAACTTAATGCAAGGAAAACCAAATGTATCCAATTTTCTTTGCCTAATGTAAAAGTCCTGCCAATAGATGTTGAAATTAAAAAAGAAAAATTAGATTTAGTCGATTCAACTGTTTTCTTGGGTGTAACTCTAGACACTAAACTCCAATGGGCCCCACATATCGCGGCATTAGCTGGTAGACTTGGATCGGCGGCATATGCTATTAGAAAAATTAGACAGTTAACAGATGTTGAAACTGCTAGGATTGTATATTTTAGTTATTTCCATAGCATCATGTCTTATGGTATTCTTTTGTGGGGGACAGCAGCTGATATAAACACTATATTCATTTTACAAAAAAGAGCAATAAGAGCCATTTATCAGCTAGGGTCTAAAACATCTCTTAGGGATAAGTTCAAAGAGATATATTAACAGCTGAATCAATTTATTTTGAACTGTATAATTTTTGTTCGTCGCAATCTATCAGAATATACCAAACATAGTGATGTGCACAATCTTAATACGAGAAATAAAAATAAACTTGTAATGCCTCGATACAGGCTAAAAAAGGTTCACGGATCTTTCATGGGTCTAGGTGTAATAAAATTAAATAAAATTAAATTAAATTCCACACAATAAAATTCCACAATGTATTTTGGATTTGCCTTTTGAAAAGTTTAAGATTCATGTAAAAGATTGTCTACTAAAGAAAGGATATTATACTATAAAGGATTATTTGAATGACAAAACAGCTTGGTCATAAATGTTTCGTTTTATTTTTTCGAAGTTGTAGCCGTGTCATTCATTTGTTTAGTATAGTATTAGATTAAACTTTTAACGCAGGTAGCTTGAGTATGTCATGCTCTCTTTAAACATTTCTACGGTGGTGTCGTGTGAGGCGGGTCGCTACGTTCCCTAAAATATGGTTGAGCGAAGCGATGACTGGTTCATGCGTCATGCTCGTGAACGGGTGCTGCCAGTGGGTTGGGTCTGCTCTTGTCAGATTGTGTTAAAATGTGTTGAGATATTTATATTTTTGTTTCAATTTTATAAATTCTATGTTATTTATGATGGTTTGAATTGAGAACGTGGCACTGCTTGATCAGAATAAATAAAAATAAGTAATGTTCTTCAATTATTGTAATTAAGTATTTGAAAGCCATTATTATTATTATTATTATTATTTTTAATTTACTATAAATACGCTTTATGATTATGGCCCAGCTGATGCCTCTACCAGTAACATTGTAAGTTGCGTGTTATATTAATGCACTTTTATCTTTCTTTTTTTTTGTTTTTGCCATTGTATTTTTTATATTTATACACTTTAACATAAGTACCTGAAGTACGTCATGCTCACTCAAACGTTTCTTCGGCGGTGTCGTGTGAGGCGGGTCGTTACGTTCCCTAAAATATGGTTGAGCGAAGCGATGGCTGGTTCATGCGTCATGCTCGTGAACGGGTGCCGCCAGCGGAAATGGGTCTACTTCAGTATGCTTGTCTTAACGTTGTGCCTAAGATTAAATATTTTCATCTAAAATAAATTGCTATCAACCTGTATGTACGTCACAACTTGCAGTTCTTCTCGTTACAAGGTCTCCCGCCGTAGGGTTTGTGAACCGATGGCGTAGCTTCTTTGACGTTCAAAGTGCTTGTAACAGCCTAGACTGAATAAATGATATTGATTTTGATTTTTGATTTTGAAAGTTCTGCAGGTCTTCGCATGACGTGAAAGTGACGTTGTTTAGGTCTTTCTGCCAGACCTTTTACACGTGTCAGCTATGGACTAATTATACCAAGAAGGTGCATGACGCCATAAGGGCTTATAACAACATCTTTGAACCTGAAACGCTATTGTAGCGCTTCAGAGATGTACACTGAAACTCGGGTTGACTCTTTTAACGCTATACAGCTGAAGAGAATAGCGTCTTTCATGCCCAGAATTAACACGTGTAACAATGTTATTGTTAGGGGTCTGGCAGACAGACTTATATTATCGTCAACTTATAGACGTTGGGTGGCTATTGCCATCTAGACAGACGGATGTATAATACTATTATACTACATATTTTTAATTCTTTTTATTGTATTTTTTATTTTTTATTTAATTTTGTAATTTTATGGTTTTAATTTTATAATTTTATAACATTTTTATAAATTTATGAATTATATGTTGTAATTTTGCATTTTTGTAATTTTATAATTTTAATTTTTACAATGTATTGTAAATTGTATGGATCGTGTGTCTGAAATAAAGATTTATTATTATTATAACGCAAGCCTTACAGTGCTTACTTTGAGGGGTTCATTGGTGTTAAATGGTGTTGGTGTTCATAGAAAACTGCAATTAATTTATTTTTAATTGGGTAAGTCTTTAGGATTTACAGTGTATTAGAATGCTAAATACTTTATATGTATACAGCTCTTTTTTGCACTACAGTACTTTGGATAAGTCTATTCCTTAATGTCAGATTTGAAATAACACACTGTACTTTGTCGCATTATAATGAATGTTTTCATATTTATTACCTTCTGATCACAGATTATATAACTTATAATAATAAAACTTTGTGAAAAAAAAATTCACAAATATCGACAATTTTTGCTATGTGACGTAATAAGGAGATATAAAAATGTTATAGAAAACCAATCTAAAAACAGATGAAACAATTTTGGCATTTTTTGACAGTGCAGAATAGACTTATCTAAAGAACTGTGAAGCGAAAGAGAGCAGATCATTCAGCATTAGTTTTACTTTATTTAGCGGATGAAAATATAACTCTCGGGTTATTTTCGGCAAGTGGCCCTTAAATGTAAATTCAAATCGGACAGTAGATACACTTTACAGTAAAGTGTATCTACTGTCAGATTAAATCATTATTTTTGCAAGTTGTGAATGTGTAAAGTTTACACATTCACAACTTGCAAAAATAATTATTATAATAGTAATTCAATGTGCGAACCTAGGTAAATAGGTGAATTTTAGTGTCTTATTAATTACTTATCTCACGTCTTGTTCCCAGATGATGTTCACGATGCGATCTCACCACATGCTCACCGACGTCATTCTGGAAGTCGGCAACGAATTGTTTCACGTACACAAAGTAGTGTTGGCAGCGGGCAGCCCTTACTTCAAGGTTTGTTCAACTCTAAAATAGATAATTGTGAGTGTTCACTAACCCGTAAAGTCAGCATGACAAAGCAAAATAAAAATGAGTTATATTAGGTAGTAGCGGAAGAATTACTAATACACTCGCACTCGGATTAGCTGAACTCCCAGATTAGGTATCTATCTGAAAGATTATTATTTCATTTAGATTGTATTCCTGATACTTTCATTTTACATTTGTTGTGTTTGTGACTCTGATTAGTATAAAGCCATAAACTAAGTTTCCTGTTATCTAAGAGTCTTAAACTAAAGCAACAAACTAGTTTCCTGTCTTGAGATTATTACAATTATTGAATATTAACCTTCGTTGCTAATTACATTAATTAAGTTCAGATCAGACGTCGTCGCGATAATGTTTCCTATGTCAACTAAATAGTGTTTATCGTCGGATATTTTTTATCCAATAAATTCAATTCAATCAATCATCAAAATATCCAATCAATTTCAATCAATCAATTCTTCTTCTTTCTTCTAGGTGTAGGGATTCACAAGGGTCTCTGCTTAAACCACACTCCCCACGTAAACTGAAACTAATATGGTACAATAAATTAGCCTTTAGTCATAGTAGGGATTTTAGTTCCACTCCACTACTCTCCAATATGGCGCTGTACAGACAGATTCTCGTACAAAATTGTTTTATGGTAGTGTATAATAAACGGTAGAGGTATAGAAGTATAATAAACGAGAAACTCATGGTAGAGGTACTGGAGTCGTATTTTTGAAACAATCGAATTAAATATTAAACAAGTACATATACTAGAAAAAAGCAACTTGTCTCATATCGCCCTGACGGGACTCGAACCCGCATCCTTGGGATCCGGCCCAATGCACTGACCAATTCTACTACAGAGACCTATGAGGACACGTGGAATTTTTCTAGTATATTCACCTTTCTACGGTGTTGGCCACCGTCGTTCCATCAATGAGAGAAATATCCTCGCATTCGAAAGAAACATCTTTACAGATTAATTATAACTTTTTAATTTTGCATTTTACAATGCTATTTTTATGTGATAAATATTAAACAAGAAAATATACTAGGAAAAAGCAACTAATCTCATGTCGCCCTGACGGGATTCGAACCCGCATCCTTGGGAGTCCGGCCCAATGCACTGACCAATTATGCTACAGAGACCTATGAGGACACGTCGAGTTTTTCTAGTATATTCACCGTTCTACGGTGTTGACCACCGTCGCTTCATCAATGAGAGAAATATCCTCGCATTCGAAAGAAACATCTTTACAGATGTTTGACTATCGATTAAGATAAAGCAGCCATCTAATTATAACTTTTTAATTTTGTCTAATAAATATATGATATAAATAAATATAAATAAATAAATATATGATAAAAACTATCGGGTGCACTCCTTATGTCGGCAAAGCAGTCTATCGATATAAAAAAGGCAGGGCGATAGTTTTCTAAAACGAATATACCGTGTGCCTAGAACCGGGAAAAATATTGAAAATAGAGACTCCCTAGAGTGTTAGTATTTATTCTGAAAAGATTCCAGTTAATCAAAACCCACGCATTACTGACAATAAGAATTTCAACTTACGACTCATAATCAGTGTATTATTGCAAAACGATATTATACCTAACGTTGCGAACTTATCGTGGTACAGGGGACAATAAAAAACATCATGATATCACTTTCCATTAGAAAATTTACCTTTAACTCTTTGAATAGCAACAACCTTTGCTACTTCCCACAGCATAAAATTTATTTTTATTTATTTATTATTAAATATCGCAATGACAGTTATCTGTTTACAATTTTATCCTTAAAGCATGATATGTCATGTCAACCAATACCAAGTATACTCTTTGTACCAAGTAGATTCAGCCATGGAATTATTAAGTATGTACTAGCACGTAGTACCTATTGATGACATGGATTCAACGCTTTTTACATTATGATCTTTCTAAAAAGATGATCATAGTGTAAAAAGAGTATAAATTTAAAAAAATAATTTTGACACAATAAGTACAGTCAGAATATTGTCATGGGAATTTATTTGGTTTCATTTTAAATTAATTGAATTGGATTTATTTACACAATTTGCAATTAAATGTGAAAATGGCTTTGAGTGCAAAAAAAAACACTCCAGAAAAAAACAATACCTACGTGGATTCATGAAGTGCGATAGTAAGACAGTATTATTTTTCTATCAGCCGACACATAAATTGTCAAAAAGACGTTCCGAGTTGAAAAAATATAAAGTCAACAGAAACGAAAAACGCGCGCCCCGTGCTCGCTCTACACGCAGTCGTATCCGCTTCACCTACCGTACGCACCACCTACCTCCGAGTACCTTTGTTGATGGACTGAACTTATGTTCTTAGCGAATAAGTGGAAAGAATTTTTCGTGATTTCTAACTTTTCTAGTACTCATACCGCAGTAGGTATCTTAAAGTGATCCTCATAAGAAACAGGATCGAAAGGCATAATTTTTTTTTTCGAAAACGCAAAAAAAACATTTTTTTTTTCAAAAAATTTCAAAAAATTAAGGATGGTTTCCTAAGAACGTTTTCATGTAGCTATATCGGTTAAGGTACCTGCCCTTCGTGTCCCGTTTTAAATTTCCACCCTGTATAATTTGACAAACTCGTACTAGGGGTACTGGTCTGTTATCAGCAGTCGATGTTTACTGTTGTTTCTTTGACAGGCAATGTTCACTAGCGGTTTGAAAGAGAGCGAGATGTCGAGGGTGAGGCTTCAAGGCGTGTGCCCGTCGGCGATGGCTTGGCTAGTGTACTTCATGTACACGGGCAAGGTCCGCATCACCGAGGTGACGGTGTGCCAACTCCTCCCTGCTGCTACCATGTTTCAGGTATTACCAGAGAATAAATAAGTTATAGAAGTTGCATTCCGCAAAATCGTTTAAATAAATGGCGACTTTTGCTTCTACACAATAAAGTGCAATGCAGGTCGCACAACACTCCCACGAATTCATCGATTCGTTGTTGCCCGACCGATATCTGTGGATTTAGGGCTAGCGTAAATATATTTCGTGCTGATGTATTTATTAAAATATTTTGCTTTGACAAATGCTTGTATAAAACAAATACTTTAGTTGTCCGTGGGCAGATATCGAACGTGGTCGAGGCGTGCTGTGCGTTCCTCGAGAGGCAGTTGGACCCCAGCAACGCGATAGGCATCGCTAACTTTGCCGAGCAACATGGATGCGCGGAACTCAAACAGAGAGCCAACCAGTTCATCGAACGACATTTTACGCAGGTGCGAAACTATCTTAACGTCTGTGTGTTGGTCATTTTATATGGTAGATCTTTCCCTTAATCGATTTTCAACTCAAAGTCGACAGTAAGGTCAAATAATTACTTTTTGTGTAACTTAATAGTGTTCATTGTACAATAATCTATCACTTTACAGACAAATTTGTGGATATACGGTTTAAGCAGTTTATAATATTCTTATTAATTAACTAGCTATTAGTAGCGTTTAGTTAAAAATATGTATTCTCATTTGTTTCAGATCTGCAAAGAAGAAGAGTTCTTACAATTAACTACGGTAGAACTTATAGCATTAATTAGGAAAGATGAATTAAACGTTAGAGAAGAAAGGGACGTGTATACCGCCGTCCTCAATTGGGTAAGTGCCCTTGTACTTGACATTGAAGTATATATCAACACAGCGATATAAAAGTAGGTTCTTAACTTATGGCAATGCCATAACATTATTGTGATATAATCTATGAGTTCGTTGGCATTTATGTTTTTGGGAATATCGGCAAAGCACACAACATGAAATTTGTGTCAGAGATAAAAAAATCTTATTAAATAAGGTCATTACATTATATTGAAGTCGCTAGATTGTAGAATTAAGTAACCTCTTGATATTAAACAAAAATTATTGTGCATATTCACATATTATTATCAAACTGAATTAAGTACCACTAATGGCTGTTGTTTCAATTTTTTACTTTGTTTACGTCATCTTGAGGTATCAATTAATTCAAATGAAAAAAAGCAATTTTTTCATAACGAGGTCGGGTATTGTTACTATAGTTAATTTCAATACTGTGATTGCACGTAATTAATCTAAGTTATTTTTATTTATTTATTCTTTTGGCAATTGGTTGTTTAGTTGTTTAGTTTATAGGTCATTTTGTTATAATATAAGGCACAGTCATTTTTCTGCTTAAGCCTGCGTATGGGAAATTTCCCTTGATAAGATATAGGTTTCTCCATATTTCTGAGAACAGGGTTATGAAAACTTTAATGTTGCCATATGGTACTCAAATTTTATAGATGACTTACCGTGAGGCAAACCGTTTGCTGTTAAATAAAATAAAAAAAACAAGTCGTCACAACCTGTATTTCAAACGCAAATTCAACAAATAAACAGTATGGGGATTTAGATATGCATACAAAAGTAAAGATAAGAAGAGTTGCAAGTCATTGGTAATATAATCATTTGCATCATCAGAACTTGCTAATTCACGTTAGGGGATTTTTTCACTCCTACTGGAAATCTCTTGGCCTTCATCATACCTAATTTTGAGTGATGATAAGGTTGAAAGTGGAATAGCGCTTAGGTGAAATATTATAATCCTGTCATTTCTGGTTGTAATTTTATTAAAAACTAAATAAGTAATCTACATTAGCATTATAATATTGTTTGATTACTTCATACATATGATCATTAAACGCAAACTACTTTGATATTTTTTATGATAATAAACACACTAGCTTCCGCCCACGGTTTCACCCGCGTGGTACCCGGTCTCGTGGGAATATCGGTATTAAAAGTACGAGTAGTTTATGTTACTCTCCGTCCTTTCAACTAACTCTTTGCCAAAAATCAAGTCGTTTGGTTGCTTAGTTAGGGCGTGATAGAAGGATAAACAAACAAAAACACTACCTATCGCATTTGTAATATTAGTTAGAATTAGAATGAGGGTATTTTCAGTTTACTAATTTGTAAACTTTGGCTATTAAATAAAACAAAAATAAAAAGAGGAACATAATTTATTAAAAGCTTATCGTTCCAAGATAACTGATATCGCCCTTCGTTCCAATTCGCGCAGTCATGCGTAGGTACGTAAATCATTATTCCAGTTAGACAGATACATTAAATAATAAGATTATTTCGTAAAGCAACAATAAGTCTTATAACCTTAAATAACCTTGTTTTTAAAGCCTAAAGCCTTGACTCACATGTTATTCTCGCCTGAGAGCAAATGTGAGTCGAATCTATATTTTCCTAGCAGTTTATTATTATAAGTTTTCATATTTTTAAGTCTGAATATTTAAGGTCGCCACGCCCATCTCTAGTCATACGATGTCATGGGTTAATATCATACTTTAATTAGGTAAACAATACTTATCGTGTGCTGAGTAGATTAATATCAATAATTAAAAGTAAATATTGGTCAACACTACACTTATTTCTGTTATCGCAAAATATGGAATATCTCGGAAATCCTCCTAAAATTCGTCTCAGCCACATGACACCCACTGCAGGGTATAAGTCTCCCCCTAAGGATCTCCACGAGGATCGGTCCTCCGCTGCCCGCATCCAGCGGCTTCCCGCGACCTTCACCAGATCGTCGATCCACCTTGTCGGACCCACGGAGCGTCGTCCGGTGCGCGGTCACCATTCCAGAACCTTTTGCCACCCAACTGCCATCGGTTTTTCTCGCTATGTATCCGTCCACTGCCACTTCAGCTGAGCAATCCTTCGAGCGATGTCGGTTACTTTAGTTCTCCTACGGATCTCCTCATTTCTGATTGACACGTAGAGAAACCCCGAGCATAGCTCTCTCCATTGCACGCTGTGTGAACTTGAGCCTTCTTATCAGACCCATAGTTAGCGACCACGTTTCACTGCCATAAGCCATCACTGGCAATACACACTAGTCTTAGACTTTCGTCTTGAGACAATGTGGTAAGTTGGACGCGAAGATTTTATGGGACTACCTTAATGCTGCCCATCCGAGTTGGATTCGTCGAGAGATCTCTTTCTCAAGGTTGGACTTACCTAACTGGACTGTCTGTCCAAGCTAGTGGTCAACAACTTTGAGCGTAGTGTTCCCAACATGAACTGGAGTGGGTATAACATAGGAATTTGACATGATTTTCGTCTTATCCATGTTTATCCTAAGACCCACGCTTTGAAGCACTACGGAGATCTTCGAGCATTGTGTTCAGGTCTTCCAAGGTTTCAGCCATAGAACTATATTATCATCGGCAAAACGAAGGTGTGCTAGAAACTGGCCATTAATGCTGATGCCCAGTCCTTTCCAGTCCAAGAGCTTAAAGATGTCCTCTAACGCAGCTGTGAACAGTTTCGGAGAAATTACATATGTGGTCTATGGTGCTAAAGCCTTTTCGGAATGCAACGGGCTTGTTCTGGAGGCTGGAAGTCGTCGAACCTGCGAGCGAGACGATTCCTAATGAATGACTCTCGAAAACAACTTATAGACATGTCTTAGAAGTGAGATGAGTCTGATGTTTTTAAAACGGTTGTTATCTTCCATGCCCTCGGCCTCTTCCATGTCACTTATATTCCATGCCTTCGGCGTTTTGCCCTCGACGATGACGGAATTGAAAATAACTTTTGAGTATCGGCTTACCGCCCGCTCTCAGACGTTATGTAGTGCTTCCGTCATCGCCCGCCGCCTTGTTGTTTTTGAGCTGTTTGAGAGCTATACTAACCTCGTACATGCTGACATGCGGAATGTCTTCGGTGAAGTGTCGGATATGGGGTCTTTAGTCTTGCTTTTAACAGGTGTCTGCGTGGAATGTAACTGCCCATAGAAACTCTCGATCTCCCTCAGGATTTCAGGTTTCGTAGAAATGATGCGACCGTCGTCGTCCGTTTTCAGCTTCGTCATCTGGCTTTGCCCTATAAACAGATCTCTTGCGAACACTTTGGAGGCTTTATTCCGCTCAATAGCTTCTTTAATACGCTTCGTATTAAATTGGCGAAGGTCGCTTGTCAAAGACTTAGACATCGGCCTATTTAGCTGCCGATAACGATGAGCATCCGCTGAGTTCTGAAGCCTCATTTCGCGTCTCTGATCCATGAGAAGGAGTGTGTGGTCGGAGAGTTTCTTTAATTCGGGACGGCCGGCGAGTCTTAAAGTACTTCGACCCTACCGTACGGACAGTATCCACCACCGTGTAGTGTAGGTCGTCCACATCGATGCTGTTCTCAAGGGCTTCGAAGCGGTTTTGAAGCTTGAGTTAAAAGCTCTCGGGGTTTTGGATATGGGCCGGTAATTGTCAGAGCGTAGATTTTATCATCCGCGATCTTTCTGGCTTCAGGTTGATATCCCATGTGCCACGTACCAATCGGTGATCACTCCCCGTCTTGACTGTGTAGATCACAGTGACATCCGTACATCTTATGTTTTGGCGCGCACTGTTCATTGAAATAAAACAACTTTTACGGATATCAAACGCGCTATATTTCCACGAACTAAGTTGTAATTGTCCGTATTTTTAGGTTTTTTAGGGGTTTTTTTATTTTCCCGACGTTTCGGCACCTTTACAGCTGCCGTGGTCACGGGATGACTGACCACGTCATCCCGTGACCACGGCAGCTGTAAAGGACAATTACAACTTAGTTCGTGGAAATATAGCGCGTTTGATATCCGTAAAAGTTGTTTTATTTCAATGCACAGTGACATCATTGAATATTTGCTTCTTCGTCGACATGATAAAATATATCACATTTTTTACTTAACCGGCTAGACTGACCCAGGTCCACTTTCAGCTTTCCGAATTTTTGAAGAAGGAGTTCATCATAAAGAGGTTCTTCCTCTCCATAAAGTCGCTCGTTAGTCGAGCCAGTCTCTGGCCTCTGGCATTCCGTTGCCTCAACTCCAAATTGCCCCACTCTCAACTCGTCACCGGAACGTTTCCCCAACTTTGCAATAAAGTCCCCCATCACAACGGTGTAGTGGGTTTTGTGGCTATGCATGGCTCTACAAATATCCTCATTCATAGCCTCCACTTCATCATCTTGGTGCATCAAGGTAGGAGCGTATACCTGTAAAACATTCAGCGAATACCGTTTGGATATTGTGAGTATCAGGTACGCTACCCTGGTCGACACACTTCCGATGGAAATCACGTGGTTGACAAGAGACTTGTGGACGATGAAACCGACACCCCCTACGGACTGTTGGTCGCCCTCCCGGTAGTACATCAGATTACCGGAATCAAAGATTATCGAGTCCTCATCCTCTTTTCGGACTTCAGACAACCCTATAATGTCCCAGTGTAACTTCCTAATAACTTCTTCCAGCTCAATAGCCCCTGTACTGGCAAGCAGACATATTTATAACATATAACAAGAACAATTCTATTGAGTCTCGTTCATTGCCATCGAAAGGTGTAAGCTTCTCGTCAGTTGTTACCGTGAGCGTGTTGTGAGTAGTCTTCATTTGTGATAGCCGTTCGTAACCCGGGATTCTTGGCACCTCCTGCCCTGCCGTTACCATAGCCGCTATCGTAGTAATAGCAGGGCAGCCGGGGACTGGGGGCCGATTTTTATGGTTCATTGGGGGGGTTTGTCATAATTGCCACGCTTGGCAGTGCGGGTTGGCGATCGCAGTATTCCCAAGTAAGCTGTGTTCCCAGAGTCGCCTTTTACGACACCCACGGGACGAGAGGGGGTAGTGCTATTCTAAGCCGGCACTACACGGCAAAAAATTAAGCATTTGGAATTCACTAGTAAAAAATAGGCCTGTGTTTTTGGGATTGCGTGAGAATATAGATATAACAATATATTATATAGACCACCTTTACCTTTATACAGTCGTTACAAATGTCTGCAAACTTACGGCCGAAATTAATATCACTAGATATAGATAGGGCTATCTGAAATAGTTGCCTAGGGTTCTGGTTTCTTTTAGGAACCGTCGGTATTTGGTCATGTAGTTAGCCCTATCCATATCTAGAGATTGGTTATTAATTTCGGGTGTGAGACGCAGATCGCTACGCGCTGCTAACTTGACAGAGGCCATGAAGTTTGAATCGCATTGTATGCGTCTGATACGCTTCTTGGATTCATTTGGATACGCGATACGCGTCTATCTTTGATCACATTAGGTTGATAATTGATATTACGCCTAGCATCTATACAGGTCTTGCATTAATAATATTATTATTATGGCCAGGTAAAACACGACGAGGACCGTCGGCATTCCCGCATGGAACACATCCTCCAGGCGGTGCGGTGCCAATACTTGACACCGCGCTTCCTCAAGGAGCAGATGAGCACTTGCGCTGTTCTCAAAAAAGTACCCGCATGTCGGGAGTATCTCGCTAAAATATTCCAGGTATGATGTTTTGGTATTTTTTTGCTAAGACACAAACTAAGCAAATTACGTTACAACACTTACATTACTTATCTGGCAGGTCTACTGTCTATTTTTGTAGTTGTGTGATAAATGATAAAAAAAAACGTGTGAAATGATAAACTTGCCTTTTTTTTTCAAAATGTGTACTGCAATAGAAAAGTCTCTAACCTCCGACACTGAATGCTAAAAGCCAAAGGAATCACATCCAAAAGAAATACATAAATCGTTTTGCTTTTTAAACCATAGCTCAAACGGGGGCCTTGAAATGCTAAAAACACGTGCATGTGTGTATCATAGCAAGCCTCTTGCAAAATATTAGGTTCCCAATCAGTCAATCAATAAGTCAGTTTGTGTATTTAATTAGCCACGGTGCTACTTTACTAACGGCTGGTTTCATCACCGACTGATAAGTTCTGGATAGCTTATCTGGCAGATAACTTGACAGTTGTAATATGGAAAAACATGTCAAATTATCTGTTACATAAGCTATACCGAACGTATTTGTCGGTGGTGAAACAGTCTCTAAATATCGTTGTTATTTACTCCTAGGATCTGACATTACACAAGAAACCAGTAGTGAAAGAGAGGCGGCCGAACACGCCCCGCGTTATATACGTAGCGGGCGGGTACCTGCGGCACTCTATAGGCGTGTTCGAGTCATTCAACCTCGACGACGGCGCGTGGATTGCGCTACCACAGCTCACAGTCCCCAGATCCGGGCTCGGTGCTGCTTTCTTAAAGGTAACGATTTGGAAAGTCTCGATGATGTAGTGTTTAGTCTTTCTTATACAATTCTTTTAAGTAAGTCCAAGCTTTTAAGCCTTATCTCACGAATGAGCGGGCGGGTACCTGCGGCACTCTATAGGCGTGTTCGAAGCGTACAATCTGGACGGCGCGTGGACTGGTCTACCTCACTTACATTACAGTCCCAATCCCAAGATCCGGGCCCGGTGTATGGATTTTAGAACGTCTACGGTCATCTTTCGCGTTCAAAAAGGTGGCAGACGCACGCGAAAGTTTTCCTGCTGATATTTTATATCAAGCGCTGCGTAGTAGTTAGACAGAACATCAATAGAAGATATGATAGATATGACATTATAATTATGGTGATATACCTACTCTATAGGGGTGTTCGAAACGTTCAACCTCGACGAGGACGCATAGACTGCGCTACCACAGCTCAACATCTCCGGTCTCAGTGCTGCTTTCTTAAAAGTAACCATTTGCATAAACTTGATGATTGATACAGTGTATAGTTTTATTAAATAAGTATACGCATTCACTTTTTTTTATCTCACGTAGGCTAGTGCATACACGTCAGCGCTCTTAAAACCTTGCAATAAAGTTAAAACTCGTAAAATTAAATTATTCAGAAAGATGGCGGGTCTTTCTCAATACAAACATTCGTGCTATGATTAAATATGTTTGTTTCGTGACTGGGTGCTATTATTTATGTATATTTATTGGATTTCATTTCAGTGATACAAGAAGTGTTCAATGTATTTTACTGTGACTGACTATTCTACCCATTAGAGCTGATGACAGTAACTTACAAATCGGTTCTCTACTAACTTATCTTATCTCACTGTCTTTAATTCAATATTAAATCAATTAGGTATAATCAAAATTATAGCCTACATTATTTAGTAATAAATAATTTACAATTTGTTTGTAATGCATAAATCCCTTTGTAATTAGTCACGAAGACGACTGATGCCGACGCACGAATGATGTAGCAATATAAAATTCCTTATCAAGTCCAAGGACTTAAAAACCTTATCTATAAAATCTATTGTCACATTGCGTAATTTAAAAATACGACAGCATTAAATGTTTTTTTTTTTTTACATAAACTTCGGTAGGATGCTAACCACACTTGCAATAAATTTCATTCGAACACATGAAATGCATTCATAAGTTAAGAACTTAAGTTTTCTTAGGCATCTGTTTAAATAATAAATGTTTAATTTCTATCGTTAATTTGAGACACTTTTGCTTTTGGTTTTGTAAATAATACAACACTGTGGTTCGGGACGTGGAGGCCTGGTGACCTGTAAAACGGGTTTCTTACCTTAGTGCGGGCACCAGTCTTCACAATAATTTATAATGTATTCTAGACAAAATGTATTGTTAAACCAAATTTAAAATTTACCTGTCTCATCGCGGGCGAGTGAGCGAGTAACTATGGGCTATTTTCTCGCTCAATGTACGTACAAAAGATAACACATTCCGTGTAAACAAAAGAGATGCAAATATTAATAGTTCATCGCAGACTGTTTACAGTGTGAACAGCCCGGCAGTACTCGCTTTACTAATTTGTAGCTGAGCGAGAAATATTCACTCGCCAGGCAACACCCTGTCTCACCGCGGGCGAGTAAAGCTTGACGGCCAGAGCAGTGTGACCAGCCCCCTAATTGTCTAGTTTAAAATCTATCACAATCCCTTTCAGAGGTATTGTGTGTGATATTTTCGTCTGTCATATTGCTTAGACAGTTCAATTTCGTTTATTCCTTTTAAAACGCGTCCCGATCACAATCCCTTTCAAATGTCAAATAGTGACGGCCTGAATAACTTTCAAATTACGAATTGAAAGGGATTGCGATAGATTTAAAATTAGACAATTAGCCCCCTGATTCAGTATTTTAATAGGTACTTTTTCAGTACATTTTCAAATATTTTGTAGATTTTTCCGAAAATCAGTATATTTGTGCTAGGAGTCAGTATTTTTCCGTATAATTTGGAGAAATAATAAAATTATGTAACAGAAACACATCTCAGAGGTTGTGTTGGTTGTTAAAATGGTTTACTAATGTATGCCCGAATTTTAAATGCAATAATTTGGTTGACAAAATTTTATTTGCCATAATTCCATTAGAAATAACGTTTCAATATAACACCACGATGTATATTCACGTCATGTCACCACCACTGTATACAGTGGATATACATATCCGATTTCAATGATTCAAACGTTATAGCATCAGGTTTGATCTCAAGAAAGTCCCATTTTTGAAATTTCGTTATCTTTTAAGTATTTTTCAGGAAATCTTGAAAATAATGTTGTATTCGTTTACGTAGAAGTTCCTAATATGCTGCTAAATGGCGCTTTTTACTTTTACTTCATCAATGCGCGGAATAAGTATCTAACAGTGCCATAGATGGCGCGGTGTTAGATAGTGAACCTGTTTGATCGTCGTTTCTGCTACCTGTTTGACTTATTCTAACTTAAAAAAATGTGACATAAAAACCTTTATAGTTATTGAAATATGATTCTAAATTGGTTGTTAAGGGGTTTGTAACTCGATAACGAGTCACTGTTCACATCGTAGCGGAGTAAGAAAGACAGCATGATGCGCTATATCATATCGCGGGATATAGCGGTGTTCATGCTAGGGGCAGGCCTCCGTCACTCGCTCAAGGTTACGCGATATGTGCCTACCGCTAGCCGTTCGCCCGGGCGAACTAGTGGCAGAGGGGCGTCTCACGCCAGCCAGCGCGCGTGTAGTTTTGTGCGGCACATACTGACTGTATATGATTTAAGTATTTTAACAATGTCAAACAACTAAGGATAATTTTTAGCGGCCGTTGTTTTAAAACCTTTGCTCGCTGTATACCTTTAACGCAGTGTGCCTAACTTTTTGTTAACTTTTAACTTAACTTTCCAATGTTAACTTTGAACTCTCAAGCTATAACAGTAAGGATCTAAATCTTTTATCCAGGGTCTATTCTACGCAGTGGGAGGCAGGAATACATCGCCCGGATCGTCGTACGACAGCGACTGGGTGGACGTGTACAACCCCGCCAACGAGATGTGGCGGCCGTGCAGTCCGATGACCACTCCAAGACATAGGGTGACTATATCTTACTAATAATCCTACTGCTACTCGTATTAAAAAATGTGCAAAGTGAAAGTTTGAATGTTTAGAGATGTTTCTATGATTTTTACTCAATACGCTAAATCGGCTGGGCGGGTCCTTAGTTTTCATAATTTTTTTAGAGCCTGGACGATAACATAGGATGTTTTTATTCTTCTCAAATGTTCTTTGGGGATTCTCGGAATGTACACGCCGACAAAATCGTCGGTGGAACGTAGTATTCTGTAGATATATATTCAATAGATTCATTTATCGCTATTCATCTTCATCGCCTTACTATACTATATATGTTATAATCATCATCAGCCATTTTTAATGTTATGGATTAATGTGGAGGATGCACCACACCACATCCACTCAATGTTAATTGGTGTCATCAGCAATTCATCGTCGTCGTCAGCCATTTTTAATGTCCCCACTGCTGGGGCATTGGCCTTCCTTATGGATAAGGAGAACGGGCCATAACCCACGCGGGCGGGTTTTAACGACTGCAAATGAAGCCGGGACCAACGGCTTAATGTGGCTTCCGAAGCATGGAGGAGCTCGAGATAGTAAATTTTTGTGACCGATCATTGCGAAAGTTGCTTAACGTCAACAATCGCAGGCCGAGCGCGCGAATCCGCCACGGGCTCCTCAGCAATTCATATTGTATGTCATTAGTGTCAAATTCCATACACATTATTGCAGCCGATCGAATACGATATGAACTGTCAAATGAATATGATTGACTTTACGCAATCAAACCCCAGAGATGCAATTGCGTGAGATAATTGTATACATTTGAAATTTCATATCGTATTCAATCGGCTGCTTTTAGTATGGAATGACATTAATATGATACAATATCAACTGTCAAATGAATACGATTGATTTTACGCAATCGCCTAGTTCATCATTACTAAAACACGTTTTTTTTTTTTAGGTAGGGGTAGCCGTAATGGACGGTCTATTGTACGCAGTTGGCGGTTCCTCAGGATCTGAATATCATAAATCCGTCGAATGGCAAGTATTCAATTCCAGCAAGTATTTAGATATGCGTTCTTCTATCAAAACAAAGACATCGACCTCTTATCGATTAAAATGCTGATAAATATGTTATCTCCGCATGACAAGCAAGAATTTATTCGTTAAATAAATACACCTTATGATAATCTTTCGTGTTGCAAGTTGGCATTGACAACAAGTTGACTTTTGTTATTGAGAAGGGAAAATCAGGAAAACAACAATTTCAGTATCAAAAAGGCGACGATAAGAACCTTTTAAAAAAAATAACAAATCGCAACATGAAGAACAGAATAATGCATTATAATTATATGCTCTTAATATTGATAACTAAAATAAACTTAAACATCATAAAACTAAATAATGTTGATTGTCATGCATAACACAGTTTGTTGATAATATTGTTTGTAGAATAATGGAGTTAACTAAATATACTTACATTTTTTCTTCTCTTACAATGACTTGGTTGAAAGCCTCTCATTTAGATAATTTCCTTTAATTTTGCGCTTCCTGCTAAGTGGTCTTTCTGGTTGGGTGCCCGCCGTTTTACATATTGTGCTCTAAGGGCCGGCTAATCAGCGATAAATAAGTTCAGAATAGTTTAAATGACAGTTCATTTGACTGTTGTAATATGAAAAATATCTTCGAAGTAAGCTATTCCGGACTTATCAATCGCTGGTGAAATCAACCCTAAACGTAGTCTGTTTTATTGAACAGTTACGACCCTGAACGTGACACATGGACGTGCGTAGCAAGTATGGGTTGCGCTCGACTAGGCGTTGGTGTGGCTGTAGTCAACCGGTTACTGTACGCCGTAGGGGGCTTCGACGGCGCTCGCCGCGTCGCTTCTGTTGAGTGCTACCACCCGGAAGACGACCGGTGGGGGCCAAGGGCGGCTATGAACGCCGCGAGAAGTGGCGCTGGTAAGTTCACACCGACCACACTGACAAATAGATAGCATTAGCAGGGTTGTTCAGCCGTGACCGTGGTCAACCAGTATGGGCTTCGAAGGCGCCCGCCGCATCGCCTCTGTCGAGTGTTACCACCCTTAAGGCGACCAGTGGGAGCCGAGGGCGGCTATGAACGCCGCGAGAAGTCGAGCTGGTGAGTCCACAGACAATAGACTAAGTCTTTGCAGGGTTGTGTTAGGGCGTGGCCGCAGTCAACCGGCTGATGAACGCTGTAGTTATACTACGCTGTCGCCTCCGTCGAGAACTATTACCCGGAAGCCGACCGCTGGGGCCCAAAGGCGGGTATGGACGACGCGAGATGTGGTGTTGGGAGTTCTAAAATACATACAAATAGACTACGGGTTGTAGTATTGTGTTAGAAAGTGACTATGGTGAACCAGTGGGAGGCGTCGTCGCATCCGTAGAGTGATCACCCGGAAAACGACCAGTTGGGTCCAAGGGCGGCTATGAACGCTGCGAGGAGTGGCATCGGTGAGTTCACAGCTATAGTCTACGCGTTCGTAGGCGTGGCCGTCGTCAACCAGTGAGGGCTTCGACGGCGCTCGCTGCGTCGCCTCCGTCGAGTGCTACTACCACGAGTACGGCTATGAAAGGAGTGGTGCCGGTGAGTCCATAGATACAGGCAAATAACTACTTTGTTGGCAGAATTACGTTCGCAAAGGTTATGCTAGGTATTGATACTGCATAAGGGCAAACCCCTCCCCTTTTTAGGGATCCAAACCTCTAAAGAAAAAGCCAAGTGCGAGTCGGACTCGCGCACCGAGGGTTCCGTACAAACCTGTAGGTATATAAGTAAAAGTTCACCCATCACGACAATCGAGTCATAGTTATGGTATTTTTATTGCAAAATGAAATTGAAAATTTTCAAAAATATTTTTTATTATGTGATGTAACTAATAATTTTCAGTTTTCGCAATTATTCCTTTATCTGTACTACACGTTACTTCGTACCTAATTTCGAGATTCTAAGTTCACGGGAAGTACCCTGTAGGTTTTGATTCCCGTGCGAGTTTCGAAAATTTGCGGCATAAACGGCTGTATCTTTTGATTGCTTAGGCTTAGGAGTTTGATTTTCAGCTCCAAGGGACAGTAGACCGGAGTATTAGATATAAATTTCAGTTTGATACCTCCACGCGTTCCTGAGAAAAACGGTCTTGACAGACGGACGGACGGTAGGACGGACACGAAGTGATCCTATAAGGTTCCGTTTTTTCCGGTGGAGGTATCGAGTTGAAATTCAAACCATATATTCACGTCAACAATCTCTTGAAGCTATAAATAAATTTAACTTCAAAATTAACCTTAAAAAAGGTAAGGCCATTTATGCCGCAAAAACCTGCAAGTACTTCGACACTTTCATGGGAATCAAAATTCATAGGGTACTTCCCGTTGAACTAGAACTATAAAATTAGGCAAGTAATATCGTCTTTTACTACAAGTATAGTAAAAAATCTAAATACTAGACATTTGTTATTAAATCATGAGAAATTTAGTCTTAAGTTTTGGAAACTGACATTTGGGAATACTTCGGAAAAAAACTGCGAGACTCAATTCCTGAACTATTTATAATATCATATACTTAGGTGGTACCTACAAACTTGTGCGGAATTTGGCGAGTTTCGAGTGACCTCGGTTGGCAAGTCCGACTCGCACTTGTCCAGTTTTTTTTTTTAAATATACTATACGTACTTTGTAACTTTTACATTCGGCCCAGTCCTTTATTTTGATGCTATTCAATAGCATTCCATATCTATAGCAGATTCAGGTTCATTGCGGACCCTTTGTAGGGCACAGCAAATTAAAAGAGAAAAGTAGTTAATTTTCAATGTAATAACCGACAGATTTATGTTGTCTGTAAATAGTAAATGATGAGGATGAATTCCTGTGGTTCCCAGGCGTAGCAGCACTGAACCAGTACATCTACGTGGTAGGCGGCTACGACGGCTCGCAGCAGCTGTCGTCCGTGGAGCGCTACGACACGGAGCGCGACGTGTGGGAGCCCGTAGCGCCCGTCACTAAGGCGCGCTCCGCCCTCTCGCTGACGGTCCTTGATAACAAACTATACGCCATGGGTGAGTGCTAGTACTGCTAAAAATATCAAGTTTATTTCATTCGTGTATAGTCAGCAGCACATTATCACTCTAATTTCTAATAAGATAGCTGCTGTAGATATATCTATAGAGATCTATCTAGTAGATATGTGATATAGACAAGATATAAATAAATATTAAAATAATTTAGTGAGGATAGAAGAAGATACAAACGAAAAAAATTGTTAAATTTTTGTAACTAACATTTATATTTGGATTTCCGGATTTTTTATAACTGCTTTGACATTTATTTATTTATGTTATGGAAACAAAATACAAATCTTGCATTCCTATTTCCATCTTGTATATTTGTTAACTTCAAAATCATCCTCACTTATTCACAAATAATATTTGTACCAGGCGGCTACGACGGCACCGCGTTCCTAGACATCGTCGAGGTCTACGACCCCTCCACAGATAGCTGGCAACCTGGCGCGGCTTTACCGTCAGCACGATCCGGCCATGCTGCCGCCGTCTGCTACACGCACGTGCCGCCCGACGAGCCGACACAAGCCGCGTCTGTACCGCGTCTCGCCCGCAACCGCCCCGCGCAACATCCCGATGTGCCCGCCGCTAACAACATCATAGGAACTATCGCGCATAGCAGCTGCTAGACATCGACGTATACTCAGTGTCATCACTCGTGCCGCCCGACGAGCCGAAACAACCGCGTGTGTACCGCGTCTCGCCCGTAAACGCCTCGCGCAACTTCCCGATGTGTCCGCGGCAAACAACATCATGGGACTATCGCGCATAGCAGCTGCTAGACATCGAGGTTTACTCAGTGATGTCACTCGTGCCGCCTGACGAGCCGACTCAAGCCGCGTCTGTACCGCGTCTCGCCCGCAACCGCCCCGCGCAACATCCCGATGTGCCCGCCGCTAACAACATCATAGGAACTATCATGCATTGCAGCTGATAGACATCGAGGTTTACTCAGTGGTGTCACCGTGCCGCCCGACGAGCAGACACAAGCCGCGTCTGTACCGCGTCTCGCCCGCAACCGGCCCGCGCAACATCCCGATGTGCCCGCTGCTAACAACATCATAGGAACTATCGCGCTTAGCAACTGCTAAACATCGCCGGTATACGTTCCAGTGTGTTCCTGGCAGCTTATCACATTCCCCTGTCGTGAATACAAACCCGTCGCCAAAAATACCAATATGGCAACCGTTCTTGCAGGAGGCGAATTATAGTGAAGTTACATATGGGAACTTAGAATTATTGTGATCTATGCCACTAGAATCTGGCTAATGAAAACTGACACTGAAGGTGGGAAAAATTAATTTTGGTACGGACCGTTGGAATGTCAATGACGTACGGGTGATAAGCTAACCTGCGTCTGGTACCCCGATGGTGGAAAGGTGCGTGAGGAACAAGGTCATGCAGTTCTCTCGCACACTCTCTAAAGTTTATCCTATAATAGACCGATAAACATGCAACTTTGCGGCGGTGACTGAGACTCTGAAGTTCCGCCGTGGCAAATGCTGAGTTTCCTTGCACGGTTTTCAATCGATTAGCCTTAGCTGATACTTACCAGAACCATCCCACAGGTGACAGCAGTACTTCATGCACGGCCGAATCTCGAGGGTAGTCGAGTTTAAAAGAGGCAAATCCAGCTAAGAAGATGATTCTCGTTCTGGTCAAACGTCCACCGCTTTAAACAAAAATGCCAAAAAAAATGGAAAGACTGGTACTTGATGACTCTCTAAAATAACCTGCAGAGACCCTAAAGATTTTATTTGGCAGTTTCCAATAAGTTTCCAATCTATTTTCATAAAAACTTTTGGGTCTTGTTTCACCATGGTAACGCTTCAGCTCATCGCTCCGACGTTGCACTCACGGCAATTTGAAATTTAAAATAACCCGCCATATTCACCGGACTTAACCCCTTGTGATTTTCACTCATTGAAAGAGTATGTTCATGGAACAAGATTTCACGACAATGACGCCGTAATGGCCGCGGTAGAGGAATTTTCGAGAGTCAAGGAATTTGTTTTTTTTTTCAGAGAAAATATAAAAGTTGGAGAAGCATTTTAACAAATGTATAGAGTTCTAAGAAGATAACGTAGTCAAATATTTTTTTTTTTTTGACATTTCACTGATGCTTTATTGGCAATTCGAATAACTTTTTGATTCACCTCGTATATCCATACACTTCGCTAGCTACCGAGTGCCGGCAACTAGAACGTATGCAAAAGCATTAAGCCAAGCCAAGCCACCTAAAACATTATTTTTATTTTTGACATTAAGAATTATATTTTTAATAAGCCATATTTTTATCTCTCGAAAACGTTACTTAATGAGTTGTAACGTTGTTTCTTGTATTATTTGTAAATATTCACATGACTTAAAATAGGCGGTTTCCACTAAACTGATAATTAAAATGTCCATTCCATAAGATGATTTAAATGACCCAATCCTCGTAAACAATAAAAGTAACCATAATTAATTTTCCATGATTCACCTTTTAACGGTTTCTTGTTTTTATTATATATTATTTACTTTTTGCTTCATATAAGAGTTTGAGGTATAAGTTTTTTTATCAAATAGGACAGGAAAGAACATAATTAAGTTTAAATGTGATATTCATTATTTCAATATCTTTCTCTTTTCCTAATTAAGTATGGAGGATGAAATCCTTTTGATGTGATAAACATTTTAAAACATACATAACTATGGCAGTTATTGTCTGTGTAATATGCAATTACAATAAGAATAGGGCTGGCTGTTGACTTTGCTTTACTGGAATCGTTTTGGTTATAAGAGACTTTTTTTTAACATTTACATGTTATCGGTTCCCTTGATCATTTTATAAAAATATTTTCTCTCGCTAATAAAATATTGTTTTATCATCTATTATCTTGAAATCAAATAGATTTTATTTTATAAAATAATCGCAATTTGCTTTCTGCCAAAAAAACAAGTTTTTGCATCTCATGCTGACAACGCTCTTTGCAGGATGGCCCCGTGTAATCTTATCGTAATTGCGTAGTATGTATATCTATTCAATATATCAGTTATATGTTTACGATCAATTTTGTTTACACGCGAAAATTTTTAAGTACAGCCACAGAGCAGTAACTGATAATTTTGTTATTTAAATATAATTATTGTAACTGAATTAATGTACATAATTTATTATTAATGTAAGGAAAATAAAGACTGTTATGGGAATACAAAGATATGTTTTAGTTATTGTTATTAAGATTGTCGAAATTATTTACTACACTTGATCAAATCGGCGTATACATGCACTGTGTCAGTCTCTAAAAAACTTGACGCTAAAAAAATATAAGCTATGTCAGTAGGAATTTATAGAAAAGAAACACAAAAATCAATTAACAGTGTTTATATTTGTTTTGAGGTTAATATTACGTGTGCCATGTGGCTTTAGGTACCTTTAGGAAAAAGCACTAAAAAGATTTCTAAAACATTTTCAACATCCTCAGTTAACATGTACTTTATATTATAATTAAACAGAACTATTACAATATATGTACACGGATTATCATATTACGTTAATAAGTGTTTTCAACTGACACACCTGCAGCCCAGGGTGAGCTGAAGCTATGTCGAGTTCAAGTTAATGGTTTGTGCACTACAATTATATAATTATTACATTACGCCTAATAATACAAAAGTTTCGAGTGCAACAAAGATTTGTCCAAATTAAAATGGAATTGAATCAAAAAAATACATAGTGTACTTTATACTTCTATATGACATTAGGTACTCATAAAGTAAGTACATGTTCAATTAAATGTAGTAGACTGCAATTATTAACATCTTGTAAGTTTTTAAGTTCGTATCACTCTTGTATCTTTACGCAACCTATAGTAGTGCAATGCAAACTTTGAAGCTGGTATGAAGTTTGAAGCAAGTTGCTGCGCAGTATATAATTGAGACTCGCCCCCGCGCAATGGCTAACTTCACAACCGCCACAAATACAAAATAAAATATCTGTTTGGTAAAAAAAATAATCTGACCGGAGCCCTATGGAATTGTGATAAAAAGTATGCAAATACATGTGAAAAAAAAAACATTAGCACATGTCCTATAAAATTAACGACATATCTCTAAATAAATACTGGTAAGTATAAAAATATTGCATGGAGCTTATTAAGTCCGGGTTAGGTTGCTTTTTATATTATTATTATACCTTCCTAAATTCTATAATAGACCCAACGAACGACGATGTGCTATTATAAGTTTATACAAATGTTTTTCAACATATCACAAGTTACCTTTTATTGTAATAAAATTTCAAAACCATTGATGTTACGACAATTATTATCCACTTCGTATACATACCAGTATTTACACAGAAAAATAAGCGCGATGTCGTACACATTGGCTAATAAATCAAGTCGGATTATGTTACTCTAAAATGATTTAATAATTTTGAATCTTAAACTATAACAAATGTACAGTACGCAACAATTACATACTATTATCATATAATATTAACATATAGTTTTAAAGCTCGCCACTTATGTACACAAACCAGATGGACAAAACAATTGGTGTAAATGAAAATATTATACACAAAAAAGAAACGCTTGAAACAAGTCTTACGCACATTTGACTTTTGTGATTTCAGATTAATCTTCGATTTGGCACAAATCAATAAGGCTGACAATATAAATCTAGACTAAAAGAATACTCGAACGGATTATGGAATTGCTTTGAATTAATTTAAAATATATTTGTACCATGATTCTGCTATTAGAATATGTTACTTATCTTAGAATTCTTATGATTATGCGATACATACGATGTTACTCAAACTAAGTATCGCTTGTTAAAGGAACTTCCTTTTCCGCCTGTCTTAGTAAAATCGCTTACCATAAAAATATTTTCATTTACACATTTTTTGGAATCCATATCAACATATAACAATTATATTTATTTCGGAAGCTAGGTAAATCATAAATGCCAATAGAAATATCACAAAAAATGCTAAATAAAAAAATATCACGCGTCGTTTCTGACTGTACTGAAAGAACTTTTGTAGAGTCATATTGGATCGTCGTGACCTACGCTACTATTAATATTTTATTTTGTCTCTAGATGTAAATCGTATTCTATTAATTTTAATTACATATAAAAATACTCCTTTGCAAGACCACTAAACAGATAAGTGCCACGCTATCATAATAAAACTTGTTTTATAAAACGTCGCCGACAACTCGTTATTTGTACACCATGAAAATTATCTTATCGACTATTACAAAGACTGCAGAAGAGCAATAGAAAAATAAACAGACACATCTTACTAACTATATTGACTATAAAATATACTCTTAGGATACAATATCGTAAACTTTTTAAATAAAATATTCGCGACGCGAAGCCGCACAGACAACAGTTATAAAGTGTTCGGCAGCAGTGGTCTGGTGGTCGGCGGCCGCGGGCTGGCGGCGCACACTGCAATGCAACCTTGTCACTAGTCTATTGCGCATTTGTTTAAGCTTCAACAACAAACATATAACATTTCAATATGACAAGGGCTCTTGTGTGTGACATCTCAGCGTACGTGACTACCGAACGAACGGAAAGTATTACGCCTACCTATGTATATCGTTCACGCGCACACACATGTCCTTACAAAATCTCATTCAATTTTCTATTCAACAACAATGGAAGAGTCGTCAGAAGCCCTGTGTTTCTAAAGAATATATTATAATTATAATGTTAATTTATGTTTGCATTTTTATTTAACGATCGACACTAATTGATACTTCCATTTAAAAAATAATAACGATTAAATGATCATTACGTTTCAATATAATAAATGTGGCACTAGGAAACCTCGCGATCGACGAGACCACGACGGTTTTGTCCTCACAGAGGAAAAATATGGACAACACAATACTATACTCGTGAAATAATAATTATTTAAAACATAATATATAAAAATAGTCTTTAAGTAAATTCGAACGGACACAAAATGCATAATTTAATGGAAGATATATTCAGGAATGCATTTTAGATTGCGTATCCATTAGTCTAAATATGTTTATCGATATTGAACTTATAGAAAATTGACTTAAAAATATGTATACAGTATACATACATACAGAACATAACGACCGACGCGAGTCGTGGCACTGTACAGTAGAACTTCATTCATTCATAACAACTTATCGTGTGCACCGCTAACATATTATTTTATTCGTTTGGGGGGAGGGGGAGGGGGGGGGGGGGGGGGGGTAAAAACGCAAGCCGCGGGTGTGCCCCGCTCCGCACTCGCGCATAGGTATCGGTCCGAATGGCTCGGCGTCGTAGAGAAGAAATCGGTTCGAACGAATCTACTAGATCACTAGACCGATGATTTACAAATGTTGTATTTCACAACGACGGCGGACAAATTCGGTGAACGTATGCTACATTCCAACGCCGAATCGTTCGAATATTCGACAGATAAGCGGTTACAACCTAACACTTTAAAAAGCACCGTTTCATTCGAACGACAAGGACCATCTTCGGGCGAATCGCGAACACCTCGTCCGCATCGAACCGTCGAATACTCGAACGATGCGACGACAGCGTTCGCTACTAAAGTTTTCGTCTGTCGATGCATAGTCTGTAGAGTCGGGCGGCGTTCACGGAGCGATGCGTCGGGCCGAGGGCGCCGCGACGCTTCAGGCGGGCGGGTGCGGGCGCGGCGTGAAGAACCGTCATTGGGGCGTGTCGCGCGCGGCGCTCCAGCGGTCGAACTCGATGCCGGAGTCGGGCGACGCGCCCACCGCGCCCGGCCCCGCCCCCGCCCCCGCCGCCGCCCCGCCCCCGCCCCCGCCCCCGTCCGCGCCCACGCCCGAGTCGGGCGCCCGCAGCTCACGCACGCCCAGTTCCTCCAGCACCTGCGATGGCCCACGTTACACTCTACGCCGCCGCTGATGAATGGCGCTTCGCCGTTTACGCTCCGCCTCTCCGCTTCACATCGGCGAATTCGAGAGTACGGGGATATGCGATGAAAATCGAGATCGACGACAGAATGAATATTACGTACTCGATCGTAGGGATCACCGACGCAGTGGCGAGGGGTCGAAATATGGCAAAGGTCAATAATTTCTGCAAAACTTTATAGTGGATCGCTAGAGTGAGATTTCTAAAAGGGAAACCGATAGGAATCGACATGTATGGACCCTCCGCCACTGCACCGACGACGAGTGATTTGGTATTTTTCTACATTCTTCTCGATTCTCATCGTTATAAACTAAACATAGAAGTAGCCCACAGCTAGTAATAGCTGTGGGCTACTTCTATGTTTAGTTTCTATCTACTTCAAAACTATAATTCGCGACAGGTCGACATGCCGATCGGTGAAGGAGTCGATGCGGGAAAGGGGGCACGCCCCGCTCACCCATGCCATCTTAGTTGAGAGGCAATTAGATGCATCGGCTACATTTATCGATTTCGATCTCTTTCACGTCGATCGCTTATTGTACACGACTATAAAAAAACCACCACAAGAAAATTGCCATGTCAACGTATCAGTACCTACATTAAATTGCCATCTAACAAATGATCATTCGCTAAGAAACTCCGAATTCGGGTAAACTGTATTTAGTAATCGAAATTTTTTGCGAGGGGCGAAGCGTAACCGAGCGTTCGGGTGTAGTAAGAGTGCAGACCTTACTCAGGCTGGCGGAGTGCTCGTGGAGGCCGAGGTCGCGCTCGAAGGAGTGCAGCTGGCGCATGAAGTGGAAGTTGGGCGCGATGTCGGTCTTGCGGCTGCGGACCAGCTCGAAGGCGTCGCGCAGGCTGAGCCGGTGGCGCTGCATCAGGTAGGCGAGCGTCACCGTCACCGAGCGCGACACGCCCGCCACGCAGTGCACTAGCACGCCGCACCGCGCTGACATCGCCTCCTCTGCGAAAGCGCATACACTAATGTTAAACCAATGCAATCAACAAAGGCCTGACACGCAGACCTATATCGAGATAGACGGTAAAAGTGTACCTTGTGTATAAAAAGTTTGATCCACGGGTAAAGTTTTCCGACCTAAGTCAGTTCGCTTGAGACCATTGCCATGAAAACACGCGTCACTCAGAAACAAAAATAGTTAATTGTGCAGTGCTTTCTTGCAAGAACTCCTCAATAACATCTCCACATCACTAAATCTCGCTCGTGACGTCATCGTAGGTACGAAAAATTTGTAGCGCTCTTTTCGTCTCTCTCGATATAGGTCTGTGCCTGACATCGCTTCCTCTATACAAGCGCATAAAACTTAAGACTCTATTTATGTTGCCGCAGAAAGGAATGGATATCAAAGGATTTTTGAAACGAAATTGTACGGTCAACAGCAGCTCGGTACTAGTTACTAGGTTTATACAAAATGTCAAATTTTGTAGTAAAGTTGATTGGAGAAATTTGTCAGATATGTAAAGCCGTAGTTGCTGTTGACTGTACATACCATAATACTAGATAATAAAATAAAATTAATTCGTCATTTGTGTTTACGTCAAATCAGATAGCTAAGTCAGAATGATGGAGAATTCACTAGAAGGCGCGCGACTTTAATTTGGCTAAGTATCCGCTTCCATCGATTCCATTCCGCGGCAATGTAAATTGAGTCTAATGTTAAACCGATGCAACCGGTACGATCATTAAAAGGAATCCCAGCTAGCGATTCTTTGTCAAAACATACTGAATATTCAAAATCTCTGGAAACTGTAACAAATTACCACATAATACTAAAAAAACACGATAATTCGGGCTTTTTGGCGCAAGGGTACGGGAGAAGACAAATATTTGTGTGAAAGAACACTTTGTCTTGGTCTGAGTGTATATTATAAATGTTTTACAAAATATTATACAAACAATATGTTTTTATTTCAATGTCACCCGACAAAGCACCGATTTAAGTTTGATATTTGGTCACGCAAGGATTTGTTGTATTCGCAACAAAGTGTTAAGTATACATTGTGGCACGACAAGCTATAATGTTTGCTCTTGAGACAAAATATTAAGGTTAATTACCAATTAACCAATCATATGACATCAAAGCAGGCCTATAATTTACTATTTTTTTTTTATAGTAAAATGTTTAGTTATTTAATTGTGCAAGCATTTATCATTCGATATTACCGCGATGTAAAAACAGTGTCTGCAAATTAGACAAGCAAGTGGTATCGTGCTCGTCTACTTACTTGCATATGTCGTCGGCCGATCGATTAACTGGGCCGATCGAGATCTGCCTGGGCACATCACGATACGTCGGCATTTCTTGATTTGTCTGTTTTAAACCCGCCATATCGTTCAAAGCTTAACGTTTGACCGTTCGCCCGGCCACGTTTCGGCAGATCGATTCCCGTAAGTGACGCAATTATAACCAAGTAAAATGTAATTAGCACAATTTTAAATAGGAACTCCTTTATAAAACTTAAAATCTAAAACATTACTTGCGTAAATGTGATATAAACTCTAAATAAAATCTTAGTAAAATGTTCTGACGCCACCATCTTTCTTGCAATCAGCTGACAGAGTGCAACCGGCGCCATATTAGAATTTTATTACGATGCGCCCAACCACATCACGAATGTGGTCAAGTGACTAGTAGGTCAAATCGACAAATAGGTTGCTCTCATTGATCTACCCAACTTTATATTGGGCATGAATGAATTATCAACATCCTGAATTATTTGGTAAAATCACAATATGCCGGCACATCATGATGTGCCCAGCAGATCTCGATCGGCTCAATTCAACAATTGGCCCACGACATTTTTTTTAAATAGCGGTGAGCCACGGTCTAAACCGCGACCGCGAGGTATAGCAGCAGCCCTTGCTTAAGCGGTTTTTGCCAACACTTGTAGGTCGACAACGTATCACCAACTCGCTCACATCTTAGCGGTGAAGGGTAAGTTTACTAAGGTATAATATATCGTGATATAAAATAAAATAGTGCAGAAAATATCGTAGGCTTACCAATGAACCGTATAGCCTGCGGAAAGTGCACCGACAGGTTCTGGCTCCAGTGATCCGCGATGGGGATCTTCAGGTAGTTGATGCCGCAGCCCTCTGCCTCGAACGTGTTCGGAAGGTCCGGCGTCACGTTCAGCACGTACTGAAAACAACGATACGGCAACATTAGAAATATTGGTCAGGCTGTTTATGAATTTAAAAATTTTAATAAGGCACTTATGGAGTATTTTACGTCATTCGTCAAGTTGAATTTAATGTGATCAAATACTAACTCTCGAGTCTCTTAAAGTTACAAATAAACGACACACATGCCGAGAGAAATGTTAGCGAAAATGTTTGCGAGTCAATTAAGTTTCGAACTCTGTTGTATACTTTTTTGATTTAATCTAACAAAGTGCTTACAGTTCTAACAAAAGAATAAAAATGAAGATAATCTATAATAAAACAACTTTGAAAGATTTACGTCATATAGGACTATAGGTAGGTATTTCTCATTGCCAGTAGGATCTATTTTCAACAGCGTACAGTCAGCTTCATAAAGATCGTAGTGTGAAGACTGATCAAAATTATATAAGGGACACAAATTCAGTTTTATATACGCTGGTAGATTATTTTATTGTTGTACAGTCCAGAGTGCTCAATATTATCTAAAAAAACACAATTCATAAGTTATTTAATGTGTAAAGATGACCAATTATATCTTCGAGAGTAACTATTAATGGTATCTAGGCACTTAAGATTTATCAAAAATAGCTTGGTAGTAAAGGAATGTCAACGCTAATTAAGGATATTATGGTTCTTTTAGGTATATTTTATATTGCTTACTTTATCTACCTATCCTTTTCATTTCGTGTATGACGTAATTGACGTGTCTTTTGTTTGGAGCTGAGTATTTTGAAACAAATACGACGAACTCGGTGGTCGAGTGGTTCGTACACCGGTTTCAAGGTGTATCCTGCTCTGGGGTCCCGGGTTCTAATCCCGGTAGGGGCAAATGTTTGTATGAAGAATACCAGCATTAGTACCTGAGTCATGGACGTTTATATATATTTCTACACATAAATATATATAATTATATGTATTTATATCCGTTAACCTAGTTTCCCATATACAAGCCGTACAGTGCTTACTTTGGGGCTAGATTTTGTAAGGGCCACAATGCATGCTACTTTTACCAACGGCAATCGGCGCTATTCGGAAGCTAGTTATAGGGACTGAACCACAGATTAATAAATAGTTACTTCGTAAACTGAACGCTAGGTACGCTCCGCACACATTCGGTTGCCGGTTGCGTCAATGGACATCTGCGGAACAGGCAGGGCCCGATTCTCGGGTCACTCGAAATAATATCTTAATCGAGTTGAGCATCTAACTTAAAAAAAAGAGTATTAAACGATTATTTTGAGCCTGAGATATCACCATTATTCACTTCTTGCGAAGTATCACAGCACAGACTCAACGTAATTGGATGTGATTGTAAAGTAGTTGGAAATCGATAAACTTATACAAACAATTGGATCGTTTGGGCATATCCTTTGTCTGCACTAACAAATTTTGTAACACCTGTACCTACTTATGGAAAGCAATATTGAATTGAATTGTTAATTTGTTTATTAATAAAACAAAAACGCAAAAACTACAATCTAATGATGTCTGTAAAGGCCCCTATTTTCTATTGGTGATGTCTATCCCATTTATGTATCTGAACAGTCAGAAAGCGTACATAATATAAGTTATCCTTGTAATCGACTATAAGTAATGAGAGACTTATGATCTGAAGAAACATAAGACTGGTTGGTTGTGTACAATATTTAGTCTACTTTGAATGCAAAGATGGAATTGAACCTTTGCTCCTAGCATGTATTTGACCACCTTGCCACCTCATATCTTTATGATGCTGACTGTACATTTATTTTCGTTAAACAATTTATTACAAATTACAGAGGTAAATTCTCGGTAATGATGCAAGATCGGTTCCTTGTAATCCAGACAGCGGGTCGCGCGCAGAATTCTTAGAACTCGCGTCACATCGACGTACGTGATTCATTTTCTTAGTATTTTTCTGGTTATACAGTCAGCTACAAATGTCGCAATTATATTTTATAACTACTAAAAAGGCATTAAACGCAACGCAATAGGAATGTCGAAGTAAGTAAGGAGATCATAATCAGAACATGAATCACTAATTCCTTAGCAAAAGTCACCATTCTGCAATTTTATGCGAAGAATTGCGGTATATTATCAAAACATAGCCTTCACCTGAGCGCGTCGCAGCAGTCCTCACTAATAGTTTTTTTTTTACACACCAATTATCTAGCCCACATTAAGTATCATGAAGAACTTGTGTTATGGATACAAGATAACGAATAAACATACTTATATACTTTTTTTTTGTAAATACATACATGATGTACATATTAAACACCCAGACCAAGACAAATAGATATGTTCATGTACACAAATATTTGTCGCAATCACTTTAAAATTATGCCTGGCGAGCGCGTCGCAGTCCTCGCTGTTGGTAGAGTAGCCCAGGTAGAGGTTGGGCAGGATCTCGATGGGGAACTCCTGCGGCACGTGCGCGTGAGTCTAGTCGCATTCAGATAGTTTCATAAAGTGTTGTAATCACCTTGAAGTTATACCTGGCGAGCGCGTCGCAGTCCTCGCTGTTGGTGGAGTTGCCCAGGTAGAGGTTGGGCCGGATCTCGATGGGGAACTCCTGCGGCACGTGCGCGTGAGTCTAGTCGCATTCAGATAGTTTCATAAAATGTTGGCGAGCGCGTCGCAGTCCTCGCAGTTAGTGGAGTTGCCCAGGTAGAGGTTGGGCAGGATCTCGATGGGGAACTCCTGAGGCACGTGCGCGTGAGTCTAGTCGCATTCAGATAGTTTCATAAAATGTTGGCGAGCGCGTCGCAGTCCTCGCAGTTAGTGGAGTTACCCAGGTAGAGGTTGGGCAGGATCTCGATGGGGAACTCCTGCGGCACGTGAGCGTGAGTCTAGGCGCATTCAGATAGTTTCATAAAGTGTTGTAATCACCTTGAAGTTATACCTGGCGAGCGCGTCGCAGTCCTCGCTGTTGGTGGAGTTGCCCAGGTAGAGGTTGGGCAGGATCTCTATGGGGAACTCCTGAGGCACGTGCGCGTGAGTCTAGTCGCATTCAGATAGTTTCATAAAATGTTGGCGAGCGCATCGCAGTCCTCGCCGTTGATAGAGTTGCCCAGGTAGAGGTTGGGCAGGATCTCGATGGGGAACTCCTGCGGCACGTGCGCGTGAGTCTAGTCGCATTCAGATAGTTTCATAAAATGTTGGCGAGCGCGTCGCAGTCCTCGCTGTTGGTGGAGTTGCCCAGGTAGAGGTTGGGCAGGATCTCGATGGGGAACTCCTGCGGCACGTGCGCGTGAGTCTAGTCGCATTCAGATAGTTTCATAAAATGTTGTAATCACCTTGAAGTTATACCTGGCGAGCGCGTCGCAGTCCTCGCTGTTGGTGGAGTTGCCCAGGTAGAGGTTGGGCAGGATCTCGATGGGGAACTCCTGAGGCACGTGCGCGTGAGTCTAGTCGCATTCAGATAGTTTCATAAAATGTTGGCGAGCGCGTCGCAGTCCTCGCAGTTAGTGGAGTTGCCCAGGTAGAGGTTGGGCAGGATCTCGATGGGGAACTCCTGCGGCACGTGCGCGTGAGTCTAGTCGCATTCAGATAGTTTCATAAAGTGTTGTAATCACCTTGAAGTTATACCTGGCGAGCGCGTCGCAGTCCTCGCTGTTGGTGGAGTTGCCCAGGTAGAGGTTGGGCAGGATCTCGATGGGGAACTCCTGAGGCACGTGCGCGTGAGTCTAGTCGCATTCAGATAGTTTCATAAAAAGTTGTAATCACCTTGATGTTATGCCTGGCGAGCGCGTCGCAGTCCTCGCTGTTGGTGGAGTTGCCCAGGTAGAGGTTAGGCAAGATCTCAATGGGGAACTCCTGCGGCACGTGCACGTGAGACTCGTCGCACTCAGACGACGACCCTGACGACAGGGCCTCCTCGCACCCCGACCCGGAGATGCGGAGTGACCTGCCGAATAAAAACATACATAACTCAAATATGTAAGATAAGTAATTAATTAATTATGTAATGATCTCTAATGTAAATAAATTATGTTGTAAGTCTGTTGACTAAAAAGCAGTGATGTTGAAACATCAGCTTATTAGGGTATATACCTGGATGATGTTGATGTTGTTGTTATTCAATGGCTGAAATTGCAAGTACGATAATGATAAAGATGGAATAATCTAACATCCGGCCGCTTAACGATCTCGAATTGATAAAATATATGGCGATAAAGAAGATATCGTGATTATAAAATTGATTCCCGTCCCATAACGCCCACTGCTCGTCGAAGAAGCTCACATCAAGAGCCGTGTGGGAGTAATTGTATAAAAAATCACCGTGTTCGATGAAATCCGTTCTAGAATGCTGAAAAGAGTATTTCCTACCACATAATTAAAAGCTTTAAATTAAGTATATAATTAGTTTTTTTTTCATTCCAAGAAGGAAATGTTTCCTGATATACTAATCCTAACTAATATTATAAATGCGAAATTATGTTTGTTTGTCTTTCCTTCACGCCCTAACTAAGCACCCAACCGATTTGATATTTAGCATAAGTTAGTTAAAAGGACGGAAAGTAACAAACTACATTTTATGCCGATATTTCCACGGGAACGGGAACCATGCAGGTGAAACCGCAGGCGGAAGCTAGTTTTGAAATAAACCAACAATCTATACATATTTTGGCTATGTGTTTTTTTTACAAGAACGTAACTATTTCTGCAGAACTTCTACCAGAGCGAGCATGGACGGAAACTTGGAGAATATCGAAATTATATCATACTAAAAGCACAAAGAAAAGTCTTTACTACCTTGGTCGTATCAACAAGATAATCCTATAAGTCAGCCCGCGCATTAAACGCTTCTAATGCGTTTAATTTTACCTCGCGCCACTAGCGTGTCAACATTTAATTTATATTTTAGTTAAAGGAATTGACATTTCATTTCTTTTTTTAAACTAAATCACAAACATACCTTTAAAGGTAATTTAAAAATATTTTTAGGTATTGGTTAAATATACAGAAACAGAACAGTATGTACTTTTTATTTTTACTGACAAAATAATAGGTCTTTACCTGTGAAATTGTCGATTTTTTTCTTACACTTCTAGAGAACCTCACTACTTCTATATTGAAAAAATACATCAATTGTAAAATATTATATTAAGTTAAAATCCTAACGGTCAAGAATCAGTAATCATAAGTTTATTATTTTTGTTTCCTATACGATAAAAATACCTCGAAAAGTACTCATTATGCTGTAAGCAAAAGTTACCACTTTATTTTGTATAATTTCTATGATACTCTTTATTTTTTTTAATTAAAATATAGCATTAGATTGCTTAAACTTTATACAATGCTTGTACATAAAAAGATTGTGCCATAAGCAAAAATTGTTAGTATCGAAAACGAACTTTCTTTGAAAGTCTTCACACAAATCGGTAATTTCATAGATAAAGACCTAATATGTTATAATGAACATAGCAATTTGAATTCATGAAGAATTCCTGAGAATTCTTCATAAATTCTCTCTGTAGAGACCAGAAATAAAAGGTATGGAAATTCCTTTCCTTATGGCTTCTATTACGTCCACGTATCCTGTCTTTGAACATTTCCAATTCCATTAAATTTTCCCTATGACTGATTTAACACGACCGCGACCATATCTCATGAACCGATATTGGCAGCAGAATGGAAAATTCAGACCTATTCGATGGAGCATCCGCAAAAAGGCGTATAATGAATAGTATACATATCAATAATAACTCAACTCCTTGACATCATAACCAAGACCAATCTTATTTTTCTTGTACGCAGAACCGCCATAAGTTCACAACGCGGTTCAGAGTCGCATTATCACCGGTCCCGCAGCCGCGTTCCGCTCCGCAGAGCCTTCCCACTCATGATTTATAGCCGTCCTTGTCGTCACGCTTGTGGTTCCATTCAGCGTAGTGCCAAATAAGTGTTGGAAATTTGGAAAGAGCTTTATTTCAAACACTAGGTACTTGATCATAATAGTCATCATTAAACCTTAGAGGTTCACAAATTGAGGGAAGAATCACTGTTGTACTGCTTTTTGTATGATTGCGTTACCGCGTTTCGTAATGTCTACTCCGTTATGTAATTGGATGTTAGTCTCATAAATTCAGTATGCAATAAACGAATTAAAAGGGGCTAGCTAGACTATAGCTACTTCCCAAAACCCAAAAACATCCTAAGAAGTCCTCTTCAAAGCAAATTTTAATTCCTACTCGTAAATTTTGTTGTGATTTTATTTCATGTCTTCATTCCATTACTCAACAGTAGCAACGAAGTAATAGTTACAGCAGATAAAAATATTGCATACGTTTATTGTAATTGGGTATTTCATGCTTCAAATCTTTGTTAGAGTGAATCGTCGATGGCTGAGCCGAAGGGCTGGCGGGTTTTCAGGTTTGCGGCTCAATGCCGGGGCCCGGGCGGAGGCGATCGATCGCGGCTGCTCAATGGGACGGGAGGGGGCGCCCCATTCAACCTGCCCCCGCCTCAATGGCCGCCCACGCCGCGTCCTTACTCACTTCACACCACCCTTCGCCCGACGACCCTCGCCAACGCATCTCCTCCCACGCGTCACTTTTCCAAATTCGCCCTCTCAATCGTCTCGCCGCCATTCAACTTGGAGTTTTGAAAGCAATCAAATTAGGAACGCTCCTGTCAAGCCAGCATGTTGGAAACCGTGCCCACGCCACTTCCAGCGCTTCAGAATTTAGAATTACATGAAGCATCGCAATCGCAAGTCGCAACTCTTGCCACATTGCAACTTTCCTACGGAAGTGCCTCGAGAAACTTGAGTTAAAATTTATGATGTCTATGTCGATGATTCTTTAATACTAATATATTCTAATTTAATAAATTGATAACGACCGTAAATACAATATAGTCAACGTAATAGATATCTTCCGATAACGAGTGCAATCTAAATGAGTATTAATAGACATGAACTGTCTCTTGATAACGCATAATGTTACATCCAACTGTTACCGATATGAACTGTAACATTTATAAGTAAGCTCTATTTATGATCGGTCCCAGTATGTTGGTTGAGTGGTATCCAGAAAGAAATTGTAAGCATTTTTTATCAAAACTATACCAATTACAGATAAAGTTTATTATCTTGGGCCCTACCGCGTAAAAAATCTGGGTATGAATATGGGCTTCATTTGACAGTTGAAGCTCATAAAATTACCATATATGGTTATTTAACTGTTAAATGAAGCCCATGTCCATATCCATATTTTTTACGCGATAGCCATATCCTGTTCCAGGAACAATAAGCCACTTTCTTGGTCGGTTAATTAATATCTGTTTAAATGTTACCTACGAGAGCCATGAACTGTTGAAAAATTTCTTTTCAGCAAACTCTCTCTATGTGTCTAAGCTGGGAATCTTTTCGTGAGATTAGGGATGTCATGTCTCTTTAATCGGATATGTTGAAGTCCACCCATTCCACTCAGAGTCCTGGTAAGTTCATTCACGTGGTTTGTTAGCTTCTCCTGGTACTTCAGGCTGATTAGGGCTATTTCTTGCCGGACAGTTTTTACGTCGAGGTCTAGGTACATGTATTTATTGCTAATACACTGGGGGATACCGATCATTGTTCTTAGTGCTTTGCTTTGGAATCTTCTAGTATTTCAATGTTGCTATTGCTAGCAGTTCCCCACAACTGTATACCGTATGTCCAGATGGGTTTGAGTATCGCTTTATATATTAACATTTTGCTGTTGTCATTCAGTTGTGAGTGTCGTCCGATTAGCCAGCTATAGCTACGGAGTTTTTCATCTAGTTGCTTCGTTTTGGTCCATATGTGCTTTTGCCAGTCTTCTGTCTAAGTGCATTCCCAAGTACATTGTGAGGTATCTATCTTGTTGAAGTATTACCTTCTCATTTAATTTGACGGGGGGGGGGGGCAAGTTTCTCTCCAGAGGGTAAACGTTACGTGAGCAGATTTACTTTCATTTGCTTTTATTCTCCACCGTTTCAGCCACAATTCTATTTCGCAAAAGTGGTTTTGCAACAAAATCGAAGCAGTGTCTGGATTAGAGTGAGAAGACAGAAGCGCTGTATCATCAGCATACGTCGCAGTTGAAATGTGCTCATTTGTTGGTATATCAGCTGTAAAGATGAGGTATAAAATTGGGCCGAGAATGCTACCCTGCGGGACACCTGATTTAATTTAATATATAAAGTTGTAAATTTTAACCACCTTTGTGGTCTAGTGGTAACAACCAAAGGTATCAAACCCAGAGGTCCCTTTTTTTAGTTTCCCAGTGGGGGATCTAAAATCTGGGACCTCTGGCCCCATATTGTATTTGGTTTGGTAGGACTTGTTGTAAGTTCGCCTGGCTAGCTACCACCATCTTATATAAGCCTGACGCCATAACAACAATGCTTTCAGCATGTTTGTTTTCCGGCAGTTAGAGTATTAGTAGAGTACTAGTTGAGGATTCCGGGAAAGCATCTTCAGCCTTATCAATACTTTATATCAGGTATGAGAAAAGCTAAGCGTCTCCCCGTTGTTCATACAAAGAAAAATGCAGTACAGGTTATTGAAACTACTTTCAAGTTTTCTCTATTGCCGTATAATGTTTTGGCATAACTATTTATTATTCTGTAGTTTTGGGATCACCACATTCGCAGAAAATCTCAAATCGTTTATACTACAGCACTTTATTGTCACGCATTTAAGTTTTTTTGGCCACATTTTTTGTTAACCGTCTAATTAATAAAGAAATGCATACCTATAGGCATAATTAATTTTGTTCAAAATAAACTGATGAGCAAGAGTCAATGAGTAAACATCAAAGTGCATTAGCTAAGCAATAAATGCCGCAAAACCTTTATGTAGAGACGAGTATAGATAAAACAACATAGATAAATTCAACTCGATAGGTGGAACGAGATGCTCCCCAAGAAAATATATAACATTGTTTTTCAGGAAAGCTAGACCACCTAATCTCTTCAATGGACGTAGCGTTTGCAACTAATTAGATCAATGTCAGCGAGTGGTCTAAAAGATAATTATTTACTCGGCAGGGAGTGGGCCGCAGGTACTATGCGGCGTGCGGCGCGGCGGCGGCGACGCGGCGTGGGCCGCGTTTCGCGTGGGCGCCCATCCGACGCGGCCATTCAGGGAGCTCGCCCACGCTCTACGCCATAGCCATCTGATAATGCCATCAACTCTATTTATTTAGTTCGGTTTTTAACGTGCCTACATGTGGGTAAGTTCATTTCGTTACGCAAGGCTCGATCGCACACATGTCGCCGTATCGGTTCATCGTCAGCGCTCTACGTGACGACGTCATTCATAAGAATGTCGCTAGAACAATGAGAGCGCAGTGACGACTTACGGCGAGAAAAGGCTATGTGTAACATCGGCTTCGTGCTAATCCTGATATTTGAATGGCGATAGCGGCTAGTGCGACGCGATCGGCCGCCGGAAACCGTGACACGGTCGCCCGCGTTATTAATGAACGACTAGTACTTAAGTACGGCTGCTGCCTCTTCGGCAGCGCAGCTGGTTTGTGAAGATCCTCCGAAACGATCAGTAGCGTCGGGGCAAAGGGTCTGGGTCCACCGGTCGAATGCGCGGTGCGTGTGCGTGTGGGCGTGCGACTCGTGCGAGTGCGCCCGCGCACAGGAATGCAGGCCGACCCACCCGCTGCCAATGACCGCCAGGGACGGTTTTTTAATGCCTGACTCGTTAGTTCCCATCCCGGTAGGACATTTAACGACCCGAGCCGCACGAACAAAGGAACTTTTACACTCGTGGCTATGCCTTTTGATGGCTCTGTTTCTACTCCGTATCGTATGTCGAGCTTTAGAACGATGTTATTGTATTTTAGCAACTGTGTCGAGGTCGCAGTGGTGGTAGCTTCCACACGTAGGTATATGCGGTAATGTTACCGGCACCGCGCGGCGGTCTATTTTCAGCCTGCGCCGGCCAAGTCTCACTTAACATCTCAGTTCATGCCAAGGACACGCTTAATGGTTCGAGTTAATTAACTTCTACATGGTTAAACACACGATCAACTTAGTTACATTACATACATCATTATTATATAACAATACAGTGAAGTTAACGCTTAATTAACTAAGGATTTTTCTGTAACAACAGAACAATTATTACATATTTTAATTCATATTTTATTATGTAGGCAAGTAAATAAAATTAATAAAGATTTCTTAGACTCACACCAATGCTTGTGTATGGGATACCATACTATTTATGAACTTATAATACAGATTTATTTGAAGCTCATAATGCCATCAGCTTTAGTCTAGTTAATTATCATAGCAGAAAAGAGAGATTATCTACTTCGGAACCCAGAGCTGACTCAGTTTTATTTTTTATTTAATTCAACTAAAAGAAAACTCTAACTAGTGCATCATTCGTTACGTAGATTTGAACTTCGTCCCATTTAGACGTTTTTTTTTTATTTGTTCTCCCAATATACGACTAATTAAGGAATATAATAAACCGGTTGACAAAAAAAATACTACATTGAGCGACTAAACATCTAGGTTGGGTTGCGGAAAAAATAAGTTTAGTTAGGTATGGCGGTTATTTCCTCCCTAATTGTCATCTTAAGTTCATCCAAGGTGTACGTGCGACCTGAAGGAAAAGGTTCTATCATCCTCACATAGTCAGAATTAACTTAATGGCTCAGAAAGTTGTCACAAATTTCAGAAGTCGCTTTCATCAGTGCATCGCTGCTGAAAACAGCTATATGTATTGCTGAAGTATTTTCAAAAATATCTGTAACGATTGGCATTGTATACTGAATTGAGAAAAATGAACCGCTTTTCTGTAAGTTGAATAATTTTTTTTCTGGTACACAAAAACTGATGCATATTTTTTGCCCCTCCCTGTATTGCAATTACAGCAGTATGACTAATATTTGGTTAGAAATACATAAAAAAATGGTTTCAGTTACTTGCAAAATGAGGGGAGAAAGAGGCTTGAAATGTTTTTTTTATATTTCTCACTATCCATCTAGCGTAACGGTGCCCACCCTGAGTGCTAATTTGTGATATAAAATTACAGGTTTTAAGGAAAAATTAAGGGACAACGTGTTAATATTTTCGACTATCTATGGTCTTTGGTCGTGACTCAGTACATGTTCAGTACATTTCTCTATTAAAATACAGGACACGGTCAAAATGATAGGTTGAAACACGGGAAGTCCTGTAAAATACAGGACAGTTGGTCAGACTACTAACGGCAGGAGTAACAATAGGAAATGTGCAGATTTTTACGCTTTTACACAGCCATAGATTTGTTGATCTGATTTTAGATAAAAAAGAATAATCCCCGTTTGTCACGCCTGGCCGTGACCGTGATCGCCTACAATTTGTGAATGAGCGCACGCGAGCGAGTGACGTCAGATGTATGACGTAACCGTGATCCGGGGCGCTGACACCACCAGGATCTTCAATCACCACGCTTACATCACCTACAATCAAGCAGATACAGTCACTGTGCACCCGTCACGAAGTGAAAGTCAAGTCAAACAATTTCACTGAAACCACAGAGACACACGAGACAATTTTTGACCAGCCTAAGAGGATTATGAGGCACAATAGAGGAGACCTTTATCTAGCTTAATATTAAAGTTACAATAAAAACAACAATTAACCATTGAGCTGAGAACTACCTACCTATCTAATTTCTGAAATACGATTTTTTTGGTACATTTTCACTCAGTACGTATATGTATTAACTATCAGAAACAAACAAAAAAGACCATAGCTATGGGTAAATCATAGTCCTCCTCCCTCCCTACTCTGTGAATTTCGTACCTACAAGGCAATCAATTTAACAAAAAAAATCAATCCTACTTAAAATATCTTATGGTTTACTCGATTGCGAGTAAATTATTAATGTTATATTTAAGGACTAAAAGAGCTATATTGAGATGCGTGATGTTATTCAATTCCAGCTAATTAAGATTACCAGTACAAACTAGTAATTAGAAATAACTTATGACGTAAAACAGACCTACTGATATGACGTGAGCGTTACAGGAGTCAGGACCGATTCCAAGTTGCGTGTCGGACTTTGTTCGAAGGAGCTAGTATAGTTCGACTGCTTATTAACAATAACAAGCGCCTTTGATAAACATCTCTGACCTTTCAGTATTTTCTTTTGTAAAATATTTCTATAAATACTCCAAGATTGTTAATACACCGCCCAACTGAGTCGGGTAACGGGGCGGTGTATATCACTAAAATGTCATTGCCAGTTAGCTTAATCTTGGTACCTACTTCTGTAATTTCGTGACGTGGATTCAATTGAAAACTATTTGGAGTTATATCTATCAAAGTAGCTATAAGAATGAGATTTTGAAATGTACATGACCTAAGAAATTTTGTAAGTGAACGTAATGGACGAACCGAAATGTTTAATCGCGTCATCATTATTACAGCAAAGTTAAACATTACAGTACCTAATAGTAATTACAGATAGGATACAGCTGCTCGAAACTTTAAATCTATTCAAATACGTGCTTAGTTACTTTAGCTCCAAGCTACGGGAAAATTATTTTGCAAGTTCCCTAGCAAAAGAATTCTTAAAGCCAAGCTCGCTCAAGCGATGGCGTGTATTCGACGAAATTCAGCTGCCTATACGTGAGTATGACTTTTCCAGGAGCTTTCAAGTAACATGACAAGTTTATTTCACGGAACAGAGGTTGCAATCGCGTCTGCTAAATAAATCCTACAGGTAGAAGCACACAACGGTCGCAATACACGCTCGAGGGGTTGCGCCACGTTTCCATTTATGGGATTCACGTTAAAAATAGAAATTGTTGATTGATGTAATGGTAGCGGGGCTGGCTCAGCCCGGCCCGCGGGCGTAGGCGGCGGCGGTGGATACTAGTGATGGGCCGAACATAGATTTCACCGAATACGAACATTCGGCCGAATATTCGGTTAAATTTTCACCGAACCGAATATTCGGCCGAATATTCCGGCATACCGGAGCAGCCCCCTAATTGCCTAATTTAAAATCTATCACAATCCCTTTCAGAGGTATTGTGATTGTGGTATTTTCGTCTGTCATATTGCTTAGACAGTTCAATTTCATTTATTCCATACCTTTTAAAACGCGTCCCGATCACAATCCCTTTCAAATGTCAAATAGTGACGGCCTGAATAACTTTCAAATTAAGAATTTAAAGGGATTGCGATAGATTTAAAATTAGACAATTAGCCCCCAGGTCTATAAGTGTTTACGCTAACCGCGCGAAATGGCGCGAATTGACGCCGGGCGCACCCGCCCGCTCCCCTCGCTACCCCCGCTACACTTGTCAATACGTGTCATTATTATTGCATCATCCAGTGCGAAACGAAACGGCACCACGTGCATTTGTTTTGTTTATGTGTTAATAGTTTTTTAACGTTTATGAGCAAAAACGAAACAAAATTTTGCCCTTCAAAGCGAGCAACCTCTCTTAAATTTTAAATACTATGTGAGAATTACATGCTACTTAAAAGTATTTTAGTTTTTTGTTTGCAAGGTCAATTGTTTTGTTATGATAATATTACAGTTTTGCAATAATGTGCTCAATGTAACTACTTTTCAATAGGAACTTTTAATAAATGAAATCTTTCAACGTAAGATAATGTTGAAAATTTCATTTATTAAAAGTTCCTATTGAAAAGTATTCAAAACGTTCCTATTGAATTTGATCACACAGTCATAAAAGGATTATATTAAAATGATATTAAAATCAAAACTTTTGAGTTCTGGATAGTTGATTTTTAAGTTAATATAATTATTTTTTGTTTGGTTCATCGCTCTTTTTCTGACATGCTATTCTTTGGTTAAATAAATGTTTGAAACAAAATTTAAGAAATCGGAGTTGGTGCTAGCTATCTAAGGCCAAATAAATATATAGTTATTAGAAGTGCAATGTAGAATGCCTTGGCTGGCACCGACTCCAAAAGTTGTATTTTTTACTTTTTGAAATCGGTTTGTATTTTTGTTATAAAATTTTTTTTTAAGCCCTTCTTCAAAAGACTTCTAAAATTGTTCATTCAACAGAATTTGAGTTTGCCTTTATGTAACTCGTAATAGTGGTAATTTTCGTAGACTGCCCGCAACTTCATCCATGTTGAATTTATAATATTTTCCCTTACAATTTTTTTTTTTAACATACCTTTAATCCCGGATATAATTAACACTTTGCAATTCGCACATTATCCAATTTGGTGCAGTTAAGTTAACTAAGAAATCATTGTAATAATTCAACTAATTCTTACCAATAACAATAAACAGTTATTATAATTTCGAATATATATTTCATTTCTTACATTAAATAAACCCTCGTGATTAAATTTTAATAATAAATAGGGTCTCAAATTACTGTATCTTGATATTCTTGTTTAATTATCATATTTTCATCTACGATTATAAAGAAATACAGCTACACTATCTCAAAAGTATAAAGCTACACAATGATCTACTTAGGTTAGGTCTACCTATAATATGCACATGCATCGTTCAATCAATCAATCTCAGTCTAATATAGTTCACAATAGAGAACCTGTTATTAAAATCTTTAAGTACCACTGTCCCGAATATTCGGCAGGTTTACCGAACATTCGGCCGAATACGAATGTTCGGTAAACCTGCCGAATATGCCGAATACCGAACATAAAACGAATATTCGGCCCATCCCTAGTGGATACCCACGTTACATTTACACCATAAATTTGAACGTTGCTATTTATAATACGAACACGTTCTCGTGAAAGGGAACCATCGCACGAGGTACGTGGGCGAACTTTGTTCCAAAGCGAAACAAATATGGAGTAATTTGTAACATAACAATGTTATACGAATCGACGAATGAATTCGGATAATTATATTTACGCAGCCAACAAACAGAGCCATAAATAAAACCACATAATGGAATATGCTTGTTTTTTACTGCTTCTGAAATTTGCAAGCAGAGGGTTGTCAACTATTTTTTAGGAAAATAAAGTAAGTATATCTACTTATCTCTGTCAAGTAAAAAAAAAAGAGTATTTTACAAAAAAACAAAGTATTTTCCAAATCTCCGATTTATAAATCCAAACAGGTTTTAAATGTTAAAAATTTAAAGATTCTTGTGCTTTTGCACAATTTAATGATTATTATCGTTTTTGAAATAGCAATGAGACTCACCGCAATCAAAATTTACGTTGAAATAATATAATATATTTTTTTATGAGGAGCGGTTCCTCTCTTACACACCGCCACTTCGTGTTTATTACCGAGAAAAGAAAACCCTTCCACTGCAGTAGAAAATAAACAACAAAAGTACAAAACAAACGTCAACCAACAAGACCTTGACAAATTTCATTGACAAGTGACAGTTTACCCAAAAAGAGCTCGTTCAGTAATTTTCGTTTGGCGTTTCGGTACTTCATTTCACCAAATTAACATTACTTCGTTCGGAAATCATGCCAACAAGAATATTCCGTTCTAACTTTGAACGCAAGCATTTTATTTTTATTCAAAAGTATAAAGTATGGAGATGGAAAATAACGTAGGATACTTTATTTTAAAGTATGGTTGGCAACCCTAGCAGGGTTGAAATTGAATCCCAAGTCCCTATGTGACCCACAAATTATAATAGCAGCACAGATTAATAAATAGTTACTTCGTTCCGCTCATATGAACACTGTCTTACTTATTATAACCGAGTTCACGAACTGTCGATTAGATAATCGTGGTCTTAAGCATTGCTCATTCTATGATGACGTTTAGCGTTAATCGGGCGATTATTCAGTTTGTGAACTCAAACCTTAATAACCATCAGACAAAACCAACACCATTAAATCAGACTGGCGCTCATGCATGATCGTAATAGCACAGCATATTTAAGCTTCAATGAACGACGTAAAAAGATCTAATGCAAGGAACTTTCAGTTTCATTGATTAAAGTATTGCGATGGAGGTGGTTTCATTATCATTTGGTGTGCGGCGTGATTCGCAGGGAACGGCAGCGGGCGGCGCGGTGCGCAGGCGCTCGCATGAATGGATGCTCCATTCACAGCTCCGACGCACCGTACACCGGCGACCGACGACGCCTCGCGCCGCTCACCGGTATGATGAATGAGTTCGTTAGCCAAGGACTGCAATCGTATTTGCTTGCTGCGACACAGTTTGCTTAATCCCCCCTATTGCACACTTCGTTACAATAGTTCAATAGCCTCTGAATTTATTTCAACTTTGGTAGGAAAGCAAAACTTTGCATACCGTGAAGCTATTACGGGAATCTCTAAATTTGTTTTAAACATGCGAAAAGTTATTTGTGTAAGAATTAAATAAGTTGAGAATCGTCATCGTCATCAGCCATTATAATGTCCCCACTGCTGGGGCACGGGCCTTCCTTATGGATGAATAATTTGATAATGAGAATGGGCCATGACCTACAACGCGGGTCCATTGCGGATTGGTGGGTTCAGTGGAGAATAGTGAATATGAATAAAATAAAAAATAAAAATGCGTATCTAGGAAGGCATACTCCAACCTGCCAAAATTGGATATAATACTGACAGCCCAAAATAGAACCAAGTGGAGAGTTGAAGGAGACCTACACCAAATTGGTCGAAGGAGGCTTGAGACGACGATGATGATGAAGAAGAAACAATATTAGAAAAGAGTAAAATGACATAATGAGTTTTATTTCCGTCAATTCTTTGATAGATCATCGTGAATATCCAAGTCATGAAACAAGTGATCAATAAATTAAAAACCCCATTAACAGGCAACACGCTATTTGTGATGCTGCCTTGTCTGTACGTATGCATTGTTCACCGTGGGAACCCGCAAACCCACCGAGCTGAGACACGTTTATATATATATATATATATGGAAAAAGTCGAGCTGTCGTTGGAACTACATCAAAACAAGAACCAGACGTAATTATACAATTAGTTTAACTTAACAGTCAACATTTTCCACGCGATAAATGGATGGTTATTTCCGAAGGCCTGCACATTGTATTTGTCAGATACTTGCTAACTGGATGAGTAACAATCAGCGCCAGTCATTACACTCGTCAATACTGAGAACACGCTTTTTATTCCTATCGCAAACTTGCTCAAACTGCGAGAGACTTCTTCGAGCGTTTTTCCAGTTATTGTAAATCATTGACTTTCCACGCAGGTATGGCTATACCTGCGTGGAAAGTCAATGATTTAATTGGACACAACAACGCAACGCAACCATTCATTATTTAAATGTCATGGTGTTATCGCTACGGTTCCGGCACCGGCATCGATTTATTTACGGTGGGAGGTAGCTTCTCAGAACTAGCCTCGATAAATGATGATATTTCCGTATGAGTATAAAATTATTCCGAAATGTTTCCATCCACACACAAGTGAACAGTTGATAGATCCGATGCGGATGTAATCGCAGTTCTGCGTCCCATTAATGAGTTTTTTATAAGGTAAAAACATGTTCCCATGGCAAGAATACTTCCGAATCCTACATAATACGAGGGAGAATAAAAAAGTTCCTAGAAATGGATACTCTATTGTATTTTGTGAATGTTTTAAAGTATTTTTATTTTCAAGTGTCAAAAACGAGATACGGTAATAAAGTACCAGTGCCTGAAAAAAAATGTCAACAAGTGATATTTATTCGGATATTCAGCAGTCATTAAGGACTGATGCTGTAGGAACCTTATTCCATGGTCGCTTAATGGGTAGCGGAGTTTAAAATAGGCAAATCGAGCCATGAAGTTGATTCTCGTTCTGGTCGAACGTCCACCTCTTTAAACGAAGAAAATGACAAAAAAAATAACCTATATACATATAGTTTATACATTTAACTGATGCTTTATTGGCAATTCTAATAACTTTTTGATTTGCCCTCGTAAATTTAAAGATTTGTAGAAACTGTGTTTTCTCATGGTTTAAGTTTGAGTTAATGGATAAAGTGGCACCGAGAAAGCCGGTATCGGTATCTGGTCGTACCGGAATAGCTGGGTTGCTACTTTTTCCGACGCAGTGATTGCGGGAAACGTCTCGTAGGCGCATGAGATCGGATTCCCACGCGAGCGCAAGTTTCCTCGTTCGCGCAATCAACGCGAGTGGATTTCATTTAATACTCATATTAACGAGACAATACGGATATTAATCAGATAAATAGGCTGTGATTTAGAAATTAAAATATCAATAATTGTTGCAAAGCAATAAAATAACTAGTCAAGAACTGCCACATTAGTATTGCATTGCATCGTTAAGGAAAAATAGAAAATAAAAACCAGATATGATTCAATCAAATTGTCGTAAATTATTACTAATTGCGCTAATACTTGGGTATAGTAGCTACACATTACTATGCACATAGTAGAACTAAACAACCTTCGTAAGTCCTTCAAGGTGACATCACTTCGTTTTTTTCATAAAATTGATAGGAACTTTTAATCACAAGTCATCACGAATTCAAGTCATTAGTGCAAAATAAAGCGCACTTTAATAGAGCCAAAACATTTTCAATAAAACTGTGATATTATAATATCAAACTGCTAGCGACTTCATCTACATGGAATAAAAAAAACTATCCCGGTTTTTTTATGAGATCCATGTCCTGATAATCACGAACACAACAAAAAATATACAATTTAGTGGAGAGTACTGAAGTAATGCGCATGTATATATGTCACCGTCTTTTTGCAAGAACCGATTGTTTGTAAATAGTCTAGGGTATTTCAAAACCGACGATTTATTGTAAACGGACAATTGGATTTGCAATAAAACGGACGATTATTCGATGATTTATAAATAATCAATCTCTTCGTCATATTGTATGCGTGTGACGAAAAGAATGCTTTACGCCAATTGGTTGAGATACGTAACAACGTAAACAAATTGTGCTCGAGTGTTTTTTTTAACCGACTTCAAAAAAAGGAGGAGGTTCTCAATTCGACGGAATCTTTTTTTTTATGTATGTTACTCGATTACTCGAAGACGGCAGAACCGATTTGAGTAATTCTTTGTTTGTTCGAAAGGGTATACTTCCCATGTGGTCCCATTGTCATCATGACAGGATCTGATGATGGGATCCTGGAGAAATCCAGGGAACTCTTCAAATATTATAGACACTCCTATAGTGATTTCGGTGTTTTCTATAGTAACTTATGCATATGCTTCAGGAAAGCTCCGTTTGGTGAAGTGGAACTGATGATGAAGACCACAAATGGTCATGGGATCTATTAAATACTTAGCATTTCATGGGAAGCGATACGATTACTTTAATGTGGTTCATAAGCAATTTATGCTCGACTCAATGCATGTGATGAAGTGGAGCTGGTGATGAAGTATCGGAAGAACTCCTTAATAAGTAACGTCCATGCGCCGGGAAAAGCAGCATTTTCTAAAAGGTGATCAGGAGTTGACATAAGGTTATTAGCGTAGGCACAGGACCTCTTCTACCTTTAAAAATTGTGAAATAAATATCTATTTATAAAAAAAATTCAAACAGACTTCAAAAAACTAAAAAGCAAAAAAAATACCTTTTGGAGTCGGTGCCAGCCAAGGCAAAAAAAATAAAATAGTAGGACCGCATAGTAGAAAGCAGGCAGCATAGTAGAAAGTTTTTTTAGTCGTAAATAACAGTTTTTTATCAGATTGTTTAACTAACGAAGTGAAAATTCATTGAAAACGAGTGAAACGGAGCCTGCGAGCGAAGAAATAAATGTCCAACCATTGCTAAAATAACTTTGAATTTGATCATGAACAACTATTTAACACCCGTGCTTACCAATCCATGGGCCAATCAGATAACCTAATTTTACCCCGCCGCGATTGGTGAATTTGATACGGGTTCGTTCACAATTAAACGCTGCTGATCTCGTTTGTTCATAAACTGATGAATATTTAAAAATAAATGAAAAATTTTCTGTTTTATTGCAAATCATACGGCCTGTTTACAATAATTCGGCAGTTTATAAATACATTCGATTATTTACAAACAATCGGTGCTTGCAAAAAGACGGTGACATACATTTCGGTGATTCATTTTTGTTTATAGTATAGATACCTAGATAGATAGATCGACATAGATAGACTAAAGTCTAGACTAGAAATCAATCATAATGGATAATTGACTGACTTGTAGAAATCGTTTGACATTATCTGTTTCCATCTCATCGGTGGCAATAGCAAAACATCGGTATTCGTGGCATCGTTTTGTCATGGTAGTTTCTTATTAACTAATATTAGCAGAAGTTTTTTTTTTAACCTGAAGAACACAGTATGGCAAAGCTGGGGTACTAGTCAATGACAAAGTATCCCGCAAGGCAGCACTCTACAGTATTTGTTACCCCTAAGGCCTGTTAGAGAAACTGACAACAAGTACTTTGTATTCTGATGTTTCTATAACGGAATACCGTTCCGTGGCAGAACGTGGGGCTAAAAGAGACGATGGTCTGGATGAGGGAGGATGGATTGGGAAAGTTTAAGGAATCTAATATATTATTATATTTAAAATACTTGTTGATCGTACATTTATAATTACTACAACCATACTTTCACTTTCATTAAATTCGTCAATCGTGGATCGGAATACGTTCGTGGAGTGTTTCTGGTAAAACTTTATTGATTCATGTTGAACAAGCCCAAAGTGTTGTGCCAATGCTGAAAGTCTTAATTACTATATGCACCATATAGCTCTTCATTCTCCACCCCACTACAGTCGGTCTAGAAAAATACTATTACTATGATACATTACTATTTTCTTAGACCGACACTGTTTTGCTAGATTTTATGTAAATCGGTTGTAAGTATAGCGTGTACTGACCGTAGGCCCATGAGGGGTAAGTGGGGTACATGCTGCGCGCCAGCCTCGCTGCACCACTCGGGGAACGACCGGTGGAACTCCGCGAAGTCACCTGGAGACAATAAAGTATTGATTAACTTACAGATCTGACTAAATACTTGGGTAGAAAATTGGTTGAGACGGAACTATTGTTTAAGAATTTAACGACAAAATGATGATTATGATTTTGCGTGGGTTTAAAATACAATATGTAAGTTTGTACTAGCTGCCACCCACGGTTACCCCGCGTGGTTCACGATCACGTTCCCGTGGGAATATCGGGATAAAATGTGTCAAATTTTTTATCCAGGTAAACTACTTGTGTGCCTTTCTTCCAAATCATTTGAGCCGTTTTGCATGATTGAGTAACAAACATACAAACTTTCACATTTATAAATTTTACAATGTTAATAGCATAGGATTTATTTGTTTTTTTTTTATTAGTGATCCCGCCGCCGCCCATAGAAGAAACTGATGTGATGACCATATAAAATAACATAATATACTAAGAATAAATAAAATATAAAGACCAAATAATTAGCGCGTAGTATCAAACCAAAGCCAATAGGATTTGAGTTATCAATGAAAACTGTAGGTATGTTAGATACTCGTACGTAATTACCTCGATTGATTTCTAGATAATTCTCATGCCTCAATCAGTTTTTAAATACTATTAAATTAGATCAAGATTTCGATACCCGAGTGCATGGAGGACATATAGTCGTAAACTTGGACTGAAAATCTGCGATGCTATTAATAAAATAAGTAAGTAATTAATCAAGTTAAATATGCGATATTGCGACCCCTTCGTAAAAAGTGAGACGTAACGAAAAACTAGTGAATTTATTAATTTATTTATTGAAACTGAACCGTATCGTACGAATACTTTGGTATTATTTTTTATAATTTCTTATCAATATCTTGTAGCGCATGATATTGCGAATTCACATCACATAGCGTTGTGTTGTGATTTTGTGGTTCGGCTTGTACGATCGTAAATTGTCCACAAGTACCTATACATTGTTTGGCTTGTACGTAGGTACTTCATTGTACAATTATAAGCAGCCCGCTAACTATTGACGAACACTAGAGCGCATATAACAAGAAGTTCCATTCATTGTTTCGACCTCATTCATATTCTTCATTCACGCGTGCTGTCAACTGTTAGGGCACGATTGAAAGTCACATTGAGCCGACAGGACGCCACTAGACTTTTATCAGATAGGAAGTCAGATATGATATTGTTTAAAGCAAAAAATAAATACTTATGATCAATTTTAAATAGAAAAATATTGGAACAAAACAACTCGGCCACAAGTGAATTCTCAGATGGGACTCGAACCCACGACCTTTGGAAATCTGGTCCAATGCTCTAAACCACTGAGCTACAGAGACTTGCGGACCACCGTCGAAATTCTCCGATACTTTTATGTTTTTAATACGCTGTAGGCCAGCGTTGTCACATCAATACTAGGAATATCCTTGCATTCGAAAGAAACATCTTTTCAGGTGTTTAACGATCGATTAAGATGCAACAGCCAATAATTGTTTTTTTTTTTCCAATATTTTTCTATTTAAAATCTATTATAAGTATAAAAAAATTGCATTGAGAAATGCAAAAAAAAAAAAAAAATACAGATTAAAATACTGTAGATTAAATTACATTACAGAACTGCCAGAGTTACGGGTCAGTGTTATCATATCACACAACACAAGTACCACAAGAATATCGCTTTTGGTAGATCGACAAACAAAAATAAAACAAATAATCCTCGTATTTCTAAAAACTGCCGGGTCAGATTTTGATGTCATGTGGTGCAAAGACAGGTGTGAAGTGAGGTATCTCCACAAAAAATTTAATAACACAGCAACAGCAGTATCACTATTCATCCGTAAACAAGCAAAAACTTCGTCATTAGCCATTTTTTTTTCGTCATTATCCATTTTGAATGTCCCAACTGCTTCCTTGTGGATGGATAAGGAGAACGGGCCATGACCCACACCACGCGGGCCCAATGCGGATTGGTGGGTTTTAACGACGACAAATGCAGCCGGGACCAACGGCTTAACGTGCCTTCCGAAGCACGGATGAGCTCACGATACAAAATTTTTGGTCACCCATCCCTTGACCGACCATTGCGAAAGTTGCTTAACCCCAACAATCGCAGGCCGAGCGCGCGAATCACTGCGCCACGGCAAAAACTTACCTAGTAAAAAATTCTTAGTCTTTGATTTTGTAATTTTTGCATTTTTCAATGCTATTTTTATACTTATGGTAAATTTTTAATAGAAAAATATTGGAAAAAATTAACTCGGCCACAAGTGAATTCTCAGACGGGAATCGAACCCGCGACCTCAGGAAATCCGGTCCAATGCTCTAACCGCTGAGCTACCGAGACTTTCCAATATTTTTCTATTTAAAATTCTTAGTCTCTTAGACCACTTTTGCTTGGTCTCATTTGTATGATAATGTAAAATTTTGAACACATTACTATTAATTTGTGATGCTTATTGATGATGAGAAAATATATTAAATAGATATATAGATAAAATAAGCAAGTATTGCCATCAAAACATGAACAGTAATGACAAGTATCCTGGTTGTAAGAAAGTCCTATGAAGAAGTCTGAAGATGGAATGAATGGAAAAGAAAGCTTGTCTTTTTTTTTATATATATATGAATATTAGTTTCTTTGAATATTAAAAGGTTCTGGCTTTGCAGTTTGTTTTCTATGTTAAGCTTTTTTTATGTAATCTCGTCAAAATTCTTTTTTTCCTTGCCCTGATGTCTCAACTCAGGCAAAAATTTAGTTTTAGAAGTTTCATGTGTTTTTTTATTTAAATTAATGAAATACGTCAGAACAACTTATATAAAATTATAAAATAGTTGTAAATGTCTCCATGTGGACTGTAGATACACATGGTTTATAAGGCAATTTAAAACATAATGAGGAATTGAGGATTAGGTAGTTTTATAAAGTCAAGCTGACTGGCACCATGATAACATCATCATCCTGCCTATCCATATTACATAGACCGAGACAGGTACTGCGACCTGATTTAGTTAACCCGTGCCTATTGGCTATAGCTGTTATGCCACACAATACTTAGTATTGTACTTGTACTATTAAGTATTCTGTGGTATTGTCCAATTGTTACGAACGAGCTACGTTTTAATAATTCGTTTTATTCGTTGGATCCATTATTGTGATTTCTAAAGCCACGCCCAAACGTATTTCAGAAGCTAATTAGTAATTTATGTCTGGCAGCTCGCTCGCTTAAAAAACGTCATTTTGCAAACGGGCATTCGACGCAGCCGCGGCAGGGCGGACGGCAGGGCGGACGGCAGGGCGGACGGGGCGGCGAGGGGCGGCTGGCATCGATCCGGTGACTCATCGCGCCCATTCATCCGCCGCTCTCAATGAACCCGCCGCTCCCCGCGGCCAGGCCACCCCCGCTGGCGTCCTCGATGGCAAGGACTCCATAAAATCCTCCCCTCGACGCAGCCTCCGATGAATCCTTCAAACCATTACTCCCACGTAATACCTATACCGTGATCGCTTAAACGGTTCGGCCGCCTACGATACGAGTCCTTGTCGAGTTGTCGACCCATGCCCGAGATATTTTTATACCACAGAACGCCTAATCACAATTTACATCCGCGGTTTCCGCCGTTGTAACATAAAGGCAATCGATACTACCTCCAAGGTCAGGGCGATAAATTTAAAGAAAACAATTCCTTTTTGAATTCGGAATGGCCGCGATATTATACGCGGCAGCGGCGTGGGGAGCGGGGGCGGCGTGGGCGGCAGGTGTTGGGCCTTGGCCCGGCCGGCGCGTCCTGCCTTCCCGCAAACGACCGCAGCGTTTATCAACAACCTTGCACGGTTTCTTCTAGCGGTCTACGGAATGTGAACACTCCCATGGGGAATTCTACAAAATTAGAACAATAACAGCGTCTTATATATTAATCCTACCTACTCCTAAAGATTTTATGCTACGGGTAAATATCCTTCTAATTATATCTTTCAATATTTTCATGAAAAACAGGAGTTCATTATAATTAGAAGACACGGCTATTATGTAGAGTGACTGGGTTATATATTTTATTTGAGTCCACTTGGAGCCACCAGTAGCAATCCACTGACTCCAATTTAAACTAAGCAAGACAATCGCCCTCTATTAGTTCCATAAAGCATTTAAGTACGAGTAGAGAAGTCCTATTGTTAGAACAATTTGTGCCAATTAAATGGATCGCCGAGGCTGCCTCATGATAGCACATTCGCTGTATGAGAACTCTCATCTACCAGTTTATTAGGACGAAATAAATGAGGCTCTCGTGAATTTCAGTACATAGGAACAATCTGCATCGAACGACTGAGTTGATTCTGATGAGGAACTTACGAAACTAATTTCGAAAATCCATAAAAGTGGTTCATGGTTTCTTGCGCTGAATGAGCCCATAAAGTTTTTACATCTGGATGATTGAGCAGCATTATATTGCTGACGCGTCTAACATTACACAATCAATTACAATATTCCAACAATAATAAAATTAAGATCAATAATTTATACTGTATACATACACGATAAGATGACACAGAAATATGTTATTTTTCTAATTTAACCCATGGTTTTAAATACTCAGGAAGCTCAAAAGCTGCTGAAGAAAACCTTACGCGTAATATGACTACATGGAAAACTTATAGAAGCTTCGAAAACATAATTTAGTCACATGTAGGTATCTTATTTTTAATTTTACTGTTTAGTACAGTCATTTGGTGTTCAAAAAGGGGGTTACCTGGAAAGTTTTCCGGGAGTTTTGAAAATTGGCGATTTTATAGATTTCGACGTGCTCTTTTCGAATTTTCACTTTGCCACCTCGTATCTTTGCCGCTCACGCCGCCATATTGGAAAAATGGCGCTCAAATACAGTTTTTTGAGAATAACTCCGTTCAAACTCATTAAACTTTCCAGGTAAAACTACCAAATGACTGGACTATGTTTGCTTGAGTTGCTTTAACAGGTAGGTGGCAATATAATTTTAGTAATAAATAAAGCTTGCTTAGATCTAAGATTCAGTGCTCTGACGTCACCGTTCTTAAAATTAATTTGACTTGTTAGAATCAATATCGACGAGATATTAATAGTAACTTCCTCAACCATCTCCATCGGAATACAACAATGATAACAAAAAAAAAACATCCCATACATACACATACCCCATGTGCCATGCATAACGAGGTTTTGATTTGATTAAAATCTTTAGTACAATTAGTTCTGCTTTACTTTGCTATGTTTTCACACTTTATATTCGTTACTTACCTGAAAGCAGTTGGGTTGCAAGATTTAAATATAACGTGCGAATGTTTTCAGTTTTCATGGAGCTAGTAGGAGAGCATGTCCGTCTCCATTCCACTCTCATTAAATCGGATGAGAGTGGCGCCGTTGTCCGCCACCAGATAATAATTAATCTGATAGGGTTATCAACGAACCGCGCCGCGAGCCGTGATCTGACATCATCGCGACCATCGCTTCACACAACAGAAAACACGCTTAATGAAATTTGTGACCTCTACATGCCGCCACCGTAACTGAAGTTATTTTTTTATTCCAGATCACCGAAGCGTAACCGGACTCTAGGTACCTAAATCAAAATACAATAAGCTTAATGGCACAGTGTGTAATCTCTAAACTCGAAAATACATCAGTAGACAAAAACTGGCAATGTCAATGTCACGCCTTCGACATCGTAAAATAAACACATGAATGATTCATTCAAATCTGTTTAAAGATTTACTTGCAAGGTCGTCTAATGTTTTCCAACCAACCAATAAATAATCAATCATTGTGAATAGAAACATCGTTCTCGATCTCGGCGTAATTCGCTTGAAATTACGTGCGCTGTCGATCACGATCGCGGGGTTAAGCGTGCACAATTGTTTCGTCGTGCAAAGCTGACGCGATTCATTTTAACGATAAGTTACTTCCTTTTCCCATTTCGTTTTCCTCTACGTAACGATACGAGCTAAGTACTAACGATTGCGCGAAACGGTCAACCTCGCCAGATGCGAGTGATTTCCTACGTTGCTACTTGATGTCGAGCTCCACAAGTTTACATTCAGCGCAGACCAGATAACATCCTGTTATTCGCACGCACGTGCCATTTATTTTACGAGCGGCAGTCTTCCTTTCTGTGGTTGTCTGTTCAGTGTTATAACAAGAGATACAGAATACGACAGATATGTTCGGATCGGTATTCAATTTTAATTCACATCAACGATTAACCGCCTCTATGGTCTAGTGGTAACAACCACCGGTATCAGACCCAGGGGTCCCGGGTTCGAATCCCAGCGGGGGTACATATTGTTTTCGGTTTGGTTGGTGGTAGGACTTGTTTTAAGTCCGCCTGGCTAGCTACCACCATCTTATCTAAGTTTGACGCCATAGCAACAATGTTTTTAGCATTGTTGGGTCCCGGCAGTTAGAGATAAGATAGCCAGTCCCTCAGTGGTTGACGGTTCCGGGAGAGGCTCGTGTCCATCTTCAGCCTTACAATACTTAACATCAGGTATGTATGATGAAGGCTAAGAGTCTCCCCGTCGTGAATTAAAAAAAGCTTCATTGATATCCTGCAACAGATGCGATGACGAGCGACGCATCAATTATGTATATTGTTAGTTTGCTATAATACAAGGTGAAGGTAGTGGTGATAAGAAATCGTCTTAATACCGTGAGGTGATCACGAGAGCTAACTTTACCAACAGTTGAAAATCGCGTTTTGAAACATTCTTTACCTTGAAACTTCAAACAAACGACTGAAAATATATAAATGATATTTATTTAGTTCATCAATATCAGTCGGTTAATCAGTTAGTAAAAATGGGTCTGAACCCAGTCCTTTGATACATTTCTAAAAATCGTGCGTGATTGAAACTCCGCATCAGCAACGACTTGTTTATTCTTAGGGTGTAGTAATGTCGTTTTCATTTTCACAGTCACTGTATTTCAGTATCCCTGACTAAATTCCTGTTAAGAAACATACACTCCTGTGTATGGATGTGACTATGTAACTATTTATTATTGATGAAATCGTCAATGACCAAAATATGTGCTCAAATAAGCTGTTTTGCAAAAGCTATTTGAAATCCCCGGCTTTGCACTGTCTGTCCGTACAGTACATCCAGATGAAATTGGCAGGATGTGAGTGAAACAGGAACTTATTAATACAATTGCGCGGCGCTCTTCCGTCAGTGTACGAAACAGTTCTCGTATCCGGCCTCCTTTGATCATCGCGTATAAATTAGCCAGCAATGCCAACATTAGCACCCTGGTTTCTTTCACTGCCTGTTCTGTAGACTTCGTTTATACCTCGTGTTTCCGCTTATTTATTTTGCAGTCTGCTTCCAACTCCAGTAAACGTGTTAACAGACATATTGATTGTTAGTTTATATTTATTAGGGTTAAGACACCGTTCAACTTACTTCTTGAATGTTCAATTCTGTTATTTGATCTTAATACCTAATCATTGATTTCGTTCACTCCTTATACTGGCAGTGCTATTGTGTTAAAAAATAAATCCCGTATTTAAAAAAACGCCTAATGACATGAACCTGCAATATCCAATACAATTTTGTCAGTTTTCTCATCATCCACTCCACACATCCACATTTTTTTACGATATCCCTAAAACGGATCTTACAAATCAGTATCTACTATCTACGGGTAAGTTTAACAGCCCATAAAATGAAGCATAGTTGAAGAGGCGGCGCGGGCGTCGTCGGCGATCCCAATCTGAGTCGTCTCGGGCGAGGAGCCACAATGAGCTGCCGACTTCCTCTCCCACGTTTGGCCGGGCGGATGCCACGACTGCCGACCTCCGGCGCTGCCCCTCGCACTTTAAATAATAACAACTAAAGATGTAACGTCCAACTCGCAGTTCGGTCACACTTTGGGCTGTTTCAAAAACTTTGTTTTTCTACCTTAATACTTATAAATATCGAAATAGTTATCCTGCTCCATTCATTGTTATTACGAATTACTGACTAATAATACTATTTTTAGATTTTTATTATAACAATTCTTGTTTCCTCACCCGCGCCTAAACGGTGCCGGTCATGACCTTTAGCATGTTCATTCAAATGCCAAAAGCTTATTGTGTATTTTCTTTTACAGAAAAGGAAAATAGCAACATTGCTCAAGGCTAAGCCTTAACTTACATTTGAATAACAATTTCTTGATTTCTAGGCAATAATTATCAACATCAACCATTTTAATATCCACACTGATGGCCATGGGGCACTCGCTCTTTCTGGATGTATAAGGAGAATGGGTCAATGGAAAATAATAAAAGCACATATTTGAGGAGTTTAAAAAAAAAAGTGAACCACTACATTTTACCTTGCCCCTTAGAATAAAATTATTTTTTCTCGAGAATATTTAAAATTTCATGGTGGAATAATTTTGTCATAATAAATCCACATTATGTTTATTTGGATTTCTTACTATTTCAAGTATTTCAGGGTAATTTTAATAAATAAGGTAATCATCAAGGAACCCAAATAGGCGCTGTCCCTACCCTTGATTGCATGATTGCCATTTAAATATATATTTATGAATATTTCCATAGGTCCATATATGAATTTTATGTTTTTTTAATTTTTTTTTTTTTTATTGGTTACATCTTGTTCTTTACGATCAAGCTATTTACAACCTTAAAACAATGCAAATATATAGCAAAATTACTTTAGCATTTTCCTGACATGTCAGTTTTGTTAACGACTTTTCATTGCAATACCATTCGTCTTGATTTTTAATGGGTTACAAGCCCGAGGTCAGCCCTATCCGTCGGCTATTTAAATATTTCAGTTGTTTGTCAAAGATTTGCAAATTGTGAAGTGTAAACACTCAGCATTTAGGTGGTGTCAAAATTAATGTCATGTAAGTTACCGTTTTCTACTTTCTTCTGTATCTTGTATGTAAGTGAATTTGTAGAAGTAAAAGCCAATTTGTCAAGAAGTTTTCGCTGCAAAATTCATAAAGCATTTTAAAATACAAATATTTTTTACTACTTGTGCGAATATCTAACGTTACCTCAGTTTTGTTACTATTTCGATAGTAACATATACGCTGACCGGAAAAGTAACAAAACTGACAGCATAAGGCTACGTTTACAAAGCAACATCGTATTTTTCACATTTAGTTGTGTTGAAGGTAGATTTTTTTATTCAATCCAGACATTTAATCCAGTTATTTAAGATATCCAGGCACTGAGGTATGTAGCCTTTTTATTTTAGACCGCAATCTAAGATTTTTGTTACTGTCCTTTACAATTTTGTGAGTTTTAAATATTTACTTCGTATTTTTAAAACACTATAAATACACGAAGTATGTTTTTTGTTAAATTGTAATTATGTTTTAATTATTGAGACCAGGGTTGCATGATCTAAATCAAGTTGATTTAAATCAAAGTCCGAAAAAGAAGTTAATTAAACGCTGGGAGTGCATATTAATTAACAGTACTGTTCAAAAACAAAGTACGATAGGTGCAAGCTAAGTTATTTCTCACAATAAAAATAAAAAATTACATACCTATTAGATTTTTTTGTGTCAGTAAAAATATAACAATAATGATTACTTTCATTCATTACATGCAATGAAAGTAATGTGCTGTGTTATTAAAATGTTCTTTTCTATGCTAGTTCTGCGGCGCGGCGCGGTGGCGGCGAACCGTTGTTTTTGTCAATGGATTGGAATGTTACGACAGAGGCAACTAGTATTACGTGTTCTCGTCTTAAGTAATGCAAGTAAGACTGGTAAATGATATTATTATTATGTGGTAACAAAGATAAAATAGTACTTACTTAGCGGCTACTTACTCTATTTTGTTACACTAAAATAGCGACAAAAGATTTGACATGATATCCCTTTACGTCTTACATTTTATTTGAGGGATATAGGGGCTGTGCAGTTTATTTATTTATTTTATTTATTTATTTTATTTATTTATTTATTCACTCTTTATTGCACATATACAGCAAATAGCGGACTTAATGCCCTTAGGCATTCTCTAGCAGTCAACTGGAAAGGATGTTAAAGGAGAGATCATGGCGGCAATGGAAAAAAAAACAATAAAAAGACAGTGATTAAATTCCAGTGTGGGAACTGTAGTCACGCGACCTAAAATATCGATTTGGAACTTGCCTCCCAATTAGTGATCTCTTTTAACCTGCAGTCCTAATCTTCCTAGCTTTGAGATATTTTAGATCGTCGTCGTCGTCGTCTCAGCCACATAACACCCACTGCTAGGTAAAGGCCTCCCCCAATAAGGGGGGGGGGGGGGGGGTTTGCCATAATCGCCACGCTTAGCAGGCGGGTTGGCGATCGCAGTATGGCCAAGTTTGTAGGAGACGCTGCTGCCCGTCTCCTGAAGGCTGAGTCCCTTAGTCGCATTTTACCGACGATGAGAGGGGGTAGTGCTATTCTTAGCCGACATTACACAGCATATATTTTAGATAAGCCGGTCGAATTTATGTGCCGATCCAGGTAGATATTGCGTTTGTGAAATTGTGGTTTGCAGTCACCTAGGAGAAGTTTGGGTGTTTCAATCACTAGTTTACAGTAACAGCAAACGTCAGTGTCATATGAAACCGGTGCCTGTTCAGTTTGCATTGTCCATTTAAGGCACAGATGTTTGCGCTATTGAGCTCTAGAAGTTAAGCTTTCATAAAGGACTTAGCATGTGCTAATTAATCCTGGATGTTTCAACCAGAATCTTTTGATTCGCCGAATAGGTTGCCTTTGAGAAGTTGCATGGCTGGTTCTTAGTGATGCCGCCGGAAGGCTCTAGAGTCTAGACCTAACTGTTGAACTTCAGCCCTTGTAAGTTCATAGTTTAAATAACCTGATAATTGATTTTAAATTAATTTTACTCCATTGCCATTCAGCTTATCGAAGCAGTCCTTCACCAGTATATCTTGGCCAGTGATCATGAATAATGATCAAATAGCTTGTAATAGTAATAAATAATAACTCAAAAACTGAACTCCGGCAAACATTACTACTAAGACAAGCTCTACGTGACAATACTTATTCATAGTGCCGACACAAGTTCATTGCATACGAGTGCGACACTACTTACGCTACTGCGACAATACGTTATGCCGAATTGCCGACCGACACGCATTACTACGACACTACGCTCTACTGCGACAATATGTTATCCCGACGACGACTTCACTGCGACAATACATTATGCCGACACAAAAGAACTGTGTGGTTTTATACGGTCATAACAAGCAAAGCAGTACTGTAAATAAATACATTAATAAACATAGAAAAAATATTGGGCACACAAAGAAATAAACCTAAATGCAATTGCCTATTTATTCAAAATAGGCAAATTTCAATCTATCTCTGAAAAAAAGATAGTAGACTTACAATAGCCTCCTCCTCCACCTCACAAGCGTACTGTATGGATGTCAGCAGACTTGGGTTTATATGTACAAATAAAATAATAAGAAAAAACAAAATAGAAAGAAGTACATATGTTAAAAATAAGAAGAGTATAAAAAATACAAGCAAAGTAAGACTAACAGACCCTTAAAACTGGAATGGCAAAGAATGGGTCTTCCAAAAAGGTATATTACAAAATATGAACCCTCATGATCCCATGCTGGACTGGAAGTAAAAAAAACATAGAATATGCCAGCTTTCCAGTGCAGTTGTAAAAGCTTGGGTGAAATGGTTCCGACTAGACTTTTTTTTGGCATAGATTTAGTTGGTTGAAAGGACGGCAAGTAACATATTCCCACGGGAAAGGGAACCACGCGGTTGAAACCACAGGCGGAAGCTAGTTATTCAATATAAATGTATTATGATTATGTTTTGATACTCAACAGAAATTAAAAGCAAACTTCAGGAATAATAACGGTAGTTGGCGATTTGGAAAAAAAAAATATATTTTCTAAAGAATACCTTTCAAAACAATTGTATTTTTCTGAATTTCTAATGTTTGAGCAGTAACAGTGAACTTCATATTAGATACATACAGTCTACGCCTAAGTTCCTCAGTGTAGGCAGAGACTAATAGCAACTTCAGTTTATAGTTATTACTTTGGTATAAACTATATTACTATAAACTGGAGTCTATAGTACTAGACTAATAGCAACTTCTAGCATTATGGAGTACTATAGAGACTCTTATTTCAATCAGACTTATGGTACTTTCCACTTAGAATAACTTAACTTACCTTCTAAGCAAACGACATTCACTCCGTCTTGTTTCAGCCTCTTCAGTAGAATTCCATGAACAGAATCAGGGTCCTTGGAGCTACTGTCTCCATACAAAATAAATATGCCCCGTGTTCGACACTGGCCGATTTTGGCTTTCAATTCTTTACATTGTACTGTAGACGCTAGTTCAATTTTCCCAGCAGCGAGACGCCGTAACATTATGCTCGGTATTGAAAAATTCACGGCTGAACGTATGTGAGATACAGCGTAGTCGTTCGATCCACGACAATCTATCAATATCGTGTCCCTTTCATCCGAACGTAGTTTTGCCAATAGCCACTCTTTCGACACCAGGTCGCAATCACATTCTGAATCAGTGGGCATCTTGTAATCTTGTGTTCTCCAAGTTTACACGGACCCTTTTCAACTTTGAATAGCCTGTTGCACTATTGCATGGACACCATGCAAAATGATACTTTATAGCACAAAAACATTTCGCCTTCCACTAACATATAACTAGTTTACTTTCTAGTAATGAAAAAAATAACTAATAATCGAACACAACATAAAATTATCAAGTCCTCCTCAAAGCAAGTAAAAGAACCAACCGACCGAGCGTTGCAATGCAAAGCAACGCATGGAACGAAACGAAACTGACTGACTGGACTGAAGTGAACGAAATAACAAATCGTCGTCGCGAGAACGAACGAACCAACCACAGAGTACTTTTTTGGAACCAACCAACGATCTTTTTTTTTGTGAAGGATTTTACAGACCCTGGGGCACGATTCTCGCGCCTTCGACATCTCGAATTCGACATTTTTTGGAGTAAAAAATCTGTATTAAAAGCTCAGTGAAAGCAATCTTCTACATTATAGGATTATCAAAGATAATTGAAACTAGTAGAGATTTTACTTACAGTTTTAATAAATAAACTAAGGATATAAAAAAAATCGAATTCAAGATGTCAAAGGCACGAGAATCGGGCTCAGGGTGTCGAATTCAACCTTTTTCAAACCATAATTTCTTTAACGAAAATGTAAGTTAAATCTTTACTACAGACACAAAATACTTTAGTTACAATGATCTTTGACAATCCTATAATGTTGATTTATGGCTCCAAAAAAATGGACACATTTTAACACCAGGGTTAAAATGTGTGTCTATGCAAAAGGGTTGACTCAAAGTAGGTACACTTATCTACCTAGGCCTGATTTTGTAATTTTATATCAAACGCTTGAAGCCTTGATGCCTGCCGTACTAACCTACCCGTTGATGATTTAAATGATTGCGACCAACGCTGCGGTTGATGGTTGCCTCCGATGAAAACTGGTTGACCATCCTTGTCCTCCCCCTGTAATAAAACTCCCCCTAGAGTGAAGTTACTTACGTCCGTGGGCAGAAAGGGCTGGGTACAACCGGCCTGGGGGGCTATCGCGTAAAAAATATGGATATGGACATGGGCTTCATTTGACAGTTAAATGACCATATATGGTAATTGTATGAGCTTCAACTGTCAAATGAAGCCCATATCCATACCCAGATTTTTTACGCGATAGCCCTGCTGTACCAGAACTGGGGCTGATGATTGTGAGCAACGTGAAGGTTGATGTTCGTCGCCCGATGACAACTGGTTGACCTTCCTTGTCCTCCCCCTGTAGTGAAACTCTCCCTAGAGCGAAGTTACTTGCCTCCTTGAGCAGAAAGGGTTGGGTACAATCGGCCTGTACCAGAACTGGAGCTGATGTTAAAATATTCCTCTGCAACAGCTCATCACTGCGCGGGACTGAGTAAGTATCAGTCTTGGTGACTGCTGCTTGCGGCTTCGGCACCGGCAGCGATGGGGAACACAAAGCTGACCCTATATTATGTATGATGTCTTCTTGGAGTATCTTTTCTTCCTTAGCAGAGTTGAGACGGAAAGAAGGCACGGCCTTCGGAGAACACTCACCCGTTTCGAAGTGGTGCTCAGAACAGTGGTTGGGAACACCACATGACTCGAAGTGGTGTCCATGCCTCGCAACTACCTCGGCGTGTGCGCGACGCTCAGCTTGGTTAAGTTGAGTCCCAGCATCTTTTCCAAGGACCACAGTAGAGGCGCTGGTGACTACACGCGAGGCTGGCTCAAATAACAATGGGTATTACTTTACTTTATTATTATTATCGCTAAAACACCATATTTTACTTTCAAAATCAATAACTACTCCGGCAGCAGTGATGTAATCGATACCTAATAATGTTTAATTATTATCGGAATCCGTAAAAATAATAAATGGAATAGTGATCTCCTTATCACCTAGCTTCACTGGCAGTGATGTAGTAAGTATGTTCATCTGCCTGATAAAACCATCAGCTGATTTCACTTGTCTGCTAATCGAAGTGCTAAGAGGGTGACCTTTCTTTAGAAGGAGAGCGTATAGTGTATGCCCGGCAATACAATGTTTGGCAGCAGTAGGTATCTATTAAAGCCGTACCGTTTATGTACAAAATATTTATGTTAAAAATTGGACGCAAATTGTTTAAAACGCGCGCACTACCGGGTGCCAACACATCTTCGCATTTATTTAAACCGACATAAATGGAACAATTACATTTTCAGATCAGGAACACAATTATTATAGACACAATAATTTAACTTATGTGTATTATTGTTGACACAGCCATTTGAAATTTTAGGAACACGTTTTAAATTTTATTTTAATTACATAAACAAAATTTCAAAAATTGTGAAACATAACCATTTAAATTATTATTGGGGGCACAAACTTGATCACAAACAGGAGCAAAGTTTAAATTATTACATACATAAGCATTCGACATTTTAGAAAAACTATTATTATTATTACAAGGACAAACATTCGAAACTTCTCTGATCGAAGTTTGAGACATACGATCGTTTATGTGATTGGCACATATATTTTAAAAAAATCTACTAGGCATACAATCACTTAAATTATTAGGTTCACAGACATTTAAAAAATTACGTTTGTTACAGACAGAAACATAACTTAATCAACACTATAAAAACTGTCGGCGCAATAGTCAAATTCATTGTTATCGTTATAGTCGTATTTATTATTACTTTTACTCGCGCTATTCGCTTCTGCGGAAAAGTTATAAAACTGTTGCGACTCACCTCGGTTCTCGAACTTACGGACTTATCGTTATAGTCGTATTTATTATTACTTTCACTCGCGCTATTCGCTTCTGCGGTAAAGTTATAAAACTTTCGCGACTCACCTCGGTTCTCGAATCGAACTTACGGCACTGGGGCCCTACCGCGCAAGTGGCATCGGTATCGCAATCGGCTTCATTTGACAGATGGATGTGACATATTGCTCTTAGTCTTTGGTAAGTTTTCATTTGTGTCAACGCACGACGGCACGGGGCAAACTATGGAGAGCGGTAACGCAAGTCGCAAATGGTCGTCTTACTATAAAAGTTACTTACTAGTAAAATCCGCTATTCGTTTGTAAACATCGTCGAGATTGCTAAACAAATCGCAAAAACAGCTTCTATGTTACGTCACGGGCACCGCCACGACTTAATTTGGTTAATATTGTTGGAATTTGTCACGATTTCCACTTCTTAAATACGGAAATAATTATTTAATATGAAGACGCTAAAGGTTTGACAGTAGAATTACCAACTTGACAACCGAAAGTTATATGGCCATATAGTGTTGTTGGTTAGTTCTTCAAAAATCCTCTTTCTACTCTTTTCTGTTGCATTTTCTATAACCATGATTTCTTTTTTTTATGATTTTAGAATTTTTGAATTTTTCAATGCTATTTTTAAACTTATGATAAATAGAAAAATATTGGAAAAAATTTACTAACTTGTGGCCGAGTTAATTTTATCCAAATTTTTTCTATTTGAAATTTATCATAAGCATAATTTCCTTATTGAAAATGTAAGTAAAATCTTCACTACGGTCAAAATACTTTAGTTACAAATTTCTTTGACAATCCTATAATGTTGAACATTGTATTCAGTGACTTTTTTAATATAGAGTTCCAAAAAAGTTCGAATTCGAGATGCCGCAGAGCGGAGCCGGAGAGGTGTGAGTGAAATGAAAAGGGCGTGAATGGAAGGAGTGTGTGTGTTTTTGACCATGAAGATAGCTTCATGTTTTTGACCATGAAGCTATAGAGAATACTGGAGGCCAAACTCAGTTCTTAAAGTTGAAGCCAAGTAGGTATAACCTCAATTGACCTTTCGTTGGACTCCAGTGTGGCTATCTCATAAATCTAAATTTGCCCGGAGCCTGTTTCATAATAGTTAATGATATTATTTGCTAATATTATTAGACTCATAATAATAATAATATTAGTAAGCATTTTTCTGTTTATAAAATTTTTGACATCACTGATAAATGATATCTTTTTGACGTCACTAATATCATTAGACCTGAAAGCTTATGGAATCGAAGCCAATATGAAAAACTTAAACAAGAGACTACTTTGCAACCGCTAAAATTAGTTATAACCTTTAGTAAAAAATTATACGCAAAAATTAATTATGCTATAGGCGTAGCAGCATACGTACTTAGCTGCAAATAAATAGAAATTCGTAACTTTTGACGCAGTCATTTCAATTTCATTATTCAATATTCCCGAGTTGTAATTCAATCTGTAATTTGTTAATTTATATTTCATTAAAATTAAGCTATTTCCATAAAATAAATTAAATCATCTCAATATTGTTTTCTGAATTTCCTCATTATTGTGGTATCCGGCATCCTCGTGCAATGGTAACACCGTATGTGTCTATGTCAATCAATCAATATGGTGGATGTCAATTTCTAATTTTGCGGACTCGAAAGTTGCGATTCATAATACGACGTTTCTTGCTATCAAAACGTTATTCTATTCTGCATTTAAACATATTAGGTCTTAAAGTATGAAATTGCCGTATTGTAAGAAGAATTTTAGGCAAATTTGAATTTTCATACTAAGTACTAAGATTTTGAATGATTTGAAAATAGCTTGTATGTACTATTTTTTTTTATTGCAATGAGCTAATTTAATTAAATTAGATTCTTAATTTAATGTTAAGAATCAAATGAATTTAATTTAAAAAAAGCAAAATTAATTCACATTTAGCCACCGCGATTTTTCCCTTAATACCTAATTCCGATAATACCATTCGTCTATTCTACCGTTACTTCTAGCATAAACTGGGTATATAGACATAAATTTGAACTGATACTTCTGAAACATAATGACAATTTCATATTGAGACCAAGATACGAGATAGACCTATTATTATCATCGTGTAAACTGTACACATGCATACCTACACAGATATTGATACGTTTTTACCTATATTAGTAGTTTTAATCTTTAAACTTGTCTCCTTTACTTTGTAGTTGTATGGACACCCTATTTAGAAAGAGAGGAGGGGGACCTATGGAGCGAGATAGAATGCAGTCAAGGTCATTTTTTTTTGCTTCAAGTAGGTATGAGGAGTTTGGCCTCCAGTATTCTCTATAGCTTCATGTTTTTGACTCCCTCATGAATGAGTGAATGATCAAACGACAGCAAACAATCGTAAAGCTTCGCTCAATTTTGACAAATACATTGACAGTGACGTTCGCATACTTTACTCTTCTTTGGACTTTCGTCAGTGCAGTGACATTTGGACATTTTTTTCAATGAAAGAAAGGAATGAAAGAAATAACTGCAAGATAGTGCTGGTACTTATTTGGAGTGTATTTACTAGATTATTCTATCTATCGATTGAAAGTATTGAATTTTGAACCCATTATATCATAAAAAATGGATAGATTATACGACAACTTAGATAATTACGAGGATGAAAACATTGTTGCTGAGGTATGTAATTTTTTACCGCGAAATTTTCTTTTACGTTTCTGCGCATGATTTTACTGTATATTTACAAGTTTTTTTCGTTTGTTTATATCTTTTATCCAAAAATTACTTACCTTTATTAGTTACAAGTTTAAGATTCCACTTAATACTTACTTTTGATACGAATACGAATGACTTCACTTTTCAGCTCAGGAGGGAGAATGGGGAATTGAAATGCAAACTCGACGAATATTCTGTTGCTATTGATAAACTGCAAAAAGTTAGTTATTTAGAATTATTTCTTCAAGTCACAGTAATTGTCTTTAACTTGAGTGATTGACCATTAATTTTATGAATAGGTTCTAGAATGGATGTGCATTGATATTTTAGAATATTTTTCAGGATTTTGATACACTTTCTTCAGAATTTAAAAAACTGGAAATGAATTACTCATCATTGCTAAAAACAGCTAAAGAAGAAATAGAGAGAAAAACACAAATTATAAAAAATCTAAATATTGAGTAAGTACAGTACATTACTTGTTTTTAACAGTAAAACAACATTAAGCTATAATTTTCATATGCTACAATTATTTCACAGGAAAGATATGATGGTGTTAAGTGCTATTCAAAATAGAATTAAGCCAAATATTAGAGGAAAAGGCAGGTATATGCCTATGTCAAAAAGTCGAGATGGAAGTTTTGATGTAAATAAAACTAAACCTTCAGACACTGAAAGCAATAACACCAGAGAAAAAACTGACAATGAAAGGTAATATTTGCATTTCTTTTTGCAAAACGTTATTTCATAATTAGCAATAATAAAATCCCAATTTGTATTTTGGAGACATTAAACATTCTTTACATTTATACTTATGATAACTTTTAAATAGAAAAATATTGAAAAAAATTAACTCGGCCACAAGTGAATTCTCAGATGGGAATCGAACCCACGACCTTTGGAAATCCGGTTTAATGCTCATTCTTTACATTTATGTTAAATTCAGTGCACAAATGAAACAGACTGAATTTAGAAAAGTGTAACAGCATACAGACTGTTTATAGACATTAATTAGATCAGGGATGGCGAACCAATAGCACATTTGTTTCGAAAAAATGGCTTGCATCAACAAGCCATTGGAATGAAAAAAATGGCTTGTTGATGCATAAAGATTTACCTACCCTGAATTTGATAATCTGAGGTGTCACTGCTAGTCTAAATCAGTTAACATACTGAATTTTGGATTTTACTGAGTTAGCTTTCTAAAAAGCAAGCACTTGGTTTAGCCTTACAGCCTATTTCTAGGCAAGCTCGCTTCATCTTCTTAAATCTGACGATTCAGAATGATGCCAAGAGCAAGCCTATTTAATGTTAACCCTTTAACCGCCACGAACGGATTAATCCGCCAAAAATGTTCGTGCTCAAATCGCCATGGACGGATATTTACGGTCAAATACCACTACTCATTTAATCTGCCTTTTTGTTTGATAGATACTGTATTATATAAAAATAGTATTCATTACTTGATAAATAGATGATGAAGTAATTATTTACAATTGATTACACTTAAGTTTCATAATTAGAAGACTTAAAATTAATGTCTGAAGATCAATAAATTACTGATAGTATTTTTAGAAAAGTGTATCGATGTCCAACGCCAATGCCTGAAAATTCCATTAGTAGGGACGGGGCATAAACGATGATTGACTGATACAAAAATCCACATAAATTAAACTACTACCGTTTATTCTGACTTATTTATTATAAAACAAATAAAGCAATTGTTACTGTAGAAATAAATGGGTTTATTTTATTTTATTTATAATAAATAAAGCCTAAAATTGACTAATTAAAGCCTAATTTGACAGTGACTGACTTGACCATTCCCATCCCTAGACTGCATGTTTTAAAGGAGTGTTATCAGTACCCCTTTCGCCACGACAGGAGAAACACGCCCGCTTCTGACGTCATAAAAGGGTGCCGCCTTCTGGAATTTTCCATTAGTGTTGTGCTGCATTGTAGCTAGTTTCAGTTCTAGAAAATCAAGTTCGTCCTGTGTCTGGGTGTTATACCTTTAAATTATCGAGCAAAGGTCGGTTACCAGATATTATTTAATAAATAGCTTAAGTTTATTATGAATGACTTAATATTATTATTGCAGAAAAAAAGAAACAAAAGTAGCTGACTAATTACATAATTAAACCTATTGTTCTGCCGTTAACATACAAAGTAACGCTTTCTATTTATCTGTTATGATATTTAAATAAAATTGTAAGCGTTCGAAAGAGACGTATGTCCCTATCGAAAGAAATATCGATATACTACTGAGCATCTCTGTTTGTTGTAGGTATTTATTCGTCGTTTTACTGTGCCTGGCGCTGGGGGCACGACAACTAATATTAAGTGTGGCGGTTAAAGGGTTAAAAAAAACACTGTCTGAATTAAGCTAAATGTTAAGGGTTTTAGGTAAAATCTGACAATTGACGCCTTTATTTGATAGGTTCTAATCTGTCAGTTTTACCAGTCGCATTTGGACATCATTGTCATATTTGATTACAATTTGATTTAATCAACATATTTCAGAACTAAGCTAAGCCATATGTCATCTGAAGAAACAATGACTAGTGCAAGTACTGATATTGTTACACAATGTACAAATAAAACTGTGGATAGATTAAGAAATACATATCAAGATGCTAAAGAAAACAATGAAACTAATGTGTGTAAAACTAAGCCTAAGCCTATGAGCATAAGTAGCAGACGTAAGTCAATGCCAGCTATCAGGTGAGCCCATTTAACATTTAGCATCTTAAGGTTTGTGTTTTAGTAATAAATTTGTGTCTTGACAGCATTGTTTGACAACCTTAATAAAATTATTTCGTCTATGGTGCCACACCACTAAGGCTCGAGCTAGACAGACGGACTGCAATTCAACTGCAATCCAACTGCAAATTGCAGTAAGCCTTGCATTCTTGTCAAATCAGTGTGCAGTAACTGCACACCAACTGCATTCAAACTGCATCGTAACTGCAATTTGGCAGTCTCTTTCAGTGTTCAGAGCACAGACCTATATTGAGATAGATGGTAAAAGTTTACCTACCTTGCGTGTAAAAAGCTTGATCCACGGTCAAAGTATTCCGACATAAGTTAGTCTGCTTGAGACCATTGGCATTGCCAAAACACGCGTCACTCAGAAACGAATAAGTCACTAAATCTCGCTCGTGTCGTGACGTCATCGTAGGTACAAAAATTCGACATGCTAAGTTCTCATACAGTTTGAAGTGCTCTTTTCGTCTATCTCGATGTAGGTCTGTGGTTCAGAGATAAATCTATTAATGATTTAGGGTGCCTTTCCACTGGAGATGGGCTGTGCTACATTCTTATGGATGCGTTTGATACCCACCAATCATAATCGTTTTTCTATACAGGGTGAAAAATTCTATGGGCCCTTGAGGGGAGCTACCTTCAATCCTATAAGTAAGCCCATTTTACGGAAAGGAAACATTCCTTTTTTTTAAAAGAAACAAATGTGCATTAAAGATTTTTGTAAATTTTTCAAAAGAGCCTTGGATAAAACTGCTTTATTCGTCGCATTGAGTTTATAAGTTGAGTTTGTATCTGGTTTGGTTCCTGGGTGTGGGAAGCGTATTTTTAAAAATGTTCTAATGCAGTTGTGTTTCTTTTAAAAATAAAGAAATGTTTCCTTTCAGTAAAATGAGCGAAATAAAAGAATTTAAGGTTTTTCCCCTCCAGGGCCCATACATTTTTTCCATCCTGTATAGCTAGCTATAGAAGTTTCCCGAATGTCGCGTCGCTACATCCGCGTACTTTCATACAAACCCGTAGACTGGAAGGCAGAGATAAATTAGTTGCTGAGACAAAAGTTGCTCGTGGGCGCATTGTCTAAAATGTGCTATGTTGATACGCCGGCCGCCGCGAGGTAGCTGTCCGAGGAAAATGCGCAGCTCGTGGACGCGAAAACTGAACTGCACGACTTTACTGCTTTGTTGCTCGTGCGCGCTATCTCTCATGCCCGATTTACACGGGTCAAATCTTTAGCGAAGTTGGTAAGTAAGCACAGTGGTGTAAACGATCGGACTCTCGCCACTGTACTTGACCCGTGTAAATCGGGCATCATGCCTGATGGCATGAGGCATCATGCCTGATTTACACCAGACTAGGAAAGTGGCGAGTACAATGGCCAGTGGCGAGCGCTTGGACAGTAGTCTTGTGTAGTACGCGTACTAAGTACTAATAGGTGACGAGACGCGGCACTGTACGAAAAGTAACGTTACTGAACGCGAGCTCTTAATCAGACAGTCGGACTTTTAGTAGGTACACCGTCTCTCGCTACACTCAAGTGATAATGTTGCTTGTCCGCATTACTCTGAATTGTGTTTGACCTTTAATTTTTGTACAATTTGTATTGTAGTTTTGTGTATATACTTGAAATGTAACAAACATTTGTTCATTCATCCCTAATTTTATATGCTTAATAATATAGAAGTCCTTAATTGGCCATAAAGTATCTGTACATAGCAATATTTAGATCGTTATTTAATGTCGCTTTTTTGGGAAAAAACAATTCTAAAACTATTTAGTTGACTGTTAACAGTGCCATAATAGATTAAAACAGCAGTGAGTCTAAAGAGAATAGCGCAGTGACCTCTATTACAGAGTACTATTAGAGGCCAGCAGTACAGGTAACGACTTTATTTCTGTGTACTGAGGTACTAATAGTACTAATAAGGTGTACTAGTACTTTACTAGTACAGTGCGAACCGAAAAGTGTCCGATTAAGCGCGGTTTCACCCGCGTGGTTTTCGTTCCCGTGGGAATATCGGCATAAAAAGTAACCTATGTTTTAATCCTGGCTATCTTCTATCTGTGTGCCAAATTTCATCTAAATCGGTTCAGTAAGCGTCAGTCGGTCATCAGGTCAGTTTGCATGAAAGAGAACAAACATCCATCCAAACATCCTCACAAGTTTTCGCCTTTTTTAATATTATAGTAGGCCGGTCATGAATCCAAAAGACGCTTACAATACGATTTTCGCTCAAGTCATCTCGGATATATGGTATTAATGGATTCAGTTTGATGTCCTGAACACCGATATATATAGGATGACAAGCGCGCAAATGGTGGGGGTAGCAACTGTGACGTAATAAAGGCGGCGGTACAAGAAAAAATATATCTTAAATATACCATGTGGGGTATTAAATAAAAAGACATTGCGAGTAGATTCCAAATATTAACACACAATAGCATTATCACTACTTGGTCTAACAAATTATTCGAAAACGTCCAAAAAATTCACAATTCAGAGTTGACTTTAAACTACTCTACACTGAAACTACAAAATGGATTTTTCCAAAATAGAAACCAAACTACTCTGGATATAATCTATATAATGTCTAAAAAGAATTAACCAGATTTGTGGAAAAATGAGTGTGATGTCCTGAACACCAATATATAGATAATGGTGTTCAGGCCATCGCACTGAATCCATTGATACCATTTTATACCCATATCCGAGATGAGTTAAGCGAAAAGCAACCTAACACTCAAGTTGGCCGGCCTACTATTAGTAGAAAGGATTACTTATAATGTACATATAATGAGTGTCATCTAATATTCAAGTTGTCAAATGATGATTCAAAAATATTTTTTATTTTTTTCATAGGTCAGAAGTAAAGTTCAGTTCTGATGAAGATGAGGACAGTTACTGTAGTGCTGGCAACAAATACCAGAAAATAAACCATAATATTAAACCACAAAATATGTTGAAAACTCTTCATGATAAAAATAGGTTACTAGACGACAGACATAGAACATCTGAAACATCCAGTATGGATGATAAATTTTCTAACTATCATGCAAGAAGCAAAGACTTCAGAACCCGAAGTAGCAGATATGATAGTTATAGGAATAGAGACAAATTCGATGCACGGCATAAAAGACATGCTAGTCCTGAGAGATTACGGAGAAGTACTAGGAATTATTCAAATGAACATAATACGAGGGATGACTATACTAGAAACAGAATATTGGAAAGTCCTCCACTTGATAGGTATAATAGTCATCAGCGACGAAACCGTGATGCTAGATCGCGGTATGACAATAATGAATTTTATCATAAAGAGAAAAACAGAGATCGAAGTCAGGATAATTATTCAGCAAAACATAAATTACAACATGATATTGAAGAACCCTTATGCAAAAGAAGGAGAAATGACTCTACTCATAATCGAGATGAAGAAAAAGAATGGGATACAGATAGAGGTTCTGTTAAAATTTCAGCTTCTGTTGAAAATATTAGCCATATGTATTGCCAGTCACCTGATTATGCAGCAATACAAGATACCGTAGCAATGCCACCCATTAGAGGTCAGTAATTTTCGATTTAGCAGTTTATTAACTACACTTATAATTAAATAATCATAAAGTCAAATCTGAAGATGAAATACTGCCTAAAGGCGATGTTTGCTACCTCATGAGCCGAATATATAAACACGTTAATTTTCGTCAGTTTATTTGTTAATTTGTCGCGAAAAAAGTACTTAACGGATTTTTAATGATTTTTAGTACGAGAGCCGGGTCTAAAAATGCCTACCTCATCAGGTAAATATGCTATTATTAGATCGTTAACCGACACTAAACTACGAAAAAAAAACAGGTCTGCCAGGGCATCCTGCCGGGACATGGAAAAGTACCCGAATGAAAGTACTGGCAGCAGTTAACCATTAATTAAATATGTAAAAAAAGTAGGTCTGCCATTGCAGCCTGCCAGACCCCTAAAATATATGCCCTTCCGACAAGGTGAACCTACCTCATCGAGTACCCCGTTGGGACCAACGCCAAATTATAGCCAAGATGCCCCTGATAATGAATCTAAAGGCATACCAGCTCTAAACTTGCCGAAACATAGTGTTCTAAGTCTTTGAGCAGCTTTTGATAGTTGGTATAAGCAGCATAATTTCACTTTTGTTTTTATAGACGTTTTTATCAAAATATTATATAAAACAGGAAATGTAGCGCTTAAAGATGTATATTTAAAATATTACAACAATTACTAATCAGTGGTGAATCGCTGCCAGCACTTTCATTCGGGTAATAAAATGAGGTAGGTTTGACTAAAAAAATATCGATTTTTTCCATGACCCGCCAGGATTAGCCCTGGCAGATCTGTTTTCTTTTTACGTATTTGAGTGTTAACGATCTAATAATAGCCTATTGGGGTACCTGATGAGGTAGGCATGTTGGGCTCGGCTCTCGTACTATTTTGTGTTGTTACTTATTACCCGGGTCATCATTAGCAAAACTTTTTATTCCGGTAAGATATTTATATTCAAGTGAAATGCAAAGACGAATGCTCTTATTAGAAAATCTCATTGAGTCTCTCTATTCATTTGACATAAATGTCTGACACAGAATTAAGTTATTCTGAATCTCTGTAGCGCAAATACATTGCCTTTTCAAAGTCTTAAGAATTTATACTTTGCATCTGATAATAAAATGCAGGGAGGTGGAATATAGCGCTTTCTGCGGCATGTAACAACTGCGCCTCAGATAAAAAGTACTATGGAAAGAAGTTATAGTTCTTCAATCTTAAATCATAATACCTAAATAAATAACCGTCCTGAGATGGAAGGCTACGATCACAAATACGCTTAGTTGCCTGCGTTCGTTGGCGAGATTTTATGTTAAAATCATTGTGACATAATTATGGGAATGACCAATACAATATTTAAATATTTTTTTTGTCTCTTACAGAAATAAGAAATACAGCTTCGACTCAACTGGAAGATCCTAGATTTTTCAGTAACAGATATGTTTCAAATCAAGGTAATAAAGGAGTGTTATCAACAGTGCCAGGTCGGAATGTAGATTTGAAGGTCATTGAAACTTCAAATTGGGGCATAGATCGTGTGGAAGTTCCAAAAGCCCTGACACGTAGACCATCACAGTGTAGTGAAAACCTAGTTCACAATATTTATATGGATATTGATAATCCGGTTTCTAATATGTCTTTAGAATCTGGCGAAATACCAGCTGATGACTTAGACATATTTAAAACTCACCAATCCTTGCCATGTAAACCTCAAGACCCAGATCAAGATGCAAAAAGTATTAGGACTAAAAAATATTCCATTGTCCACGTTGAAAAACAACCAATAGAGGACTTTAGTGATTATACAATTCCGAAACTGAGAAAAGAACCTAAAGATCAACTCTATCTACTAAACAATAAACCTTCTGATGATACAAAACGAATGGAAAATGAGGCGAGCCAAGAAATCTGTAGTGGTAATATTCCTAAAATTCAATCCGACCTTGTACCTGATAATATGCTGTCGGAAAATGAATTGCATGAAATCAATATTCCTAACAATGGATTAACTCAAAGAATCGAATTGACTTCTGCAAAATTGCATCGGGAACACTTAAAACCTACAATTAATGTTACCATAGAAGGGGATTTAGAGTTAAGTGATGAAACAAATGATAACAATGATTTATGTAAGAAATTCGCCCCTGACAATCAAATTACTACTTTCAAGGATGTTCCCAAAAGTAATAAAGTTGATTGCAGTCAAATTGAAGCACATAGGGATACCAAAATGAATGCCGATGTCATTATAAAGGAAAACACAAAATCAGTCAAGGCCAAACGTAAAACACAAAAGTCTTTAAATAAAGAATCAGCCAAAAAAGAAAAAACACAGGTGATTGTAGAAAAAAGAACAAGGACAAAAAGAGATAAAAAAGAGCCCAAAGAAATAAAAGAAAAGTTTAGTGAATTATTTGGTGATACTACTAGTAGTTTAATAACTCCTGAAGATTTAGGGATACCAGCTCCAAAGGCTGATAGTGAGCCTTCTGATAAATATGTTCCTATTTGTGAAGATGCCCAAGATGTAGTATTGATAAAATTTGATGAAACAAAAGCCAAAACTGCTCCCATATCGACATTGGTATCTTGTGATACAAAAAACATGCGTGTGGATAATAGAGAATCAGAAATACTTGAGGAACGTAACACTGACCAAATTAATGACACCAAAAAGAAAAAGTCTAAGAAAAAGGAAGTTGACAAAATTGTTTCTGTCAACAACAATGAAAATCGCTCTGAACCTACTCATGACTCGCCTTCGGAAGTTCATGCAAAGACTTCAAATATATTTATGAAAAATCAAACCGATGCAGAGAAAATAGTTGTCACAAAAGTAATTGAAAATGCCCCAATATTAAAACCAGACTTATTAACAGCACTGGCTACTTCAACTCCCTATAAAGAAATTAAAGAAACACCAGTTGCTATAGGCACTTCATCACCGAACATAGATTGTATAAGTACTAATTTTAAACATGATATTGTAGTGAGTGTTGATGACTCAGCTACAGATCAATTTTCTAATAACGAAACATTGGACTCGCAAACTGAAGTAGATGCTCCTGATGTTAGAATTTTCGTGAAAAGGAGAAGAAAAATTATAAGAAAATCCAAACCATAAAATAATTTGAATATTCAAGGATTATGTTAATAATGTTAGTATTATATTGCGTAAAACAAACAGATTACTCATTTTGGGTAACTATTTGGAATCTTTTGTATACAATGATTATGATCGTTGCAAGTTTATATGATATGATTATTAAGGTTTGAAAATTATGTCGGCTCTCTAACTTTTAGTTTTATGTTGAGTAAATCCCTTTCGTTAATATGGCGGGAGTGCCTTCATCTTAAGACAATACTTATTGATTTTGAATATCAACACATAGTTTATTGTTCATGGCCCTTTAATTATAGGGAGGGACGATAAAGTTCTGTCAATCGATTTCGGCCACTATGAATACTAATTTTACTTTTTAGCACTTGCCAACACAGGTGATTATTAATTAAAAATAGAAATTGTTGTCATGTATTTTAATAAAAATGTAAATCAAAAATTGGTTGACAAACCCAGATGGGTTCTTAGTTTTTTTTTTTATTGCTACAATTTATGATTTCCTATTCGAAATTGCTCCAAAGCAACATAAAATGCTTTATCAATCGAATATGATTTGCCATAACGAGAATTCTAAAACCACTATAGTTTTTGTGACAGTGGCTGATTTTTTTTGTAATTGATTTCTAAACCTTTTCATCATAGTTAATTTCAAGAGTACGAAAGCTTGGTTGCCACCGTCGGTCGACCAGCTGCGCTTATCCTTACGACATGTTTTTTACCCCCCGTTTCCACTGGCATAACATTTACAAGAAAATTAAAAAAAAACGAAAAACCCGCCCGTATCAAGATGAGCCAACTGAAAAGATGAAACGAGATCTAAAAGTAAAGATAGAAGGTACATACTGAATCTAATGCACAATTTACTAATTTCACTTCTCGCATCGACCAAAATGGGGTCACAAAGATTGCCATTTTTTATGAATTTTATTTTATTTGTTTTTTTTTAATGATTGTTAACTTTGTGTGAAAAATTAAGGACAATTTTTTTGTATGAACTTTCCGACAGAGAGCTTATTTACCGAGAACTGGCATATAGTGTTTTTGCAAATCTAAATTGAGGGCTCCACATAGCGGGTTCTAACTTCTTTCCCTTATGAGAGTGACACTTTTTTTGATTTGTGTTATGAATTTTGACAATTTGTGACAAAATTTTGATTCAGATTTTAACCAAACGTAGAAAAGGATCCCTCAATCCAGACATTACTAAACAGTAAAACATTCTCGCGGAAAAGAGGCGACAAAATGTTTTCATGATGCAAATCAATGCGAGGCTGATAATCCAGTCTCTTTGGTTAGAAAGTAAAATTAATTGTGCAATCGGTAAATGGATTATTCAAACCTAAAATTGTAAACGATAACTTCATACTATGTTATGAATAGGACTGTTATTTATTTAAAATAAACTGTACATAATATTTATTGTTATTTTTATTTAATGTCAATATTTTTTACGATATTATTTTGTTTCCGTTTCCTATCGGCATAAATTATACCAAGTTATTAAACCATTATGGAAGCAACCCTGATATTACGAAACCTGTTGTTGCCGTTACATACAATATCTTACAAAAAAACTGCTTAAATGTATGAAACAAAAAAAATATACTTCATTTTTTTATATTGCTATATGGATAGTTACTTAGGGAAGAAATAGCGAAACTGCGTCGATTCAGTAAAATATGGATTTATATTTAAACTTTATTAGGAATGATCAAATAAATAACAATGACTTACAATCATAATACCTTTATTAATTCAACGAGCATTATTAATAATATGCGAGTCGTTAAATCCCATATAACTTCTTTACTGTTTGCGTTTATATGCTAGATCGTATTTCGTTTTTCTATTGTTCCCTTGTTCTTCATTATGTCGGCTGTTCACGTATCTTGCGTCCTTTTTTAAAGTTGTTGAAAATAAAATTTTGGGCCTGTTCTATCTGTAGTGACATGTATTTCAGAGAATTATTGAAAATCTGAATGGCATTCGATGAAAATGGATGTGCTTCTAAAATCGATGTAAATTTGTTGAAACTTTTTTCATTTCAGTCAGTGACAGGAAAAACGCGATCATCTTATAAATTGTTTTCTAACTCTTCTGATGTTGTATGAAAGAAGAAAGGTAAATATTTTACTAAAAGCAAGTTTTTTTAACTGACTGAATGTTGAATGTACAATTTAATTCATGTTTGAGAGAGTAGAAAAAGGAGAATATCCGAATTGTGTTGTTGAGTTGTTTAACATTAGAAAGGTATTGTTTAGTAGAATTAGAATCGGAGGGTACAAAAATGTACAAAGCAAGACGCTATTTACGCTTTGGCATTACTTCATATTCAATATTGTGTAAAATCAATTTTACGTCATTTCGAAAAATTTTTAACTTTTGGACGAAACAGCTTTCATACAAAAAAGTTCAAACCCCTATATGAAAGTGAAATGAAAGTTATGGACATGTCGAGCGTTGTTCCCAGTGGAGCTATCTACCCTATATTTTAAAATGTACATTTTGTCTAGTTCTAATTCAGGGTGTTAAAAGACCAATAACGAAAACGAAAATTACGTGTTCTCCCCATCGTTACTATCATTTTCTTATTCGTAGCCAAATCTGGGAACTTGATAATAAAGGAGTTATTGATGATTAAAGTCAACATTTATTTGTGGCGTGTAAAAATAACACCCATTTTTGGAAAACGAAAAATAAGTCGTTACCCAGTAATAATTTTTCATATTCTTATACAGGGTGGAAATTTAAAACGGGGCGCGAAGGGCAGGTACCTTAACCGTTGTAGCGAGATGAAAACGTTTTTAGGAAACCATCCTTATATTTTTGAGAAATATTGAACTGCATTCACGGACTTTGAAAAAGAAAAAACAGTCAGCAGATTTTTTTTATTAGGTATTTAAAAAAAAATGATGCAAATCGATCTTCCCTATGACGATCAATACGCAGTTTTTTTTTTTCCCAAAAATCGGACATGCTTGTTTTATTCGTTCGTTTTATAGATTAATTTTATACAAAAGCCTGTCTAAAACTCCCATTTAGATTAGTTGCATAGTTTTTGAACTATCTTAATTTAAAGTTACAGTTCCGGAAAAAGGCAAAAAAACAAAACAAGAAAATCTTTATTCTTTAGTAGATGGTGGTGTGTTATTATGTTGTGAAGCCAATTAACAAGCATTTTAGAAACCCATTTTAAATCTCTTAATGTTTATTTAAATAGCTTTAATATAAAGCTACTAGTAGCAGTAGTTTTATTTTCTTATCAGTAAAAAAAAATATTAAAAAAAAAACACGGTTTTCGGAGATTTTGCAACCAGAATTTTCCTTCTTTTACAAAATTATTTCCTTCTTAAATATATACTACGTCTCGTAATTATCTGTTTCGTGGGAAAGGATGCTGGTATAAACGTTTTCAAAATAGTCATCACCCAGTTCTCCATCATCATCATCAATCTCGTCATCAATGCATGGGATTTCAAAAGGCTTTAAGAAATTTATTACCTCAGGTGGTAGAGGTACTTTTTTTGGTAAATTTTTGTGCAATGAGACTGGAGTGCGACACGATAGGGTCTGACGATTCTAGCGCCCTATGAAAGATATCGGTCATTGTATGAATGCGTGTGTCTTTTCGGGTGATGTTCACGGTCGTGACTTGAGTCAAATTCAAGATTTTTATTCAAATAGACTTACAGATAAGTACTTTCGAATAGTCCCACAATTTTTTCTCCCTACCAGCCATTCAGGACATCTTTTAACTGATAAGAAGAACGGCCGTAAGAAACTTATCAGCTTTAACAGAAACAACAACATTTACAATGGAACATGTTGTTACCAAACACAAATCTACAATCTTGAAATTTTATTAATAAAAGAGGAAAATTTTCTCATACTTAGTTATTAGAATATTTTCCTCTTACACAATTTACAATAGTTATAATAATAATAATAATAATAATAATAATAATTTATTGAACCAAAAAGATTTACATTTAGGTACTTAAGCCTATACATTAATGTATTGTCACATTTAAGTAGAAATGTAGCGTCTGTTGCCGAACTAGGTAATGACCTGTATTTCAGCATCCAGCGCCTCTTGCCTCAGAGAAGATTAGATACGAGTACATTAAGTTATAAGCTGCAATAGTACATAGTTTAATTTACTTATCATAGTTTACAAGCATTTTTTTAAATAGTTTTATAATAGTTAAGTATAGATATATGTTTTATGTTAGTATCACATCCATGCATTTTGGTCTTTTAAATAGTCATCTACCTTGTAAGGAGCGTTTTTTAACATATATTTTAAATTTATGCAAATCAGCTCAATCACTTGTGGAACTTTATAAAAAAAGGCTATGCCTTTCCCCAAAAACGAGCGTCTACATTTTTCAAGCCGAAATTTTGGAACGGCAAGCTTATTCTTGTTTCTAGTATTAAAATTATGAACATCGCTATGCTTAATAAATAAATCATGATGTTTCCTTACATATACTATATTATCATAGATGTATTGTCCCGCCAAAGTTAGTATATTTATATCTTTAAACAAATCCTTAAGAGAATCCTTAAGAAATGGCGCGCACAGCTCTTTTTTGAAGTATAAAAACATTTTCTATATTAGAGCTCCACAACAACAGGCCATAGGACATTACACTATGAAAAAAAATAAAGTAAACTAGTCCTGCCGTTTCAAAAATTTTATTTCGTGATTCACCCGCCTGTCGCATCTTTAATAGTAGGACTGTGTGTCAGTATCTTATTTTACTTTTAAGTAGCTTTATATTAAAGCTATTTACAAATTCTACTTCACCAGAACAAAGTCAGAAAAAAATAATTGCTAAACACTTAACCCTTAATAGGGCGGAGTTAATTATTTATACATTATTATAGGTTTATTAGGATCCTTTTCAACATTATTTGTGAAAATCTAAAAATATATAATCACAAGTACGCGAAATATCGGTGGTAATCATGTCATCTCTGTTAAAAAAAAGCATGTCCGATTTTGGCCAAAAAAAAAAACACTGAAACGGTCTAAGGCCAACTGAGGTATGAGTACTAGAAAAGTCAGAAATCGCAAAAAAGTATTTCCACATTTTCGCTAAGAAAATAAATTCCGTCCACGAAGGTACTCGTCGGTCAAGCGGATACGGCGGCGTGTGGCGCGAGCGTGGGTAGTGTTTTTTGCGTTTTTCGCGATTTCTGACTTTTCTAGTACTCATACCACAGTTGATGTCTTAGAGTGTTTTTATCCTCTCATGAGAAACAGGATGATTGGCATAGAAAAAAAAATATTTTTTGAATACTGTCCATTTTCCTCCTGCCTGTATATTTTTTTCATAATCCGTGAATGCAGTTCAATATTTCTCAAAAAATCATGGATGGTTTCCTAAGAACATTTTCATGTAGCAACAACGGTTAAGGAACCTGCCCTTACTGCCCCTTCTTAAATTTCCACCCTGTATAGTTTGATGTACTTACACTACGCATATATTACGACTTCCGTATGGGTATTTAAACATCCTGTATAATTCGGCGTTTGAGTCGTGTTTCTCTTTTACCATGCAGTAACATGCATGCCAGTTCATTTGGGTGATTACTCAATTTATTTTTGTAAGTCGCTGTGGAGTGTCGGATCTCTTCCTTTATGGTAGACAATTGTGCAAAATTTGCAAAACCATGGAGCATCTGCTATATTTCTGATAATGATATTTTGAAAACCTCGAAGAATGTTTATATTTGACTCACAAGCACTGCCCCCACAGTATACCGTACATCTAACATGGTTTCAGTATACTTGCTTTGATAAGGAGCTTGTTGTCTATCGACAGTTTTGAATTTCTTCCTAGCAACCAATACAGCTTCTTGTATCTAATATTTAGCAGCTCATTACTTTTTGTTTTTATCTGTGATTTCCAAGTCAATGCCGATCTAAATGCATTCCAAGGTATCTTACAGTATCGTGATGTGGTAGTTGGCTACTATCAAATCTGACTGGTGGACAGCTGTAACGTCTCAAAAAAGTAACCTGTACCGACTTGCTTTGCACTGGTTTAAATTTAATCCGCCATTTGTTTAGCCATATACTGATTTTATCCTCTAGGCCTAGGGTTTCTGAAGCAGAGATTGCATCACTATTGCCAGAATCGCTGTGTCGTCAGCGTAGGTAGCTACTGTGGTGTCTTGTACTTCAGGTCTAGAAGGTCTGATGTGTAGATAGATGGTGTAGAGTAAAGGACCAAGGACAGATCCCAGGGGCACCCCCGCCGTTATGTTGTAGAAGTGAATAAGGATGTGTAATCACCCTCTTTTACCTGGAAACCCGGTTTTGAGTAAATAGATGTGTTTGAAAATAAAACAAATGGTTAAGTTACTTTATTTATTAATTGCTTGTAATAGGTTTTATGAAATACAATAATTAATGGTAATAGTAATAAAAGAAATATGTAAAATGTTTGCCATTTCAATTAAACTTTTAATAATTCAGATTTTAAACTATTTAACTAATAAAACTATTCAATGAAATGTGATCGATTGATTATATACATCTAAGCATAAAATAATTAATACTCCTTTCTAGAAATAAATCTCAATCTTTCGCTAATTGACTATCGTTGGGTCAATACTGAGAACATGTTGAAATATTCCCAGGAACTAAACTAACACTATATGAATAGGCCCTATACATGTCCAGACGATTTCTTTAAATAAACATGTACATATACAAACAGGTGTACAAAATCTTAACATAATTATTTGGGTTTTATAACCTATTATTTACAATAAATTGGAGCCACAAAGTAGATATTCTAAAAGGGTCGGCCAGTCGAGTAGCCATCGCGGGTCGCCTGTTGACCGGCCGGATTGTGACCTTTACGTCAGCTGCCAACATTTATCATCCAAAGTTCCTCTGCCACAAGTGTATATTTTATAATTTTGGCACAAATATGTGCTTATATATTATATAAAAAAATTACCGTATTTATATACAACAAAGGCGTCACAAATAGTTATTGCTTTATGTTGAATCAAGGTACAGTTTTTTTAATTATCAACAGTGTGTTATACACATAGAATTTAAACGGGGTCATACTAGAAATTTAATAGGAATGCTTATTTATGTAAACGAAATGGTTAAGAATATTTATATATAAAATACTCTTTGGAATGTAACGAAGCTCCCGAGTTAACAAACGGAAATTACGAATAACGGCAGATATGTTAAATTATTTTATCCACTAATACACATAAAGGCACCTACTGACATCGACTCCACAACATTGGTCCTTCCTGATGGATTGTTTTATAAAATATGTGTGTATAATATATTTTATTCGTCGTTCAAGAAAAAAATAGCAGCACGCAAATAGTCCTTAACGATTAAGATATCTACGCATACAATAATTTATACAAAATATCATAATGTAAATATACTTTGGACATACCAAAAACGGTTTATATTAGATAAATGTATTATAATCTGTAGACTCAGAATACAACATTGCTCTAGCTGCTAAGGCGATATGACATATAGTACTCGAAATCCATTACCATAAAAATATACTTGTTAGGATAAATAGTAACTCTACGATTGACATACAAAATTGGTACCAAGTTCGGTAAAAGGCAAAGATTTGGTCTGACAAACATATTACCGATAAAGTTCGATACACTTCGTTTATAGGGGCATAACTATTTTAATAATGATAGAAATCATGCACGAATGTATAACAATAAATTATACATGACTAAAATACAAATGGACAAACCGTCATTTCATCTCTGTTAATTTAATACTGATCTCGTATTTATGACGTGTTATACTTTGTTTATTACTACCATTTACTCACTGATACTAGTCTTATTACGGTTTAATATGATTATATTTGTTTCATAAGTAGATTGACGGGTTTGTTGATTAATGCACTGCATCGATGTCTCGTTGGGCTCTTGATATTTTAACCTGTAATTAATAAAACGAATAAGCATCCTATTTTATAAACCTGCCGTTTTATTAGAGCGAATCATGCAACAAAGTATTTCGTCAGATTGGTCTGGGTATCACGACATTTTGATCCCCCGCCCGATATACTACTCAATCAAAAATCCAAATTTTCTACCTGTTGTTTAACTGAACCCACATGCTGGGAGTACCAAGTTGAGTTATTTTGAGGTATAGTTTTCGTAGATTCATAATATGTCGGTGGTCTGAATTTTTCTAGAGTGGAGAAAATAGTTGTAATGTATTTTTAGTATAGGGCTTACGGCATACCTTGTCCTTGGGCGTGGAGTTGTCGCCAGCCTCGAGCGCGAACATCTTCATCTTCTCCTTGAAGGAGAGTTGCTCGGGCACGGCGGCGCCCGCGTCCGCTCGCGCTTGCTGCTGCTGCTCCGCTAGTCGGCGCGCGCGCGGGTCTCTGTCGAAGAACAATGGAGTAGGTTTTAATATTTTTACCCATTTAATTTATATGTCTAACTCAATTTCTCGAAATACTAGTGGTCCGGGCGCGGTTTCCCCCGCGTCCCGTCGGAATTTTTCGATTCAAATCAGTCCTTAGTTCGTAAGATTAGCGCGTTCAAATAAACATACTCTTCAGCTTTATAATGTTATTATCGAAATATTTAACTATAATAAGATATAACTATATGACTAAATTATTTTGTTATTTAAAATATGGTTTACTTAGTGGATAATTTACGTATTTTGCGCGGCAAAAGATCTACCGGTAACTTCAGCATAGTACAAATTGTTTCAAGGTGTCACCTACTCTGAAGAACCTAGGATGGTTCATATCCTGGTGGGGCAAATGTTTGTATGATCAATAGGAGTATTTCTACCATGGTCATTGCCATGGCTTCTTATATAATATTTCTGGTGTTAACCTGTAAACCTCCTGCGCGCCGATGACGCCGGGCGTGTGCGGCAGCGCGGGCGCGCCGGGCGAGATGCCGCCCGCCAGCATGCTCTCCGCCTCCTCGATAAACCGCTGCGTGGACAAAACACAATATGTATTTAGATTAAGCCCGAATAATGCTAATTCGTCATTTAAATGTCATTGCATTTCAGTCATTCATTCGGGGTTGGAAGGGACAGGACGATGTTTTAACCCACAATTATCTAATGATTGACTGAACTCGGATCTAAAAGTTACAACAGCGATTTACATTTTGTGATCGTTTTATAATGCTACGGCTCTTGATGTTTTTTTACTTACGCCGCAAAGACGTGACCGGGACAGTGACTAAGTTAACTACGAGTGTTGATAAAAGTCGCTCGTGCTGGGGCTACTAAGTAAAGAGTTCCATATGCGGTACGATCTGTCGCAAGAGACCGATCGTATCGACCAATCGTTAGTGTAGGTGAGGATCGTCAACGATTTACTTCGCAGAAAATACAGTGGTGGTTCGATAATTAACGACACTAGTCGGTTTTTATACAAACGAGGCGACTTTGGAGCCTTGGCTTTCTGCCAAGGATTGACCGAACAGTGGTCTGATTATGGCTATCCAGTAAATAGAGATCCAAGATTGCTATACACGGCCAACTGGTCTGTGGCCCCGCGTAAGTGTCGTCGACTTGTGGAATATGGGCGCAACTCTTCACATTCGAGCGCTAATGCTATTGCGCACGCTCGGTCGCACACAGAGTCGATAGTTAAGGGATCTTATTATTAGCACGATAAGGTTGAAGTTGCGTTGTACGAAAACGCCATCGGCTGTCAAAGTAAAGTTGACAGCGATGCCGACGGTACTTACGCGGTAGGCCCACGGATCTACATTCAAAAAGATGTAGGGATCTGTGTTTTCACTTTCAGGAATTCCATATATTTTTGAGCTATTTTCGCTGTTTTTTTAAACATATCCATACATGTCTTAGAATGTTGATCAAATCAGTCATCAGATCAGACGGGTGTGTTAGCAATCTAAATCTCTATTCACTCCCTGGATGGCCCTTGTCAGATCATCAGACCCAGGGGTCCCGGGTTCGATTCCCAACGGGGGTACATATTGTATTCGGTTTGGTTGGTGGTAGGACTTGTAGTAAGTCCGTCTGGCTAGCTACCACCATCTTATCTAAGTCTGACGCCATAACAACAATGTTTTCAGCATTATTGTGTTCCGACAGTTAGAGATAAGTTAGCCAGCTCCTCAGTGATTGAGGATTCCGGGAGAGGCTCGCTTCCATCTTCAGCCTTATCAATACTTAACATCAGGTATGATGAAGGCTAAGAGTCTCCCCGTCGCTCGTAGATAAAATAAAAAACGACCAATCGTTTGTGTGTGAACGGAAAACTGTGAAAGATCGGTCGTTACGATCGGTAGTCACGACGGATCGTAACGCAAATAGGAGATACTCACATCCGGGTCCTCCCTGGGCTGCGGGTCGAGCGGCGGCGGCGAGGTGGAGGGCGGCGCGGGCGGGGCGGGCGTGGGCGTGGCGGCCGCCCGCTCGTGGAACGACACGCGCTTGTCGCGGCCACCGCTCACTGGGGACCTGCGGAAGGTAACATGTGGTTTATCGACGAAGGTCAACGACGTGAATGTTTACTTATTGTCTAGAAGACAGGCGGGTGTTATTGAGGAATAAAGGTTTTCAATTTGACGGTTTATACGAGACGGTATTGTTTCATTGTTTTCTAGAAAGTATTCAAGTATGGACATTAAAACGTCATTTCAGTCTAGGCACGCAAGCTCCTCCCTACGATCTGTTGGAAATGTTGGAATATCATAGTAAGAGTTGCTGCACATTAAAAGTTGCCACTAGTGATTCAGTCAAACTACACTATATTTATAACTTTTTAATTTTGCATTTTACAATGCTATTTTTATGTGTCTCCGAGACACCTATCTCGGTGGAAGAAATTTTACCCTATTCTCAGAAACTATGGTGAAAGTTTTGTCTCAACAGCGGCTATCACAATAAAATGTATGGAAAAGCACGTCTAAAACCGGGTTAGTAGGAAGATGCAAGACGCAAGGCGGGCGAGCGCGGCCGGCCATCACGACGAAGTACGAGCCGCGCGCGGTGCTGGAGCTCTATTTTTGATTCAGTCGTCTCGAGGTTTCTACTGATTTTCGTGCTACATTTGGTTTTCCGTGTTTCATAGCATATACATAGCTTCTATATTGGCCTGTAATACCACCTACGAACGCGAGCGCGAGTGAAAATGCGAAAAGCAAGCTTATGTCTATATACGCAAGGTCACTATTCGCCTGATCGCCTCCCCGTTCGCCTTGCCAATAGCGAGACGAGTGATTTAAAAATAGAGCTCCTGGTGCGCCCGTGCTCCGGGTGCCCATACTGGTAGTCAGGGCCGCAGGTAGGCCCTATATCATACACATAGGGCGGTACTCACAGCGGCCGGCCATCACGGCGAAGGACGAGCCGCGTGCAGGTGGCAGAGAAGCACCTGCGTTCAGCGCAGCCATACTGCCAGCCAGGGCTACAACTGCATGTAACATTATACTGTGACGGTACTCACAGCGGCGGCTGCGCGGGCGGTGGCTGCTGATCACCGTCACTTTATCACGTCGATTAGCAAGCGTTACAATGTTTTTTCGATCACATACATGGAAGTTGGAACATTGGAACGTTACAAGTGAGGTGACTTACAGTGGCGGCTGCGCGGGCGGCGGCTGCTGGTCGGGCGGGCGCGCGCGGCTCGCCATCACGGCGAAGGACGAGCCGCGCGCGGGCGGCGGAGGGGCTCCCGCGTTAAGGGCGGCCATACTGCCGGTCAGGGCTGCGACTCGCCGCTCCTCCGGCGGCGCTGGCTGCGCGACCGGCGGCGGCTGCGGCTGCACCTGCTGCATAACACATGATATAGGTTAAGTTCGGCTGCTTAAAAAATGCGTCATATATAATAGATAGATAACTGACACGACTACTGATAGATCGTGTCGATTTTCTATTTTAAGTCGATATAACTTATTTTAGAACATAAATATATTTAGTAGACGACTAGCTAAAATAAAATAAATTATCATTTACATCTCTCATGTTCGGTAAGTAGGTTCTTATTACCTCCAAATGGGGCTTGTAGGTGACTAATTAGCGCTCTAGCTAGAGTAATTATGTAACTAGAAAAGCCCTAAGGCGGTAAGTAATTAACAAAAAACACTTCTTTCTTTCAAAAAGTTCGCGTACATCTAACCATCATACTGGCAATATACATCATGCATTCAGCCCAATGACCAAAGATCGCTTTGCTATCAGTCATCAATTTTAAATATCGACCGGCGAAGCTCAAATTAGATCTTTAAAAAAAAAAAAAAAGTTTTTTACTTGATTCTTTTTAATGAAAAAAAGCGGGAATATAAAACTTTTACTTTAAATATTGTTTGTTTTTGGAATTGTTCTCATTCCACTATAAATTTCAACAAATGTTTTATTCTTGTAATGTCGGTTTTTCTCTACTTACCTCACAATCGAGATGTAAAGCAGAATAGTCAGGTCGGGTGTAAGCATCAATTGCACCCTCGAACTATAGGCGCCCTCGCTGCGCCTAAATATCTCGGGCTGCAATTGATGCCTTACAGCCCTTGGCTACTAATCTACTATTATTGTAGTAGCGGCACGCTATGAAGGTCGTTTTGTATCTTTTCCTGAGCAGGAAGACTACGACAGAAAAACTCGATATTGGAAATCAAATCTTTACTTTACCTTAACATTTGTTATTTAAATTGTAAGTTGTAGTATAAAAATGTTGGCAGAGGTAATAAAAAAATGAACACCTGTTCGGGTCCGGGCGCGTATCCGTTGGCGAGGTCCGGACGGTTGTTGACCTTGAGAATGGACTTGGGCGGGTGCGGCGCGGGCGCGGCGGCCGGCCGCTGCTCGGGCTCCGATTCCTCCTCCTCCTCCTCGTCGTCCACACCATCCTCAGCCGCTGCTATGTCCTCCTGGAAAGTATTGTACCGTTAATCGATAGCCCCGACTGACTGCACGGCATGGGGCGTGGCAAAAGATGCTCCTTTTCGTGGACAAATGATGTTCGACCTTACACTAATCAATTTAGCACTGACAGTGATTTATCACAGGCCGTGATAAATCACTCCGTGATCGCGTCTCATTTGACGCGCGACTTTGCAAGTAATTTCACAAGACGCCATAACTCATAAAACGCATATAATAAAGTCTGATTTTTAATTCGAAGGAATTCTGACAGCGATCGTCTTTTGTCATTTTACATAATATTTGATAAAATAATCTGATTAGTTACTATTTTAAAATTATAAATTAATGTTTAAGTACTAGTTTTTCTCATTGAAACCTTAAATTCAACAAAGTTTTTTTTTTCACTTATTTTCGTTCAAATACGTTCCGGTTTTTTAAAGGCCTGTCGGAATACCGTCGAATTTGTCGGAATACCGTCGAATTAAAAATCAGCCTACAGTCGGATTTTTAATTCAGTAGAGTAATTAGACATGTGCCACTTTGTTACCTATCTATCGCAACAACAAAGCGACAGCGTTAAGTCACGTGCGGTTGCTATGTCGCTGTTGCGTTGCTGTCGCCTTTCCAAAATATGTTTCAGCTTGCAGTGCTAAAAATTATAGAGCAACTGTTTCAAATTGTGAACAGTTAATATAACTCAGGTATCTAATTAATATAATTACCTGATCCTGTTGCGTGGCGCGCCGCTCGAAGTCCCGCTCGAGCTGGAGTGCTCGCAGCTGTTGGTTCTGTACCGGAGTACGCGCGGCGCCCAGAGATAGCAGTTGGGCGATTGTCGCGTCCCTACAATAACACATCGCATTATATTCATTACTTGATTAGAAAATGATCTTAGATAGTATGTTATTAATTTATTGTTTCGTGATTCAGCTTTAGTAACACTTCTATTATTTTGAAACCAAATATGGACAAAGGACAGAACTTATGGTGCTCAGAAAAAATAACTGCCGGATTTATTAGGATCTTTGAGTCAAGTTTGGTGTCGTTACCAGGTAACTAGATGATGCCCACATCACTTCCCGTACCAGTTTTTTAGGGTTCCGTAGTAAAATATGACCCATTACTCAAAAAAAAATTTTTATTTTTATTTTTAGTAGTTAACTAAGCGCGACTGTACATCGGCCGATGAACGCTGCCTGATGCCGAGCTCCTGGAGTATGGACATGTTGGTGCGGAACTCCGTCCACGATATCCCCAGCGTCCTCCTCCAGCGGATGATACAGATGATGATCTGTGTAGTTACCTGCGCGCGCGGTTGGCCTGGCGGCGCGCCTCCGCTTGTCGCTCGCGCTCCTCCCTCTGCCAAGGGTTGTGCGGGGGCTGCGCGCGGGATGCTGCTCCCGCTCCCGCCGGCGCCGGCGCCGCTGGGTACACAGATACCGCTGGCGGCTCCAACGCCGATGCCACGTACCGTTCTGAGAAGAGTTCGTTATTGAAAAGCTAGTATTAAACAGATAACCAACCTAACATAAACTAACCTACAAAAATACTGATTGCATACCTAAATAATAATGAAATACACATCAAAACAACAAGTTCATGAGCAAAGTATTAATTTTTTTGATAGTCTATCGAAATACACATCAAAACTACAACTTCGTTAGCAAAGTATTTATTCTTCTGATAGTCTATCGAAATACACATCAAAACAACAACTTCGTTAGCAAAGTATTTATTTTTTTGAAAGTCTATAGTACTATTCTAATATTATAAATTTAAAAGTATTTCATTTTGTTTGTTTGTATGTTTATTTGTTTGTTACTCTTTCTCGCAAAAACTACTGAACGGATTTGGATGAAATTTGGTAGGTATATATTGGTAGAGACTTGTAGTAGAGGACTAACATAGGCACGGAAATCACGCGGGTAAAATCGCGGGTTGCCGCTAGTTTGAATATAACTCTGATTGAAATTAACCGTTTTTTTATATAGCAGCATATTGAGCTTTAAATGTTAGCTTTCAAGAAATGTTATATCTTGTCAATAAACTTACCGTCTTCAGGTTGCACGGTGCCGCCGGTAGGCGCAGGCTGTGACTGTTGGAACTGTTCTTCCATCTCACTCTCGGGGCGCCTTCCATTCTATAAATTTTCACCATTGAGAAAAAATCAGGTCAACTAACAGTGCTAAATTATTATCGCTTACAATGCATTTTATTTATTTTTAATTAAGATTTTTTGAATTTGTGTTGAGCTGTGTTTTTATTTCCCTTAACCATGTTCGAAAATTTACTTGTCGCAAATGTTTCTAGTATTTTAATAAAAAAATATAGTATTGTTTGATTAATGATTGTCTAACTCATTCATCAACATATATGAGTCCGACAACTGCAAAGATAAAATCACAATACCTGTGGTTTTGGGGCAACGGGAGGCTGGGATCTGTGTGGTGAAGGTGGTCCAGGCTGGTGCCATTCGTATCTATAAGAGAACACGTACCTATAAATTATATTTATCGAGTTAATAAACTCAAACTTTTGTTACTTAAACTTTAAAAGGAGTTTGTAAATATTATCCTTAAAGTTTAGAAACGTTTGAGTACTTATGATAAAAGAGATCATTCAGGCTCCATACATTTTTGGGTTGTTTCATGAAAGTGCCGGCCACAAAAAAAAAATGGTACGTATGGTTAGAACAGGGTTCCTACCGCGCAAGTGTTGTCGGCATCGACATCGAATTCATTCACAGATGGATGTGACATATTGCTCTTAGTCTTTGGTAAGTTTTCATTTGTGTCAAAAAGAAGCAGCAATGTGTCACATCCATCTGTCAAATAAAGCCGATTTTGATGCCGACGCCACTTGCACGGTACGGCCCCTGGTCATTTGGAACAATAGTTGATAAGGCGCAAAAGTTGTAGGATTACTTGAGTTAGCTCAAGGTAGAGTAAGTTCAAAGATTTGCCATTTTCATACATTCCTTTATTTCTAAAAATGTAAAATATTTTTACATATTGCTAAAACTAATGATCCGAAGTCAAGAAGACAAAATAAATTAGTAGCCCATCATTTTTATGTCTACAGTGATACGGAATTAGCAACGACTACGGGTGGATATTTGGAAAGCGGCATTGCTGTGGACTGCGTCTACTAAACAGACGTCTTCGACAGAAAAAAAGCGTGGTTGCCACTGATAAATAAATAATTTATTTATTAAGGTAATAAACGATTATCCGTAGTAATTAGGAGGTACTGACACTAGTTATTAAGTTTTTAATTTGGCCAACACTTGTGGATCTTACTGTCTCATAAATAAACGTTTCTAACCGACTTTAAAAAAGGAGCATGTTCTCCTGTTGACTGTATATATTATATTTTTTATTTTTCATGTATGTTTTAATATGACGTCGTTAGTTGTCAACCGATTTAATAATACTTTTTTTTTATCTGAAAGAACATAGTTGAAGTGTGGTCCCATATTTGTTTTTACGAAGATCTGGCTATAGTTTTCATAATCCTGAAATATAATTTACGTTTTGGCAAGTAGTCGTTTAACTAGATGACATCATTGTTGTGTATGGGCTGATTTTTTGTGTAAGTAACGGCACATAAATCACATGCCAGTCAAGACATGAAAAAAAAAGTTAATAGAAGTGCAATGTAGAATGCTTTGGCTGGGACTTTCTTTTTGAAGTCGGGTTTAATATTTTTTATTAAAAGTTTTTTATCAACTTACCTCTGCGGTTGGTGTTGAGGTGGGTTGTGGTAAAGCGGACTGTGTGTGGGCGGTGGAGATAGCGGCGGTTGTGGCGGACCCGCGTACCCGGTGTTCATAGGCGGACTTCCCATCTAAATAGGTGAAACACGAATAGGTAATTTATACATTTGACAAATAAAAAGTAAGTGTCTAAGTAGATTCAGCCCTCGTGTTTTGAACAACTGATAATCTATACTATAATATTATAAAGCTGAAGAGTTGGTTTGTTTGAACGCGCTAATCTCAGGAACTACTGGACCGATTTAGAAAATTCTTAGACCATTAGAAAGCTACATTTATTTATTTATTTATTAGTGACATAGGCATATTTTATCCCGATATTCTCACGGGAATGGGCACCACGCGGGTAAAACCGCGGGGATCCGCTAGTAATAATAATAAACACTTTATTGCACACAAAGACAAACAATAAAGAAATAACAAAAACAGACAGAAAGCATACAAAAGGCGGCCTTATTGCTAAATAGCAATCTCTTCCAGGCAACCTTGGTAAGAAAAATAATAACGAAGAGGACAAAGGGGAGTGGGTGCAATTGTGGGAAGGATAGTTGATATAGATGTACATAATATAAATAAAAGAAATAAAGTATAATATAATGGAATTGAAAAGGAAAATATACAAATACATAATAAGTAAATATTAGGAAAAAGAAAGGAAATGCTTTTTAACTTGATCGCGAAAACATGCCAAAGTACGAGCTTCCCTAATACCTTCTGGGAGATAATTCCATAAACGAACAGCGTGCACAGAGAAGGAGTAGGAGAAGAAATCTGTTGAGTGACAGGGAGTAGCGAGTAAAACGATTAGAGGAAGAACGCAAAGTGCGTAGTGAATTTGAGTATAGAAAGTTAAATAATTCTTTAAGGTATGAAGGGGTAGTTGGGAGGAACAGGATGGAAAAAAGAAGAGAAAGTGTGTAAGTCCCTGCGCCGGCGAATAGGAAGCCAATTAAGCTTGGAGCGGAAGTGAGATACGTGATCAAATTTACGTAAGTTGAAAATGAACCTTATACCCAAATTCTGCAGATGCTCCAATTTGTCAAGCATTATCTCTGATCAGTCCGTGTAGCAAACGTCAGCGTAGTTCAAGATGGAAAGGATAAGGGACTGAGCAAGTATAACTTTAGTACTAGTTGGTAAAAAGTTGCGAAGACGATGAAGACGATTAAGGGCAGCAAGTATTTTCTTCCTAACAGCATCAACCTGAAGTCTCCAGGAGAAACACTCATCAAAAAGCACACCGAGGTTTTTGACGGTTTTGAAAAAGGGAATTATAGTGCTACCAAATTCACAGGAGGAAGCTGTTCAAAGTCAATCCTCGAAACAAAATGAGGCCTACCAATTATTATTGATTGCTATCGAAGGGTTGACAGTAAGCCCAAATGCCTTACTCCAACTACTGATTTGTGCTAGATCAAGGTTGGTAGTCGTTATTCTAGAGAGTTCAGAAAGTGGTACTTGTGTGTATATTTGGAGATCATCTGCATAGAGGTGATAGGAACAAAAATATGGTAAATGGTGGTAATAAAAGATGGCATGGCAAACTAATACATATAAACATTAGTAACACCCATACAGTGTTCAAAATATTTCTTGTGGGTGGGACAGTGGGGATCTAACCCACCCACTGTCAGTAGGCCTGGCACGAAATACTTACTCGTAAGTATCGAGAAAGTACCTATAGTAAAGAAAAGTACGATTTTCCTATATTTTTTTTGACATTATGTCCTCGATGTGAGTCAATGACAGGGGTCATGTCAGTAGACGTGATCAGTACCGCTCCGCCAATGAGCCTGTTTGGAAAAAATTGTTCAGGCCCGTCGGAGATCTGGGTTTGGATTATTTAAAAGCTTGTGCTACAGGAGTTTAAAGTATTACTTTACCTGGTGATGGTTATGTGTGGGCGGCATTTGCGGTTGTATCGGCTGCGGTTTCTGCTGGAACTGTTGTTGAAATTGTTGTTGTTGCAGTTGTTGTTGTTGTTGTTGTTGTTGCAGCTGTTGTTGTTGCAGTTGTTGTTGTTGCTGCTGCATTCGCCTGTTCACCTCTTCAGACATCTCCGCTAATTTCGCTGATCGAGCTGACATCTGGAGTTATTATTTTAATTTATATCCATATCTTAAAAGAGTACGACAAAGATTGCCGTTGTTGTGTGACGGCATGGCACGAAACGGCGGGCATGGCAAAGAATACTTTTGTGGGTAAATGAGATTCGACTTATATCAATGAATTTAGCACTGAAGTTCTTTTATTACGAATAAGGCGAAACTTCTCGCGGGCTGACGCCATAGTACGCCACTGCAGCACGTGAGACGCATAGACCATTTTACTTCATATTGTTAAAGAAATACGCGTTCTAAGTAATAACAATAAGGTTAAATCTGGTTCGTCGCGGCGGAATCTCAGCGGCTCGGCGAGGGCCCAGTTAAGGAGTAGCCCGGCAGATTCCATAAGATGCCGCAAGATACCACAAGAGCCTTCAGTACGCTACAGGGCCCATATTCACCAGCAAGAAATCGGTAAGTATGACCACTAACCGATTCCTTGCTCAAACCACGCCAATGACGTATTTGGTTACGACATTTTCAAATTCGTTCTCTATGACATTTCAAAATTTTTAAGGTTATTTTACTTATTTGATAACTATACAAATTGTGACTGCCGTGTACTTGAACAATAACTCTATAATTTGTGATTAGAAATCAAATTTTGAAATTGTTGTAACCAAATACGACATTGGCATGGTTTGAGCAAAGAATCGCTAAGTGGTCATAGTGAATGACGGCCCAGGATGCCGAAGCGTACCGTGCTGCGCCACGCTGCCTTCTAAGCATCATGAGATAAGTTAGTATTGTACCTGTTGATGCATGTGGGCTTCAGCAGCGGCAGCCTGCTGTTCAGCGGCGGCAGCGGCGGCTGAGAAGTGCGCTGACTGGGGGCGGTTGCTGCCCGTCGAACTACGCAGCGACGACCACCTGTACCGTTTTAAGATATATTGTCTTGAGATGACTTAACTATAGTCGAATTTTTATACAGTAGAGTGTTTTGACAGGTTGTCAATGTTCCTTTGTAAACATAATGCTGAATTAATATGTAGCTATAAATGCTATAATAATAATATTAACTTTGTGCGCGTGATTGGAATCAATACTTAATGAACTGAAACTGGATCTGCGAAAATAATTAAGAAAACAGTATAAAAAACGATTATTTTTACAAAGTGACATTAGCACCGGTCAAATTACTCTACTGAACAAAAAATCCGACTTTATGTCGTTTAGTTATTTGGTATGGTAACGAAATAAGAATTCAACCATTTTAATAGTTTAAGTACAAAACGCGATAGAAATGGGAAAATTGTCTTGAGTACCAGTACCAGTTTTAATAAAACGTCATCACTTCAAATACGCAATGTGCAAATGCTATCGTTTCCATAATATTTTTTTTTCGGGTCAATTTTTCTGCAATTTCTGTCTGGCAACTCATGCTGTCTCACGACGACTTTATACGCTAAGGCAAGTTGGATACAGTCGCCGGCCACACATTTGAGCAAAAATATGGCTCGTTTAGAAGCACCCTTACATATTTATGTCATTTCCAAGGCTATCATCTCATTTTGACGACACTTCTAAAATACCACAAAAAAAGCTTTAAAATCTGACCTGTCGTGTAAAGGGTGCTGCTGCACGGTGGACAGGTTCTGGTAGAAGGTGTCGTGTGCGGACAGGTTGTGGCTGCTGCGCGACTTGTTGGCCCACGCGCCCGGCGACCCGGGGCCCGGCTGCGTGGGGCTCAGGGTAGCGCTGCACACATTATACAATGAGCTCATTTACACTTTGGATGCGTTATCGTGTAACTTTAACTCGTACAAATACGCTCGAAACTTCACGGTACCTCGCAAATATGAGCTAGTAGTACCTGTTTCTGGGTACTATTGTTAGAGTTGCGTGTTCGTACGAGTAAATTTTATTCAACAACGCAACCGTGCGACTGGCTCGAGACTTGTTAACAGACTTGTACCAGTCAGTTGATAGGTGAAATATTAAAAAATAAGCGACAAAAAGGCTTCTTCACATGTCATATAGTTAAATTTTCCCCCCATTATTGCCGTACTATTCTATTCGGATTTGTGCAGTTTCTATGTAGTTTATGGAAGAGGTCATGACATGCATCCAGTCCCCTAATTGTCTAACTGCATAATCTATCACAATCCCTTTCACAGGTATTGTGATTGTGATTGCGATAGTGACTTATGGAATTGTGTAACTTATAGTCGCAATACCTTTCAGAACGAATGATGATTTTAATGATACTTCATTTGACACTTCTGCATAGATTTGAAAGATATTTTCGTCTGTCACTTTGCTTAGAGTTCAATTTCGTTCATTCAATCAATACCTTTCAAAACGCGTCCCGATCACAGTCCCTTTCAAATGTCAAATAGTGACGGTCTGAAATATGTAAATATCTTTTAAACGACGAATTGAAAGGGATTGCGATAGACTTTCAAAATAGACAATTAGCCCCAGATCTGTTTGACTGTGTTGAATTCGAAATTAAAATTGGTTGTTTCTTCTTCTATTACAGAAATTGTCATTTCAGATTTTCGTATGTAAGATTAGATAGCTAACCATTTATATGTAACCCTTATGGCTAGCGCAGACGACGGATAACGGAGGACTTTTTGTCCGCGACACGTCTTTATTGTTAACCAAATAAGATTGAACTTAGATCGCGTATATCCATAAAAAGTACGCGATAGTCTTCGTTATATATTCAACTTTATGTTCTTAGTAATAAGGTCCTGTCGCGGACAAAAAGTCCTCCAATGTCCGTCGTCTGCGCAGGCCCTTATCATAACAACGTGGCTCACCTGTGCGGGTAGTGCGTGGCGGGGTGCGCGTGGTGCAGCGCGGGCGTGCTCTTGCTCGGCTTCACGGGCTCGGCGGGCAGTCGCGACAGGTCGCGCTCCGACATGCGCCGCCCGCCCGGCCCGCCTACAGCACCCGCCGACCCTAAACCACACCACTCGTTAAAGCACGCTCTATTGAGCCAACAACGCAATCGCGAAAAATAATCAGCTTTTATAGCAAAGTATAATAGTTATAGTTATAGAGAAGTACAATATCTACTTGATAAATCATTATGGAACAGCTGGTTTTGTTTTCGTGATTTCGTAAAAGTTGTTCGTATTGACGGTTACTACAAAACCCCTAAACAGTCTCTGGTAATAAAAATCATAGGATAGGTTGCATAACCATGTTACGTGGTTGGTATATTCAACTATATGCAATTTGTAGATATACTCGACAGCACGTCAGGCTTTACAGTTTCACCTTTAGAGCACCCTTATGTCGCTAGAAATGTCGGTAATGCTAGTGTAAAGTCTGGCATACCGTCAAACGTACGTTCAATATATAAACTTTATATAAAGAGCAGTTTTTTATAAATTTGTATCCTAAGAAAATTATAAGAAATACTGAAAGAATGTAATGGCGCAAATAAACAATTAAAAATAACGGAGACAAAGCGTGGTGGCTGTAAAAAAACAAAAGAAAGTCATACTGTCCAATAAAATTGTCAGTGAGTACGCCAGTAACGTAACATGCAAATAAACTTTTGAACGGACCCAAATTACAGGACTAGAAATATAACCATACAATCTTAAATATTGCTTAACAAAAATATAAAGACTAATACTTACCGAAAACAGAAATATTCTAAGAAAAAAAAAACAAAAATACCAACAAAAGTTGTGTGTGTTCTTACAACGAAAGAATAAAATACCTGAAAAAGGAAATATCGAGATGTGTGCGTGGACTATAACACACCTATTTCATGCGTGCTTGGTTCTTACGCGAGCAGTGCGCCAACAAGGGGCAGCTGTGGTGCAGCGCGGAGGCCGTGCACGCGCTGCGGCCCCGCGCGCTGCCACTCACGTCGGGGCAGCTCTGCACGACCGCCGCGTACGACTCCCGTCGCGACACCGCCCCCGACGACACCACCGTCCCCTCCACACGATCCACACTCGACCCCAAATCCAAACTAACACTCTTCGCTAGTGAATCTTTACTCGCTCTCGCCGAAAAACTAGACTGATTCGACTTCAATTTTATATTTTCGAGCGTTATTATCCGAGGTTTCTTATCTATGATTTCGTTGAAAACGTAACCCGCGTTACCCTCGGGATCCTCCGATGGCAGATTAGGCAGCTCGAATTCGTTCCCCTGAGCTAACGTATCCTCGCTGCCGCGCGACCCGTATTTCGACCAGTCTTCCAGTTGTATGAGTATACTTTTTACTTCTTCGTCAGACATTTTCCCGCCCTTATTTTCGCTGCTATCAGTTTTATTCGTTTGGTATTGTATGTCTGCTAAACTAGCACTACTTTGAATATTATCTACGATTTTGAATACTTTCTCGGTGCGCCCACTTAAATTTGGACTAGATTGGCAATTTCGTTTATAATTTTTTACACAGTAAGTTAAATTAATATTATTGAAATGTTTTGTTAATGCTTTTACTTTACCGAATGAAGGCCTGTACTCGTCGGGGGATTTCCACGATTTTCTATCAACGCTATCTAATATCTGTGTGGCACCTTTCTCCAAAGGAGTCTGAACTGCACTTTTGCGATATCCGAATCCTTCATTGATAGTTTCGTCGAAAGATTCGGAAGTGGAGTAAGTGGACGGACCTTCGGTATCTTCTGATTTGCTAGAAAACGACTTTGACATATTGAATAATGCTCTTCTTAGCCTGCAATGTATATCACCAATTTTCTTGGATTCCCTTTTAACGTCTAAAGTTAATTCCAGTTTTCTCGGTGCCGGGACCGGACATTCGACAGACTCTACATCCATCGGAGAGCAAGGGGTTTGGCAAGTAGCATCGGCAGTTTCCTTCTTTTCCTCGGGTAAATCTAGAGACAAAGAAGGCAGTATTCTTCGAATTTTCGGGGTCATTACTCTGTCACTTGTAACATCGTTTTCGAATATGACTGGTTCGAAGTTGGGTTCATCGATAAACGGTATAGGTTGTGTTTCCGGCTGTGGCGTTCGGCAACAGTCGCACGCGCTGACGCATTCATCCACGCCAGTACACCGCCGACGATACGAGTCGTTGTCTTTGGGACGAAAGTTAAATAAATCTAAGGTCAGTTTGGTATCTATAGGTTTCATTTCGGGCGGTAGGCAGACGGGTTCGCCGGATTCACTGGACTGGTCGTAGTTAGCGGGCGGCTCGGGCACGCATGGCGGTTCCTCCTGGGGTACATGACTGTCGTATGTGGTTGTATCACTGCCTGGATTCTGTTCATCGAAGTCTTCGCAAGTGAAAGTAAAAACAGGGATAGGTCGCGGCGGTGGCTCTCCTTTCAGTTCTAAAGGACAGCCTGGCGTATCAGGAGACAGATCCTCGTGCAACTGATCATTCTCTCTATCCAGGGTTATAATTAGGCGCGGGATCGAGCCATGATATAGCGGGTGGCACTCCTCACTCTCGTCCGTACTAGATTCGGTAGATTCGTCTCTGATGAGACGACATCGATCGTGGCACGGCCGGCGACCGTAGCCTGCGAAACGATATTCACGTAAATTACCTTACCTTTTTAAATATAATAAGGATCGAAGCAGAACCAAAATAAACTGAAAATAAATCTTGAACAGCAAATTATACGGACGACGAACGGGACGACGCAAAATAAGAAGGAAAGCCCAGGAAAATAAAGGACGTGGAAAGACAATGCGCAATCTAAACTCTTAACATACTATGAACCGAATAACACAATGTATAACGCGAAAACATAGATATTAACTGTCTATACCCTGTATATTTTCCGCTCCCAAGTGAAATATAAACATTAAACTCATTGCTAGAACACTCTAATGAGTATGCTAGTTCGGCCGCTAAGAGAATACGTTCCAGACAATAAATGTTTCATCTATTAACCCGGCGTCATGGGGGCTGGGTCAAGATTACCCGCGCCTTTTTAGTTTGCCTAAACTTTCAAACTTTTTATGCGCAGTTGCTGCTTTTCTCAGTAGCTGGAGTTCCTCGATACGTTTTTGGCGCGAAATCAGTCGAGCATTAGCCGCGTGCACACGTGCCACAACTTGAAAAAGGTAATTATTACCCACGCCCATATTCGGTGTAACAATATTATTTTAAACTTTTTAAGAGTACTTATGATAAATTCTTAAAAGAAAAATATTGGCAAAAATCAACTCGGCCATAAGTTAATTCTCAAATGGGACTTTCACTTGTGGCCGAGTTGGATTTTCCACCCTCATCTCGCCGGGTTAACTTTGTTCAATCCATTAAACAAAGCTTATATCCGATAATGTAAAATTAACTTTATTTAGTAGACATAACAAACTGTCAGAGACGCTTTAGTCAGCGGGCTTTAATGATTTAGAATATTTAGATAACACATTGCATAGGGTGTGATAGGAAGCTCAGCAGTGGTACGGGAATAAAATCGCAGCATTAAAGTGTTAATTGCCTGCGGTGGCGAGCTCGGTGCGCGGCGAGGCGGGCCGCAGCAGCGCGGGGTGCGCGTTCGTGAACGTGCCGCAGTTGCGCCGCAGCGGATCTTCATACTGGATCGCCTCTACACCATATGCACTACGTATTAGGGCCCTTTTATTGTCATGCGTGTTTGCTCCCGCTTGCGGGCCAGGCCCGCGTCCGTGTTGCAGGCCGTACGCAGAGCTGATATATTTCGCCACACCGCAGTATTGTGCGTGTCGCCAGGAAGAGAACTCGTGTCAAAATGAATGTAAAGAAAGTAATCAGCGCTTACTTAATTGAAAAAAAAAACGAAAAAAGGGAGAAGACTTGAAGTTGACCTGGAGACTAGCTGTTTACTGGAATGTTTCATATAAATTATCGAAACCTTAGAAGTAACGAACACAAGTTCAAGAATTACTTTAGAATGTCGACGCGCAGCTTCGACGAGCTGTTAGGAAGAATTTAACAAACATTAGCAGTATCCAGTTTACGACGGCGCGCAAAGTATTGCAGTAACGGCGTGCGGTCTGCGCGCGAATAGTTCACGAGCGGTGTGCGATAGGCGCGGGAGCGGCGCATTAGTCAGATGTGGACGCACTCTAACATTTCCCCGCCATTGATTCCATCAAGTTCAAATTAAGAACAGCTGCCTCGTAAAAGACAATAAAAGTTGACAGATCGATATCCAAGCGAAACTAATCTCTATCGCCTATGAATCTGCAAACGGCATTCAACCTTAAGGTGGTAAACTAATTTTGTGGCCGACCGTACGACGCGCGTGCGTTCCGCATGACAGCAAAAACAACACTGCCTGTCCAGGTTCGCCACACTCACGCGGGCGGCACGCATCCGTGCGACACACCCGCGTCCCGCCCGCATGACTATAAAAAAATTTATGATACGATAGGGTGCGGGCCTAGCCCGCACGTGGGCGCAAATATGCATGACAGTAAAAACGCCGTATCACGAGTGTTACCGTAACACGGATGGTCAGAGTCCCAAACTCTTGTATGGGATATCGCTAAAGGCAAATAAAGGCTCAAACCATGGCTTGCGATATTTACAAGACTTTACGAATATTCTAGACGTAGACAACGAAACACATTTTAGTAAAAAGACTCGACTGTTTTCATATACATTCAGGAGGCATGGGGTTTAAAGTAGTAGTTCCGTTCTTACAAAACTTACAACACTTTATCAAGATACAACCGAAATTATCCTTATTGAATATCCTTATTAAATGTTATCTTAAGTTTCTAATGTCTTTACTTTAAGATTTTGTCATGACAATAGGGATGTCTTTAATATTGATTTGACTTTGAATTTGTAAACGTAGACCTTTAATCAAGATAAATTGCAAAACTATAAAATCTACCAGTACCTAAAGCTGGAAAAAAGCTTATGTCAGTGAAACACCACAAGTATATCAACATCACGACACCGACCTGGTTTCTGCGTGTATGCCGGCTGGTGTAGCAACGTTGCCAATCCGTGAAGCACGGCGCCCTGCTTGGCCACCTCTAGCGTCACCACCGGGCCCGTCCGCATCAGGTACTCCGCCGCCTGACACACGAGATACAGCTAGTCAATAAACAGTATGATGTGACAAACAAATTTATAATACACGTATTCCACTTGTTAAAATTAATATAATAGCAAAAAAAATGCGGTAGTATTTCGCGCGTGTCTTTCCGCGTGAACCCGTAGTGAAGCTCACGGAAATTTAGAAACAACGCCATGCAAGTATCGCAAAAAGATATTGAAATATTTACGGCTGTATTTTCAACTCGCAAATGTTTTTATTTTGTATTAACAAAAATATCAAAAAGCATCTAAACCCAGATAGACCTACTTATTCCTTAATAAGGCCTCGACCACCGCATGTGGCACGTTTAGTTGCATGAGGTTAGTTAATCGCTGAGATGACACATCCTAGTGAACCAACACTTTGCATGTTATGCTCGCGGCTCTACCGCTCGCTTGGCCGGGACACTTGACACTTTAACAATATATACCTTCTCCTGCGTGATGCCCACGAGCGACTGACCGTCCACAGAAAGCAGCTGGTCGCCGGCGGCCAGGCGCCCGTCTGCAGCGGCTGCCCCGCCCGGTACGACCGACTTGATGTAGATGCCCAGCTTGTTCTGGCCGTAGCCCTGTGCGCAACAACATTATGTCGGTAAGTTAGAACTGATAATTAATTCGAATCATCTTATCCGTATCGTACCTCCGTTTTATATCAGCGCGTATAGCTATCAAGAACGCTAGTCCGGACGCCCGTTTGGTACGGGACGGTGGTACAGCGTCTTGATACGGATACAGGTACGCTTCGGTCTAATGCAAGTCGGCTTTTTACCCGTTCAAAGGAATTGAGAGCGCGATTATCGCAGCGACGACCTTGCGTCCAGAGTTTTGGATCGCGACGCTGATACGAAACAGAGGTACGGTATGGAGAAAAGAAAACATCTGAACTCACCTTTATATAAAATGGGAAAGTATATTTTGTTTTTATTTGTTACTAATATGTATAGGCATAGGCGCAATAATTGAGAAAATAAATTTTAAAAGGCTACAATACATTACCATAAACACACGTATTGTGATTTAAATACAGCATATACTTAGAGTGAAATAAGGAATTTATTATTAATTAATGCGGATCTGAAATATAGCAAATGAACATAGGAGTGGACGGCAGTTAGTTAATGTTAGTAGTGATATGGATGACGAGAAGTCATTAGTGATTGACGTAGGCATTACCTTAGCAGCGACGATGCTGAGCCCCATCCCGCTGGAGTTCTTGTTGAGCTGCACGATCGTGACGCGCGGATCTGGCGCGCGCGCCGTCGTCGCCGCTTGTCCCATGTACACTGTCCATGCGCCTGCGCAACAACAACACAGATATAAATAATACTAATAAATTGTAATAGAAAAATTTACTCGTTTATAAGTTCGTTCCATATTTGTATAAATAGCACAAGATTCTGGATGTACTTAAGAATAAGTAAAGAGGGAAGAAACGTCACTTTCAGTAACCTGAAAGTCAGGTAAAAGATAAGTTTTTTAACCGACATAGTTTCGCATTCGCGTAACTGCAACGTTATTTTATGGACCGATTTTCCGTCAACAATCCGCCGCGTTGAAGTTGCCACAAACTCAGCAAGTCCGGGAGTAACGCTGCGTACCACCTCTGCGCTGAACTTGTTGCCCGGAACAGCAGTCCCGATAGACTTCGGACGATAGCCCGCTAAAGTAAGGACAACCAGCCCCCTAATCGTCTAATTTCAAAATCTATCACAATCCCTTTCAAAGCTATAGTGATTATGATAGTTATTTATAGAGTTGTATAACTTATAGTCGCAATCCCTTTCGGAACGCATGATGTTTTTAATGACACTTCTCCATACAATTGAAAAATATTTTCGTGTGTCACTTTGCTTAGACAGTTAAATTTCGTTCATTTAATACCTTTCAAAACGCGTCCCGATCACAATCCCTATCAAAAATCAAATAGTGACAGCCTGAAGAATGTAAATATCTTTCAAATAACGAATTGAAAAGGTATTACGATAGATTTTAAAATTAAGATAATTGGCCCCCCCTCCTCAGGTAGGGTTTCCTAGATAATACGAAATTGGGAGTGCAGGTGTGGTGCTGTTCGCCAAACAATGGCACATTTGATATCGTGCCCTGACTATACAGGTGATGTGAGTGATGCAGTGTTAGAAGCTGATTTTTGGGCTGACACGTTTCGTGACATGAAAAGGAGAAGCAGCCCCGTGCCTAGCCACACGCTCTCCTTTAGCTGGATCTGTTCTAGTAATGTACTGAGCTAGTGCGTGCAGTTGGTGCGCCAATCGGCGCTATCCACAGCGACTAAGGCGGTACCACAAACTAAGCTGGTTGGCTGGCTGGTTCTTTCATGAGAAAAACACTATATTTGTGGGACTGACCTAGCGCGAGTGGTTAATGCGCCAGTCGGCACAACCCGCCGCGTTGAAGTGGTGCCACAAACTCAGCCAGGCGGGGGGAACCTTCGCGCTGAATCAGACCTCCGAGATTAGCAGCCCCGTGCCTAGTCAGACACTCTGGCCCTATATTAGTGTTAATGACACGCTCTCCTCCAACCAAGTCGTTCAAAGGATGATGTACCTAGTGCGTGTGGCTGGTGCGCCAATCGGCACAACCCGCCGCGCTGAAGTGGCGCCACAAACTCAGCCAGGCGGGGGGAACCTCCGCGCTGAATCCGCCCTCCGAGATTAGCAGCCCCGTGCCTAGTCAGACACTCATGGCCCTATATTAGTGTTAATGACACGCTGTCCTCCAACCAAATCTGTTCACAAGTAATGTACTGACCTAGTGCGTGTGGCTGGTGCGCCAGTCGGCACAACCCGCCGCGCTGAAGTGGCGCCACAAACTCGGCCAGTCCGGGAGGAACGCCGCGTACCACCTCTGCGCTGAACCCGTCGCCCGGGATTAGTAGCCCCGTGCCTAGCCACACGCTCTCCTCCAGTCGGATCTGTTCAAATAATGTGATAGTATTAAGAACATGTTATTTAAGGTTTGGGTAAAATTGACAGCTTTTACTAATTACTATATCGATTCGATCGGTTTATTTCGATAACTCCAAAGGACAACCGGCAAAGTAGTAAAGGTTTTATAAACACTGTTTATGCAGGTAAAGGCAGCGGGAGATGCGCGCGAAATAGCCTATACCGCGCGCACTTTGTGACTTCGTGCAAATATTTTCTAAATCTGAATCCTTTATCCCTATGGCCCTTCTCTCCTGTCTGGGACGGACACTGGCATACATGTAAACGCCTTCGGTGCCTTCAGTAAAATAACAAACACAGATAAGTAAAATAAGAACACAAGCAGAATTCCCTCTCGGCCGTCGGACCGGTGCAGCTCGTCAGAGCGCGCGCGCGTTGTTGACAGCCGCCTCTAAAACATCTGGCGAAGTTAGCGGCGCTAGTAGCGCGCGCACTTGCACCGAGTTCAGCTTGAAGCTTAAACAGAGCGCTCTATTACTAGCGACCCGATGGTTACCTCTCGGCCGTCGGACCGGTGCAGCTCGTCGGAGAGCGCGCGCGCGTGGTTGACGGCCGCCTCCAATACGTCGGGCGAAGTTAGCGGCGCTAGTAGCGCGCGCACTTGCACAGAGTTCAGCTTGAAGCAGGAAGACAGTGCAGCGCGGGCCTCCTCCGCCGTGCGGTATTCGCCTTGGATCAACCGAGCTGGGAAAACGAGAAAGTTATTAAAAAAATGTTTCTGACATTGTTTTTTTATTTATTTATTATACAACATGTGGTTGCAAAATAAAAAATATTTTTATCTAGTACAAATCCGTCGCTTGTATGCACTATATTACTTAAGTTAAAAATTTAAGTTATGGTACTATAGGTTTGTTTGTAAACTATTTTTTATAATATTGTTTGTATATAACTGTTTGTTACCTGAAATAAATAAATAAAATAAAAAATAAATTTATTATATTAAATCATGAATCACGTCGCATCACAATTTTTGTTTCCAAATAATGCAATACCGCGTAGATAAAACAAACCCTGTTGTAAAAATCAAATCCTGTCGATTGATATTGTACCCTATTCCTTGTATATGTTACAGTCACAACTCAAAACCAGTCTAAACCACTTTTGACTGCAAAAATCAGGCAAAAGTAGTTTTGACCGATACCATTAGTTAAAAACTATTTTGACTATTTTTCGCAGTCATAAAGACGTTGGTCAAAACTACTCATAGTTCTTGTGACCGAATTGTATCGGATAAAAGGTTTTGACAAAAAAAAAATTACACCACCTGCATCTGTAGCACGTATTAAATATCAAGTAAGCCATTAATGCCCGGAGAGAGCTAATGTTGTATGGAACTTCCCTTGGGTAATTCAGATAACATTTAAATTTAAAACGCCAAAATGTGAACAATAACTTCTATCAAAAATAGTTTCAAAAAAAAAAACCAGGCTATTCAAGGCGTAATTTTCTGGTCCAAGGAGTTTTTAACTATAAAATTATAAACATGGCTGTATGTATCGGGGTCCCTAGCACCAAGAAAACGTTTGAAATTGGAATTATGTGATACTATATTTATGTGCACACTTATTCAAATATTATAATGTAATAATATTAATAATAATAATGATTTATTTCAGGCTAAAACCCATAGTACATTCAATACATATTACATACAGTGCTTACAATAAAATAAAAAATAATAGTTAGCACGGAAATGAAAGCATTTCCGTGCTATTTCGTGTCATTTGTTTTTTTTATTAGTTTTATAATTTATAATTTCTTTTTTATTTAATTTTGACGTCACTGTAGGCAAAGTAGGTGTATAAAGTAGAGTATGCTCCTAAGGGATAAAAGTGTCTAAGCCTTGGGCAGGCTTGAATCCTTCGCTCCATTCAGGATTCTTACTAGAATTGAATGAAGACAAAACCAGTTTGACTGATTTTTGCAGTCAAAACTGTTTTTGACTACCATACCACTTTCGACTGCAAAAATCAGTGAAAACCGTTTTTAACTAAGGGCATCGGTCAAAACCACTTTTACCTGATTTGTGCAGCCAAAAGTTTATGAGTTTTGACTGTAACATAAACCGTTATAATATATGCGTTAGTTGTCATAAAAACCAAATACTGCCAATTGAAATTGCACTCTATTCCTTGCGTATAACGTTGAATGTTCGTTAAGGTACTCACCGGCTTGGTGCGTGCGCGCCAGGTGGCAGTCGGCGGCGATCTCCAGCCCCTGCCGCTCGGCCCACGCGGCCAGCAGCGCGAACCGTGCCGACAGCGCCGCGCCCCACCGCCCGCTGATCGTGCCCGGCTCCGTCACCAGCTATGTACACAATTTTGACAATAACTAATGAAACTTTACTTATAGACAGGTCATACGCCAACAACATTGCGATTTGAAATAGTGTAAAAGTACAATGATACAAACACAACACGTCAAGAAAGTGACAAAAATTAACGTCACATTGAAACAGAGAAAACTGTATAAAAACTCTATTCCTACATTGAATTTACCAAAATTTGTAAGCACACACAACATTAATACGTCAAATTAGGTATATCAGCTATCTTATCCTAAAAGTTAAATGAATCAACAAAATATGTCAGAAGGGGCCACAACGTGTGTGGTCAAGATATAGCTGGTTCGTTTAATTTATATAATATTTCGTATAATTTAAATACACTTTAAATTGGAATCTAATATTATTACATTCCAATTTAACGTGTATTTTAAACGAACCAGCTTTTATTTCATAAAATTATATTGAAGGCACAATTATTTAAATAGATTTGATTTAAAGTTTTCTTTTCATTTCATAGCATTGAAATATAAGTATGTTTTTATTCATTAATAACTAATTTGTCAGGGTAGGAAACCGAGTTTCCATTACCTACATATTTTGATTGATATGATTTTGATTCACATAATATTGTGTATGTCTTATACATAGGTACTGTAATGAGCTAATTACCTATATTTTGTTTTATATAAAAAAGCTCAAGTGATTGATAAGAAGTTAGTGTAAATAATGAATTAAATTTTTATAGAAAACAAATATTAATGTTTTTAACTCACTTAAAGAGTGATTGTAAGTAATTTGTAAGTCCGCCTGGCTAGAGAATACCATCGTATCTGTCAGTCACCATAACAACAAAGTGTTCACCATTGTTGGGTTCCGGCAGTTAGAGGTAAGATAGCCAGTTCCTCAGTGATTGAGGTTTCCGGGAGAGGCGGGCTTCCATCTTAAACCTTATCAATAATAACATCAAGTTCGATGCGTCTCCACCAACTTATCTAAGTCAGTCACCATAACAACAATGTTTTCAGCATTGTTGGGTTCCGGCAGTTAGAGGTAAGATAGCCAGTTCCTCAGTGATTGAGGTTTCCGGGAGAGGCGGGCTTCCATCTTAAACCTTATCAATAATAACATCAAGTTCGATGCGTCTCCACCAACTTATCTAAGTCAGTCACCATAACAACAATGTTTTCAGCATTGTTGGGTTCCGGCAGTTAGAGGTAAGATAGCCAGTTCCTCAGTGATTGAGGTTTCCGGGAGAGGCGGGCTTCCATCTTAAACCTTATCAATAATAACATCAAGTTCGATGCGTCTCCACCAACTTATCTAAGTCAGTCACCATAACAACAATGTTTTCAGCATTATTGGGTTCCGGCAGTTAGAGGTAAGATAGCCAGTTCCGCAGTGATTGAGGTTTCCGGGAGAGGCGGGCTTCCATCTTAAACCTTATCAATAATAACATCAAGTTCGATGCGTCACCACCAACTTATCTAAGTCAGTCACCATAACAACAATGTTTTCAGCATTGTTGGGTTCCGGCAGTTAGAGGTAAGATAGCCAGTTCCTCAGTGATTGAGGTTTCCGGGAGAGGCGGGCTTCCATCTTAAACCTTATCAATAATAACATCAAGTTCGATGCGTCACCACCATCTTATCTGTCAGTCACCATAACAACAAAGTGTTCACCATTGTTGGGTTCCGGCAGTTAGAGGTAAGATAGCCAGTTCCGCAGTGATTGAGGTTTCCGGGAGAGGCGGGCTTCCATCTTAAACCTTATCAATAATAACATCAAGTTCGATGCGTCACCACCAACTTATCTAAGTCAGTCACCATAACAACAATGTTTTCAGCATTGTTGGGTTCCGGCAGTTAGAGGTAAGATAGCCAGTTCCTCAGTGATTGAGGTTTCCGGGAGAGGCGGGCTTCCATCTTAAGCCTTATCAATAATTAACATCAGGTTCGATGCGTCTCCCCATTGTTCACAAAAACATACCCAAACACAAACAAGCATTGCAAACCATATTTTATAGTTTTTATGAATTTGAGGGATTTTTTTACGTCATTTTTATACTATGAGGTTTAATTTTTTTTTCCACGATATAAACCATTTACTTAATAATGTATTTAAAACACACAGGATGTATTAAACTTTCCGTTCCTTACTTTTCGATAAAAAAAAATATCGATTACTTCAAGCACTACTGTCATTATTTGACAATAGTACTTGAACTTCTCGGGTTTCGTGTTCAGTGGTTTACTCGTCCAAGGCTATGACATAATTATGTCTGTACTTTTATTTTTAAACCTCTCGTCTGTACATTCAAAAACAAAATACAACAGTAGGCGAAATGTGTTCTACGTTTTTTCGGTAATTGTCAATTTGTGCTTTATGAGATTTGAGTGTTCGACCCATTATGTAGTAGTCACTTTAAACTCTAGGCAAAAATCAAATGTAGTTAAATTGTGTTCTAGACAATCCAAGACCAACCCAGTTTTCTTGCGGAAATAAGCTACATATTTTTCTTTTTCTACCTGTTATTTTTTAACGCGATTGGCCCCCAACACCCCTTTGGCACCAGCGGGGTTAGAACTTTAAAGTAACGTTGGTCACTGACATACCTTATTAAAGCACACGGCGTTGATGTAGTGAAACAGGTGTGAGAACAGCTGTATCGTAAGCGCAGCGTTGACTCGACAGCGTCGCAGCAGCACCATGGCGGCAGCGAGCGTCTGAAGCGTCGGCGCGGTCGCTTCGGTGGCGTCCGCTATGGCGGGGTTGGTTAGGGTCGCTAGGGCGCGAGATAACTCTTCTTGGAAGCAGGTCACTAGGTTGCTAGGCAGAGAGAAAGGCAAATGGATAAAAATAGGACTTACAACTATCATCTGGCGATGTGATGATGGTGATTGTTATTTTATTTCTTCACCAATAATACCCATTTTAAATCGTACTCATTTAACAAGTATGTAGCTCAATTTAATAATAACATGTACACACGATAATAGGTTAGACTTTTCAGTTTGACTTTGAGAACGTCTTTTATACAGTTCGTAATAGCATTACACTGGCACGACGTTACTATTTAATTGGTTCACAAAGGTTTTTCAAATGCACAATAATTAATAAAAAAATATGAGTTTCAGATTCTTACCTAAAGGCGTTTTGCACGGTTGTGGGTAGTAAGTCCTGTGCTTGTGTCGAGAAGGAAGATATATGCCGATCACACTTCAAGAAATGTAAAAGTTCACTTGCGTTTGCCATCCAAAACGCTTGGGCAGCCGAGTCGTTACATCGTTGCTAAAAAGGAAAATATATCTAAGTATTGATGAGAATCAAACTATGTTAGATTGGTAGAGAAAGAAAAAATACATGTCTGCTGCTACATGCAGGTAATAAAAGCCTATCAATGGACGACGACCTGTTTGGCGCAGAGAGGCGTACTTTCTGCGCCAGAGGTCCCGGGTTGGATCCCCGAACAAGAGAAATATTTGTGTGCATGAACATGACGTGTATTTGTCATGGTCTGGGCGTTTAATATGTATATTGTGTATGTATTTACAAAAAAGTACATATATATATGTATGTTTATCCGTTATCTAGTATCCATAACACAAGCTCTTCATGAAAATTTACGTGGGCTAGGTAATTGGTGTGTTTGTATGAAATTATTTATTTATTTATTTAATGGACAGGGCATATTCGAAAATTATTGTAGATGATCGGCTAGCAACCTCTCATCTACCATCTACGACCCTAACAAAGTCAAATGTGGCGTCTTGGCGTATGGCTATGAGAGTGATATTTTTAATCTCAATATGCACTTTTGATGTTCTGCCAATACCCGAGAGATATATTTTTTTACACTACTTATCTAGCCCACGTTAATTTTCATAAAGAACTTATGTTATGGTTACTAGATAACGGATAAACATACTTATATACTTTTTTTTGTAAATACATACATTAAATACATATTAAACACCAAGACCAAGACAAATAGACATGTTCATGCATGCAAATATTTGACTTGTTTGACCTCTGGCGCAGGAGGCAGGCTTAGTACCCCTGTGCTAAACAGGTCGTCAAAAGATTGATTTTATACAAATATAGTGCAGTTTCATATTATTATCATCATTCAACAACATACCTGTACAGTTTCGTGAATAAGAGTGGCGACGTGATGCAAGAATGCTGTAAGTTTGTGAGCTCGTTCCGTCGGCGTCAGTTCCGGCCGGTAGTGGGTTGACGCGCGATATCTTTATGAAGAAATAATATAAGGAAACTTTCAGTCGAGTAAAATCACGTCTCAAAATGTCATGTAATAACTAACAAAGCAACAAAGACAGCAAGTTGGGAAAGTATAATAAATTTTGTGCTTTTGAAAGTTTGTGAGGATATTTGGATGGATGTTTGTTACTCTCACTCAAAAACTACTGAACTGATTAAGATAAAACTTTACAGCAATGTAGCTTATATATCAGAAAACCACATTGTATGCAAATATTTATAATGATCCTGATATTCCCACGGCAACAACGCGGCGAGTGAAACCGAGAGCGGCCGCTAGTCATAAATGATAAGGTTCGTAATATTTAGTTGGAATATTAAAATGCTGAGGAGTTTGATTGATGGAGCACGCTAATTTCCGGAACTACTAGTTCGAATTGAAAAATTATTTTAGTGCTGGATAGTCCATTTATCTCGGAATATAATAAGATATTAAATATCACGCTACGATTAATAAGAGCAGAGCATTAATGTAAAACGTTGCAAAAACGGGGAAAAAATATTACTTTTCGGAGCTTCCGTTGCGGTCGGTGTGTAAACGGTTAAAGTTACGTAAAAATCATGTATGACAAAATTGTTCGCCATCAAAAGTTATAAAAAAAAGTCCGCGACAGTTAACTCACTATAACCATTTTTAAGATAATAAAATTTGTTCTAAACTAATGTATTATTTGAGAAGCTGTTTGCATAAACATGATATTAATCCTTATCTAATTAAATACGTTAATCATCTCAAGTATTTAATTTTGAACAAAATTGTCCTTTACATCATTTAATTTTAATGAATATCTTAGGAAATATGATAGTTTTAAAATAACTCCTCAACAAAATAATTCGCGACCAAATTCATTCGTCAGGTAGGCTTGCTTACTTTATACTGATATATTCCGGAAGTTTAAGCTAGAACGTTACACGTACAAATAGCGCCCTTCTTGCCGTGGGCGGTTTATACTTGAGCAATACTTTTTCTAAATAAGTTGTATTCTTGTATGAAACGCTGCTTGTTTCGAGTAGGCAATTTCGAGACTGCCTACCGGTAGGTATTCAGTATTTAGCGTAAGGAAAATCTTAGTGGGTGAGTGTTGAATAGAAATTTAAACTAAAATAAAATGACACACTTATTATATATTTATTTAGGTTTTGAATGAGGTAGGCACTGCCTAATTGCCTATATGGAATGCACGCCCCTGGCCGCGGCCCGGCAGTAGTGCCGACTGAGAACGAATCAAGCTCGCTGGAACGTTACAGTTACATTACGATGAGTGAGTCACCTAAAAAGAAAGCCCTTAACTTACCGTGCGCATAGGTACAGTGTATAAACCGGCGCAAGTTTGAAGGCGGGCGCGTGCGGATCGAGTCTGGTGATGACGGCGGCCAGGAACTGCGCCTGGCCCTGCTCCGGGAACTCCAGCACAGCTGGCAGGATCGCCTCCTGGCCCGGCCGCGCCGCCGGTACAGTCGCCGACATCCTGCGCACGGACCACCACTTAGTTCCATGCTTTGTGTTTAGCTTTTTTGAGCACTCGAAATGTTGGGGCAGCACCCCCATATATTAATTTTTGTAGCTTCGACAATCTCAGCCAATTTTGGACAAGAATTTTACAATGAGCTACTATTTGTAGCGCGTAGGATTGTTCAACACTAAGGGCCGGTTAAACCACTTACTTAAAACTAAGTTTTAAATAGCTTATTTGGCAAACGATTTGACAGTTGTAATATGAAAAATATGTCATCAGGTGAAACTGGCTCTAAATGTTTTTTCTAAAACATGCTTGGAAATATGAGCATTATTTTGACAACCTTCTTCGAAAATCGATATTGCTGTACTGGACGCATACATGCGAGCAGCGGCCGGCAATAATTGTATGAAAATCCATATCTGTCGTGTTTAGCGGCCAAATAAATTACATAGTAAACTCATATCTGTCGAGTAATTTAAAAAAGGAACGATCTTTTACTCCGAAATATGGCAACCAAGGAGGTAACTTATTTTTAAGGTTTTATTTAAATTTCGAACTGGCTTGTAAATAGAAAGCTGTTTTAGAAAAAAAAACAACAAAAGAAGTTAAGTCTTCATTCATCAAACGCGGGAAAAAAAATTTTTGTTCGTTGTTCGTCTGATTTCGGAAAGTAGTTTTAATTTCCGGTCATTATTTGAGAAAATAAAAGCCTTGGCCACAACTAGGCATTGATGGACTTACATATGTATGCCTCGGCTTCGGCTCGGCCCACATTTACACGATCGTCCATCAATGCCTATTTCGCTGGCCGCTGCAGTAATGTACTATATATTCAGCGTCAAAATAATTGCACAGTGATTGTCGATCTACCTAAGATTTATTAGCTCATATAGAAACTAGATCGACTGTGTGGATGAGTGACATATTAAATCTTGGACTACCCCATTTATCACCTCGTATGTCTATATTACCACGGATACATCAATTCAAGCGGAAAAGATAGCACATATGTTTCTTATGATAAATTTTAAATAGAAAAATATTGGAAAAAATCAACTCGGCCACAAGTAAATTCTCTGCCATAAGTATAAAATAGCATTGAAAAATGCAACGACTCAGACCTCATAAAAATTTACTATTTACATTTTATGGTTCCATTAGACCAAAAACTTCTAAAAATGTATAAATATGTGTCACAGAGATAAAAATGTATGTAGCAGGTCGCGATCAGACGTATATTTAAATTTAATACGAAGTGTCTGGTGTGTAATTACTAATTACACAGCTACCTTAACAACATCTAGATATGTATAATAAAAGTTTATTTTATGGGCTGTGTCAAAAATGTATTGTAATTAAAACGAATTAATTGCATGGTTAGTGAAGAATAAAACAAATTATAAGAAAACATTAAAATAACAACAACAGGGCAAAAATAATACAAATAAGTGCAAGGAAGGAATACCTGTTGTCGTGTCCGGAGCCGCCACTCTTGGCGCTGCAAATGCTTTTAGTTTCTACGTTCCCGTCAAGATCGAACGTCGTTTCGTAATTGTCTTTATATTGGGAATTCATCGTCCTATTGGGTGTCGCGTTCTGATCCTGCTCATTGTACACAGAGCCAGTGTGATCGTCGGTGTATTCGTCTGTAGGTATCACCTGCTGGGACATCATGAGGGACTCGTTGTCGAGTTTCAGAGTATTATTGTTATAAGGGCGGGTAGGGTCGTCGTCTCGGTACTGCCTCTGGTCGTCGATATAAGGGCGGGAGTTGGGGTCATCTTCTCGGTAAGACCTTGTGTTATCTTCGGCGTAGGAACGCGAGGTATTATCGCCGTCTCGGTAGAAGGTGTCCTGTGAGACGGGGCTCATGGTGCGCGTGTAGTCGTCGGTCGTGTTCGCGTTGGAGTCGCCCATGTGCGGCTCCGACATTGGAGATAAAGCGCTTCCCGGTGACGTCGCCGATCTAACGTAAGGGTAACGGACACAAGCAGATGGTCGTGAGCCAGTGATAGTAACATGCAAAAGAAAACAACAATGATAGATGACGAACATAAAAACAACAGTGATTAAGAGAAGCGTTGGACTGATAATGTTCGGTATCAGTATGTTAAACATAAATAATTGAATTTACTACTGAACACATATTGTGAATAAGTTGACTATGTTTTGGTAAACTAGAAGTTGTAATTGTATATGGTTGTTTCTACGGAACACAACATAAATAGTGATGAGTTAGGTGCATTTGATTTCTGACCTGTCGTAGATGGACCCGGAACCGAAATGTTGCGACTGCGATAAGTTCCTGTTGAGGATGTTTTCTTGCATGGGGTCCACGAAGCGAAATGTTGATACTCTTCCAAACTTAAGCAAGCAGCCATGCTAAAGAAAAAAATCACGTCAATTTGTACGACGACGATATGTTTTTATTAAGTTTTATACTAACGAATCATTAAAAAAAACGGACAAGTGCGAGCATGAATATATAGGTATAAGTGGAGCTTACACTGCAAATACTTACTTGAAGCAAAATTCTATGTAGCGTTATCTCACTCTCTAGAGAATTCTCTTTCTTTCTAATTAATTTTGTTTTCCATTTTGTAACACTATTAGTGAAAGGATAAGTTCGCATCTTGGCCTCCAGTTGTGTTTTTAAGAAATTTATGTTGTTAAATAAATACAAATCGTGCATTTTTATGTTCTCCTTGGTGGTGGAAGTAATTTGAATCCACGATGCTAACTTACCCTTTCAATAATAAGTGTTAAAAAAGGAAAACAAAATAATTAGAAAGAGAGAATTCTCTAGAAAGTGAGATAACGCTACATAGAATTTTGCTTTAAGTAGGTATTCGGAGTGTTAATACCTTAATTAGTGCGAGTCACGCTCACAGAGGGTTCCGCACAAATTAGTAGTTACTTATTATAAATAGTTTACGAATTGAGTCTCGCAGTTTTTCCCGATTTTTTTTCAGAAATTCAGTTTCTAAAACTAAAGACTATATTTTATGATTTAATTACAAATGTATAGTTTTCAGATTTTTCCCTGTACTTGTAGTAAAAAAGACGACATTACTTGCCAAATTTTAATAATTCTAGGTCAACAGAAACTACCCTATGAATTTTGATTCCCTTGAGAGTGTCGTCTTTTGCGGCATAAACGGTGCTATCTTTTTTTACGATAATTAAATAAATAAAAAAAAATTACAGCTTTAGCAGTCGGTTGGTCTGGTTCTAATTTCAACTCGATGCCTCCACGGATTGCCGAGATAAAGAGAGACGGATGGACGGACGTACGGACGGCCAGACGGACAACAAAGTGATCCTATAAGGAATCAGTTTTTTACATTCGAGGTACGGAACCCTAAAAATAAGAATAAATGCATCAACTTTTAAACTTTCGCGTTGCATTATTAAAATTTAAAATTGAAACGTCAGGAAAATTAGGTAGGTGAAATACCTATCACGTTTTACGCGTTTAATACCCGTTTCAATTTTCAATATTAAATGCATTCAACTTGCGTAGCGGCTGAAAAGTAAAGAATTTTAAACCAGTGTAAAAAGTTCAGCCGGTCGTGAATCCCGTGTAGAGTTGTTTGCGAAGATACCTGTTTAAGCATTCATTCATTCATTCATTCGCGACTCTAAGACTCTTTTACAACATTTAAATAGAGGACACAGCTGTTGATGTAAATAAGAGAACTGGTGGATCTGAATTATTAATTTTAAAAAGGGCCAAGTGTACGTTTTGTAGATGTCTCAGTTCTCGCAAGTGAAATAAATATACTAAGTCTTGTTAAGAGTTAAATAAACAAACGTTATATTGGATTTTATTTTAATTCCAATAACAATGCTTACTAATAATGACAGTATTGTTCGTAAGAAAGTTTTATTGCTTCTTGAAATACTTTGAAAGTTATTATAAGATTCATATAATACAAAGTTCTGCTTATTTAACATTTGTAAATAATATTTATAAAATGTATATATCGTTTTATATTTTTAAATATATACTGCTACTTGGTAACATAACTCTGTGAAACCGAACAGCACTTGATCATCATAAATTTATTTGCAGTCGTTTTGTATAACGGCTGTTTATTTCAAGAATCACGCTGACTCATCAATACAATATAGCGATGAAGATTCCCTGCACGGAACGCTAAAACCCGCGGGTGTACGGCGATAAATAAGCGCGGAGTGCCTGTGTCCCGGGGGTATAACCGGCACTTGTTTATTTATAAATTATGTGTAATCGTTTTGTATAGCAACTGTTTGGTTCTAGAACCACGCTGAATCATCAATACAAAATCGCGATAAAGATTCCAAGCCCGCGGGTGTTCGGCGATAAATAAGCGCGGAGTGCCTGTGTCCCGGGGGTATATCTGGCACTTGTTAGTTTATAAATTATTGGTAGTCGTTTTGTATAGCACCTGTTTGGTTCTAGAACCACGCTGAATGATCAAGATTCCCTGCACGGTACGTTAAAACTCGCGGGTGTTCGGCGAAAAATAAGCTCGGAGTGCCTGTGTCCCGGGGGTATATCCGAGACTTGTTTATTTATAAATTATTTGTAGTCGTTTTGTATAGCACCTGTTAGGTTCTAGAACCACGCTGAATCATCAATACAATATCGCGATAAAGTTTTCCTGCACGGAACGTTAAAAACCGCGGTTGTTCAGCGATAAATAAGCGCAGAGTGCCTGTTTCCCGGGGGTATATCCGGCACTTGTTTATTTATAAATCATTTGTAGTCGTTTTGTATATCACCTGTTTGGTTCTAGAACCACGCTGAATCGTCAATACAATATCACGATAAAGACTACCTGCACGGAACGCTAAAACCCGCGGATGTGCAGCGATAAACAAGCGCCGAGTGTGGCGGAGTGCCTGTGTCCCGGGGGGGTATATCCCGGCACTTGTTTATTTGTAAATTATTTGCAGTCGTTTTGTATAACCTGTTTGGTTCAAGAATTACGCTTGTAACGGTTCTAAAAACCGCACGCTCCTAAATCTTAATCTAGTACTTACTTTTAACTAAATTAAATCAATAACCATTCACTTCACCATTCTAACTTGTTTGTTTACTTTATTTTGTTTTGAGAAAACTTCACGATGGTAGTTAATTGACAAAATATTCCTGCGTACCCTCGATATTGCTAACTTCACGGCCGGGAGATTTCGTATTTCGGCCAAGTAAATTAGACTACAAAAATTAACTTATATCTATTTAACTATTTATATATAGAAAAAATCTACATATTTTTCTATGTATATCTATTATGTTTTTGCAAACTTTAATATTCCTAATTCTTTGGCCATAGACAAAACACCGTGTGTCGATCGGTCTTACAATCCTTATGTTGTCTATGCTAATGACTAAACATTATTCGCCTATAGAATTTGAGAATCATCTCCCACTTTATTTTTTTACTAAAGAACTTTCTGGATAGAGTATATATTTCGCATCTTCAGCGAAATCTCCCTCTTTTTCTTCATACTACTGCCTTAAAGTTATTCTGTTTTACTTACTCTCTAATTGTGAATTCGCGATCCCCGTACTAGGGGTCGTATCCACGGGCAGCTGCTACATCTACACCTGCTTCGTGGCCGTCAACCACCTCGGCACCTACCAGCCGAGCGCTCGCCTGTTCCTACCCCGGAGCAACTCCACTCCAAGACTACGTGCGCACCACCACCCCGAGCCTACCTTCCGTGCTACCGAGGCTGAACACCCTGCTCAACAAGCGAACGTAGTCCGTTACGTCGGACTTTCGCTTCTGCCTCCTCTAGGCAAAGCTAAAGCTAAGACCCCATTCTTACCCTCGCGAGAGCCACCGATCGAAGATTCCCATGAACCCACACCTGAGCTTGTAACATCTTTTATCTTATTATTATACTTGTTAACCACTTATAGTGTTTCTTTTCTATCTTTTCTGCACACCGGTCGTGCTTAACACGACCGGAGCGTATCACGCTGAATCATCAATACAATATCACGATAAAGACTACCTGCACGGAACGCTAAAACCTGCGGATGTTCGACGATAAATAAGCGCGTAGTGTCTGCGGCACTGTCGAGCGCGATTTAGTGATGTGTAAATGTTATTGACGAGCTCTTGCAAGACAGCAATGCACAATTTACCATTTTCGTTTCTGAGTGACGCGTGTTTTCATGGCAATGGTCTCAAACGGACTGACTTAGGTCGTAAAACTTTGACCGTGGATCAAACTTTTGAAACGCAAGCAGTGTTGGCATAAATCGACTAATTTATTTAACCAATTAATCAAACAATTAATTTTATCACGATTAAAACGAATCGTGATTATTTTAATCAATTGCCGATTAACCCAAAGTAATCGTCAATCGTTAATTTGATTAACCCGATTAACGATTACTTTTATTTTATTAAACATTGATTTGTTTTACATAAGTCATAAGTCATAATCATAAATCATGTTATAATCATATTTTAGGTGTTCTCGACCCAATGCGAGGCATAAACTCACTTTTGCTATTACTCCCTATAAAACAAAGTATAGAGCTAATACCATCTCATTAGATCTTGTAGAAAATATAATAGTACCTACAGTGCCATCGACATATTTCATGAAAAAATAATGCGATTTCGCAAACTGTTAAAGGAATGTAGTAACAAATCCTAAACAGTACCTAGTTAATATATGTGTATAATTAACTGAAATTTAAAATAGTTTTCGGCCCTCTCTTTTTTTTTAGACTTTTATTCACTTTTAAACTTTTGATATTACTACTTCACACATAATAAACTTAAAAACTAGAACAAAACATTAGCCTAATTAGTTTCCAATGCTAGCTTTTACAAAAAAATTTTGACAAAGTTTTTAAGTTTATTATGTACAACATGCTGTTTGTTTCCTTAAATAAATAAAATAAAAATAAATAAATAAAATATTGACTGGATTTAGTTACCAGTTGAAAAATATCACGATTGAAAATTTTAATCTTTAATCAATAATCGCGATTAACTTCTTAATCGTTAATCGAATTAACTGTTTTGCCAACACTGCACGCAAGGTAGGTACACTTTTACCGTCTATCTCGATATAGGTCCTATGGTCTGCGGACTCCCGGGGGTATATCCCGCCATTTGTTTATTTATAAATTATTTATAGTTGTTATTTCTATAACACCTGTTTGTTTCGAGAATAACGCTGGCTCGTCAATACAATATCGCGATAAAAGTTCCCTACACGGAACGCTAAAACCCGCGGGTGTTCGGCAATAAATAAGCGAGCAGTGTCTGCGTCCCGGGGGTATATACCGGAGTGGCGTAACGCGTCGCCAAGTGCCGCTAATGCTCCGGAACGAGTTTACACAGTCACGTAACGCCGAAGGCCAATGTTTTTTAAGACAATATTGTAATGTAAGCTTAGGGAAAGCTTAGAGGTTTTAGATGTTATAGAGCAAAATGATGTAAAAAAAAAGTATTGTGAAGCACGTTACCGGTTTTCCACAATACCATTATATTAAGAAATAGCACAAAAGACGTGATAAATTTGGAATAACTGTAAAATTCAATGTGTAGTTATGAAATGAAAAAAAAAACTATAGTGCTGGCTAATAAATGATGTAGAATACAACATTTAAACACTGACTGCGTTAGAAACTGAAAAATATGTCCAATTACGAATTCACTTATTCACTACAAAAAAAAACAAAAGGTTGGTAGGTACTATGATATGAATATGGTTAGCTTAAAAACGTCAAAACTTTTATAGGTGAGAGATTGAGTCGAGGTTCCCCCATACGCTTACCTGTAACCGCTGCGTGTGCGTGACGCGCCGCCCATTGAGGTACACGTGCGCGTCGGCGTGCAGCGGCGTGACGGAGTAGCCGCCGCCGTCCGCCGGCGCCACCACGCAATGCCGCGGCTGGATCGACGGCCCGTACAACTGCAGCGCCGTGCCGTTGCCGGAACCCACCTACATTCACATAGTTTATTTATATTTTAATCGCGTCTATGGTATAGTGGAAACACCACCGGTATCATTATTAGGAAAAACGGGATTTTTACCATATTTGTATTTTCTTTCGAGTCCCCGATATTTCGGCGCAGTTGCATGCGCCATGATCACGGAGTGACGGTAAAAATCCAATTTTTCTTAATAATGATTATGTGTTACCACCGGTATCAGACCCAGAAGTACCAGGTTACGATTCCCAGTGTAGGTACATTTTGAATTAGATTTGGTTGGTGTTAGGGCTTGTTGTAAGTCCACCACCATCTTATGTTAATCTGATACCATAAAACAATCTTTTTAGTTTTGTGTTCAGGCAGTTTAGAGATAGGTGGCCAGTGCCTCAGTGGTTGAAGAATTCCGGGAGAGGCGCGCTTCCACCTTCAGCGTCAACATTTCTTAACATCAGGGATGATGAAGGTTAAGCGTCTCCCCGTGGTTTATAAAAAAAAATACAAATCAGATTGAACTTTCTAGAGTTCGTTTGCGCGACTTAACAAAAGTGTGGCGAGACAAAAGATAACCAGTGACAAGTAACGTGGCGCGACCTACAAGACGAGCCTTGTTAAAAACAAAAAATATACTGAAATGGAAACTATTATTCCTCCAACAACCTATTTATGTAATGTGCGTGTCTCTGTCATAATTAAATTCTCTAAGACGCTGAGCAGACAACGGTCATTTTGTCCACTTAAGTCATCGGCCCCCGCTTGATCTTAATTGAGTGGTTAAATTTGTTCTCGAATAAAAAAGACGTTCGATCTTGTGTGCTATGAAATGAAATGAAAATATTCTTTATTCAATTGATTATATTACACGCATTTTTGAATTGTCAGTTTTGCCCTATCACCCGTTTCATGAGCTCTATTTTTGATTTACTCGACAGCAGACCAACATGTCCATCTTGCATAGGCCTTAATTGACCGTAAGACCGAGTTTTCTTTAGGTCTGTAATTAAAATAACCGGCTACAAAATTTCTATTTGGATGCAGGTTTTGCGCTGTTGGCATAACAACATCGGAACTGCAATCTGCCCGGGCAGTCCGCTTGGAAAACGTTTGCAACATGTGTTGAGTGTTTGCAGGCGTGTAGTTCTGTGTTGCCCAGAAAGTTTTCTTTCTTAGCTTTCGTTTTCTTCGCTTTCATTCAGTTAGAACATTTTTTTTTTGTACAAGGGGGGACTCTTAGCCTTCATCATGCCAGATGTTAAGTATTGATAAGGCTGAAGATGGTAACGAGCCTCTCCCGGAAACCTTATCACTGAGGAACTGGCTATCTTATCTCTAACTACCGGAACACAACAATGTTGAAAACATTGTTGTTATGGCGTGAGGCTTAGATAAGATGGTGGTAGCTAGCGAGGCGGACTTACAACAAGTCCTACCACCAACCAAACCGAATACAATATGTACGCCGCTGGGAATCGAACCCGGGACCCCTGGGTCTGATACCGGTGGTTGTTACCACTACACCGAGGCGGTTAAAAGAACTAGTTTATCAATGTCAGTCGTTAGATCAGCACCTTATTTTTTTTTTATCCAATTAGAAACTAAAATAAGTATAAAGCAAAGTTACTACCCACCTATACTAATAGGTACAAGAGACAAAAGCATTAACACCACTTTTTGTTTAACTTTGATCTCTTCCTGCTCGTCAGTAACGCCCTGTTAAAAGCCTACAATGACGTCAAAGGTGACAAAAGCCCTCATTTGTCAAAAGCTGTCTATGACTCGAAATACGAAGCACATAATGTTCGGCAATTTCCCGAACTGGCATATTAATGAGAGAAGTAATAAGTTTTAGTAACAGCTCAATTAGCTTTACATGTTAGGAAGAAGCTAGTTTAATCGATGTCGCCGCCAAGGCCACGCCATCAATGCACTTGTGAAGTTTCACACACCATTAGCGACGCCATCATCATTAGCAGGCGCTTGCTATATACTTTGCTAAATAAGTAGTACTTGCCTTACGTTACTAGTTTTGAAGTACTAAGGTACCAGGTTAATAAGAAATTCATTATTTATGAGAAGTGCGCCAGATCCAATTCGTATTCCTCATCTGACATGAATATAACATAAATCTTCATATCAGAGAAGCGATAGACCGCTTTGTGGTTAAGAACTATAAATATATGCATACTTACCTACCAACCTAGTACATTTACACTGCATACTTACATCTATAGTATATCATCGTAGGTACGTAATATTAGAGTTATAACAACATCCGAATCCGAAGTGTTAACTTACATAACAAAGGGGCGTCTTAAAATAACTTGTTATTTGTTTTATTAATTTGTATTGCACATTAACTTCATCACTGCGAAGTAAGTGGCTTTCCTATTTATAAAACAATTTGTCACGCTTTCACCTGAGTTATCTACTACTCTATTCGATTTTTATATGCCATATTACCATGACTGTCTAGTCCACCTAAATATAAGAAACCAAAAATTTCTACTGATAATTTAAATATTTCAATTTGTTCGGACGACTAACTTTGTTTGGGAATATAACTAAGAATGTATTGATCTTATAAAAGTAAACCTCTTAGTGAAAATTCAATTTTCTTAGTGACAATTCAATCTCCTTGCTTGTCCTAACTCTAATATTAACTTAAAGTCTTTTAGTAAGATCAAGTGAACAAGGCGCCATACCACACCGGTCCCCTGACGAATATCTATGTCTAAAAATAAGACGAGTATTTTAGTAATATCTCGTGTGTCAGCAGTGTGAAATGCGAGATATATTTTAGAGTAGTAGGTAGGACCAAAGTATTTTACATGCTATCCTTTACTTACTGTTTAACAGCATGTACTTGTAAAAATATAATAGTAAAGTATAAGATCTTGACTAAAAAAAAACTATTTTTGCGGCCCTTAAAGTCACGGACGCGGGACGACCTACAGTTTCACCGGATTCGGGATAGCGACATTAGAGAGTATGGTCACTACTGAGCTGTACGTACCTCAACTACATCGGTTATGCGCAGCCGACGGCCGTTCTCGAGAGTGGCGCCTTCAGGCGTCACCTCGAGCAGCACGGGTTCGCTGCCGGGCCGACCGCCGCTGCCGATACTGCCGCCGGCCTTTTTCTTGCGACGCCGCGGCTGCGCGTCCGCCGGCCGCCGCCGCACGTGGAACATGATGGAGCCTGGTAACATACGACATACGCTGTCAAAACTTTTAATCGCCTCTGTGGTCTAATGGTAACAACCACATATTGTATTTGGTTTGGTTGGTGGTAGGACTTGTTGTAAGTCCGCCTGGCTAGCTACCACCATCTTATCTAAGTCTGACGCCATAACAGTTCCGGCAGTTGGAGATAAGATAGCCAGATCCTCAGTAGTTGAGGATTCCGGGAGAGGCTCGCTTCCACCTTCAGCCTTATCAGTACTTAAACATCCGGAATGATGAAGGCTACGAGCCGTTGTTCCTAAAATAAATATAGCGAAACAACTTAAGCTTAACACATGATAATCACATACAAAAGTAACACTTAAAATCAGCGTAGCTTACATACAATGACAGTTACATAGGTTTAAAAGTGTGTTGGATGTCAATAAATAAATACCTTAGAATATTAAAAAAATAGACGGACACAGACGAAGCCACGGTGAAATATTAGTTCCTAAGTAAATATCAACTGTATGGCTTCACAAGCCTCGCGCGAACCAACATTTTCATTAATATTGTACTTTCAAGTTAAACAAATTATTAATATTGAATTCTGAGCATTAAGTTATCAAACACTTATTCCACTTCGGTTTCCTAATATGATTCGGGCACATTTTAGGAGCTCCACATTTACTGAAGTGTGGGGTTAAGTGCAGTGGAGGGTCTGTGCGGCAGTGAGAAGCTGACGGGGAGTGGGGGGCGGTGGCGCAGCGCGGGGCAGCGAGCGCGCTTCTAGTGTCAACATCATTAGCGTGTACATTGTCGCCCGCTCGACTGGAGCTACGACTACGAGAGCCGCTACGAACTCCAACTTTCGTAGATGACTGCACAAAGCTTGGTTTAAATACTAATTTTCGTTTAGAATTTCCAGTAAGTTGACTTGTTCGATTGCACAGGTAACCCGAAGTTAGCTCAACTACCATTATTGAGTTTGATCAAGTTATAAAACAAACGATTTTGGTTTATGATTGATATTTCAAATTTATTCATTGATTTATGAACGTATTAGGACCAACAAACAATTAATCATGAAACAGGCAGCTTCGTGAAGGCTATAATAATCGACAAAACAATCGATTCAGAAGTGACGTGTGTCATTTTAACTTTGGTACTTGTATGATCAAACGATTATTAAACTTTCTAGTAGATCAGAAGGTTCTTGATTAACACATTTGTTTCGATTATGGTTATATTTATAAAAAAATTTACCTTTTGTTAAGTAAGTAACAAACAAGGAAATAGGTACAAAGTGATTAAAATTGTCATTCGAACTTTTATGACTAGATTGATTATTAAAAATTAAAATATTTCTTACACTCACACCAAACCTAGACCCAAAATAAAGCACTGTAAGGCTTGTGTTATGGGATACTAGGGTAACAGATATAAATACATATAATTATACATATACTAGCTTTCCGCGTGGACTACACGACTTACGCTATTGTGGGGTATCCATAAGAGATAAACATATACCACCGCGGAGTTTTCTGTAGACTTTTTCAAGGTATACAAATACTTAGTACATTATTTTGATAAATCTCGTAGGGTTCAATGCCTGCGTTTGCAATGTAAGCAGAAAAAATGTAATCATTTACGACATCACATTAGAAATCTCAAAAATTACAGTATTTCTCTACTCTATATTGAAGGTTATTATACATATAAACCTTCCTCTTGAATCACTCTATTTATTAAAAAACCGCATCAAAATCCGTTGCGTAGTTTTAAAGATCTAAGCATACATAGGGACAGACAGCGGGAATCGACTTTGCTTTATACTATGTAGTGATAAATATTTACGTGTAGAAAGAAATATATATAAACGTACTTGACTCAGGTACAAATGCTCATATTCATCATACAAACACTTGCAATTACCGGGATTCGAACCTGGGATCCGGGGTTCGAATCCCAGTAGTCGCAAGGTCGACCTCAGGTAAGCGACACCGTAAAACCGGTGTACGTACCACTCTACCACGGAAGTCGTCGTCGTGTCGTGATGGGAGCATAAGCCGAAGAATAAAACATCTATTACAGTGCAACTTAAGCCGCATAACCCATTGTTTAAGAGTTTAAAGAGATGATGCATCGCAGTCAGTCGAAAGAATGGTAAAATCAATAAGCATTTAATAAAAAAAAAAACAAGCATAAGTGTCTATCGATTCAACTGACCCATTCAATATTAGCCACGGCGCCGCGTTAAGAACGTCAATAGACGTAGTTACTCGATGAATAGTTTAGTGTCGGTTCTAAGAAAATGCCCTCAGGTGTGAAACAATAGTATTGATAAGCGAAAAGCAAATACCTTAACTTTATAGGACCACTGTGCTGGGACATAAATTTTATAACTCTTTTACGGGTGCCCCATTTACTCTGAATGTAATGACATAGGAAAATTTGATGTAGGCAATTTGATAGAGCATTTTATTACAGTTGAAACATAAATGCAGCGAAGGATGTGAAACGTCGACACACAAAAGCTCATGAACATACATGTATATGTATAAAAACAGAGAGAAAATTTTATTTACCTAGCACAACTTCTTTTCTTTCGTTTCGTAGGTGCGAAGTAAATGATCTGTTGAACAGCATGTCGGACGATGAGAGCGTGACAGTCCCATTGCCTGCCGGCGGCGGCGGCGGTGGCGGTACGTAGTCAATGCGACGGCGTAATTGATACTGTCACTACACTCTACACGCTAATCACTGCCGATGCTGATTCATAACCATTTGATACCAAACAGTTGTAAAAGTTTTACAATTTACAATAATTAAGTCTTAAAAATCATGAACAAGCAAAAATTTGACATACTTTGGTGGGCCAGTGCCAAGCATGTTACTAGATAAAGAATTAGAAGAAATAGAAGCGAAATTTAATTTATCATATTAATTACCTATATCCGATGAATTGAATGCAGTGAAGTGAATCCAATAAGAGACGAGGAGTTAAGAACATGAAATATTGCTACTTCTGTCTCCACAACAACAATAGTTCTTTGTTATGCAAGGCTAGAAAGCTGGTTATTTAGCGGCGAGTTACCTCTATTGAAATCTGAGCAAGTGAAGGATTCTAGGATTCAAATATTGAATCCTGAGCGAAGCGAGGATTTCAAAGGTACTAAAAACTTTTCTGCCGAGCGCAACACACAATTTTTCACCTCACAACAGCGAGGAACATTTTATGGTTGTTTCCGCGGTCAACTTCCGGTAAAAAATTCTTTAAACAAAGTTTAATCTAAATATACCTTATTCTCATTGTTTTAATGATATAAAAAACTAAAATAATAAAAAAGGGAGTATTATTGTTAATTCAAAGTTATTTAAAGTAGGAATATATTTTTACTTATTAATAAGAATAAAAACGATTCCGTAAATGTTGACACTGACATGAGGTACAAGACAAAGACAATTTAAAAATAAAGATTTATGTCACAGTCCGAAATCCAACTATAGGTTGTGAAATCTCACCCAGCCTAATATAAAATTCTTATAACAAATAGTTTAATCTTATTGTTATTGTTTTTATGATTCAATGAACTAAAATAATATAATTAAACCAAAACGGAGTATTATAATTAATTTAATTTAAGCTATTTAAAATAAGAATCAAATATAACAAAAAAGTCAGTAGTGCGATTCGGAACGCATTATGACATATTTTTAGATATTAAATTAAAAAAGTACTTTGCCGTGCTAGGCCGCAAAAAGCTATTTTCTATGCCTAAACTGATTGACAAAACCTCATTTTCAGAGCGTGTGAGGTGAAAAATAATAAATTATATTACGAAGATTTTAGCTTATTAATTAATGTAAATAACTTCGTACAAAAATATGTCCCAATTTTATTCTGTGCAAGAACTAAACATCTTAACACGCAATTAACACTTAAGTTGCCATGCAACGTGTTCTAGTGGCATGAAGAGCATTAAGGGGAGAATTCAACTTTTGTTCTGCAAATGTGGTTGTTGCCATGTGCCTACTTATTAACAAGCGGCACAAAGGACATGCACGACGACCTCGGCGCGGACACGGAGGGCGGGGCGCCGCCGGCCGCGACGGACGCCACGACATCGCCGCGGCCGCGCCCATCGCCGTCACGTCGCGTGCTCGCGTGACGACTGACGACGTCCACCACTCAAATACTACCTGTTGCTCACCGTCAAACTCATTACATATACGACTACACGATCGAAGCTACTGGAGCTATTATGGTTTATGATGTCCCTTTTGTTACGATAGCTATTATGAGGAAACTAAGGATAAAAGACACAAAATTGCTCTACAAACCCGGAAATTATATATGCCTTCACAGATCTACTTCCTAGCCTCTGGTTATAATAATTGTACAGTACAGTTATATCTTCTAAATTTACATATATTACGTCTTCAGATTGGAAAAAAAAATCTATTCGTATTGACGAAGATTCACAGCACAAGCGAAAGACAAAGAAGATATAAGAACAGGAGTTAGTGGAGCTGTGGTACAAAACGAAGAAAAACAAGGGGCATATATCATTAAACTCTTAATATAACACATACCTGCAGCTGCCAGGCAAAGAAAAACTTTCCAAATAGAAAGACCTTCGCATCCTCAAATGGGGTTACACATACTATTGGAATTTGGTTTAATTGGTGGACACCATGTTAGAAGCCCATGGCGCATTAGTTCGCGAGCTCGGCTTGCGATTGTTGAGGTTAAGCAACTTTGCAATGGACGGTCACGGGATGGGTGACCAAAAATCTACTATCTCGAACTCCTCCGTGCAAAGTCAAAGTCAAAATATTTTTATTCAAAGAGACTTATAGATAAGTGCTTCGGAAGGCATTCGTTAAGCCGTTGGTCCGGCTGCATTTGCAGTCGTCAAAACCCACCAATCCGCATTGGGCCCGCGTGGTTGGTCATGGTTCGTTCTCCTTATCCAGCAGTGGGGACATTAAAAATGGCTAATGACGATCGAAGTGGACACCAATAATACTTATTTAGCATCGTGAAATTTTATTTTCTCTTTAATCACTATAGTTATTTACTACTAAGTGATTTCGTGGTTTTTTTCGCTTAATCTGCAAAAACGGTCCCGCGCGCGTCTTTTTCTCATTGCTATCTCGCTTCAGTCGTACGTATGGCGCCTTAACTCGCAAGTTAAAAAAATGTGTATGCACAGATATAGTTTTGCCTGATAGCTTTGTTAGAATTACTTTGTTTGTTGGAGCTAAACTAAAGATAACAAGTTCATCGCGTTCTTACTTTGTCAGGATCCGGATTATCACTGTGGAAATTAGTCTTAGACATCTATCAACAACGTATTCCACGATTGCCAGTCCTGCATTGCAGATAACCACTGTCGTGCTTATACCTATTATAGATCATATACGTCATACGTTGGAATATTAAATATTAAAACCATAAGGCAGATACTGCATTGGTAGTTGGCACAGAAAACACTACATTTGAGCCAAGTTTTCGTCAAGATTTGCAAAACGAACAAGCTCTATTTAGGACAGGGGGACAAGCTAATGAAAGTATACTAATAACGTTGTTTGTAGATATAAAATAACAAACGTGTCTTTGTCACAGGTTAACCAATCAAGTACACAAATAAAATAAATCAAACAAAGAGAAGTATTTTCACGGAACTAAGTTAAATGAACATCTCTCTGTAGTAATGAGAGTTAGGAATCGGTCGTAACTTATTCAGGAGCATTAGCATCGTGTAAGCATATTACGTATACGGAATTCGTAGGTTTGTGATGTTTCGGCCGACCGACCCAGTGTAACGTCACTCTACATTACATTATTTGCGACTTGATCCGTGCCCGCACGGGCACGGATGCGGATGCGGATGCGGATGCGGATGCGGCCTGCTCCCTTGTACAATAAAAAACTTAATGTTGGATAGTGTACGTCACACGATCCCTTTGTATCTCTTGTTTCAGTATGTAACATATCAATCAATCAGCTAGCATGACAACCCATAAGCCTCTAATTAGTTAAGTTGATAATTAGCTAAGTTTATGGCGCAGGTCGCATTGAGTGACTAATATAATATTTTAAGCTAACACAAATCGAAACTATTGGTTAATCTGTCTATAAAATACTTTCATTTTAAACTGAACTTTATTCGAAGTAATATCTCACCCTTGCACTATTCAACGAACAACATAATAGCAATCTCTTGGAATAACATAACTGTGTCATATACATGTGTTTGTTTTGTGAGAAGTCGGTGGTGTTCTGTCGTGAAGGGCCACTCAGCGATCCGACGACTCGGGCCTGCTTTATACCGAGTGAAATGCAGCGAGAGATAGCACTCAGAGCCGGAGCGCCTATAGTCTATGTAAACAATACGGGCTTTGTCGATCGCCCGGTATGCACATAATCGGTGGTTGAATGACGTTGCCGCGAGTGTTCAACCAGCCTGATTTGGGTATATCTCGATATCACAACCAAAGCCGATTGATATTCGCGTCAGAGCGAACTCGTTTTGTTTGACAATACCGGACCGTTAAGCTTAAACCACTTATTTTCAGAGGTATATAATATTCACCCCTATTTGAGTTATTATTGCCATTTGAGCGTTAAATTTATGATCCGAATGTATGAAATTCAACATGTAGGCTGATTATTATACAGTCAGTTTCAAAAAAAGGCCGTGTGTTTTCATGTATTAGATATCAGGTGATATGAGTGTAGATGTAGAGAATCGATGACGAATCTCGACTACGACGTAGTAAGATAAATAACATTTAACCTGAATACTGCTGAATATCAAGTTACTCTACTCACATAAGTATATCTAACAAAAAGGAAACCTAATTTCACTGTTAAGTAATATAACTTCTTTATCCGGGAGAAAAGTTCGCCAAAAGGTCAATCGTCTGCTACAAACGTAGCTATGTAACAAATAAGAAATCGTCAAACTCCGCCAAAAGTAGTGAAGTTTTTTGTATATAAATGTATGTATGTATACGTCAATGGGAAGTACTCACGGTACGAAATAATATCAAGTTAATCGGGACAATGGGAAGGTCGGTCGCTATGTGTGCGTGCGTGCGATTACTATTTGGAGGTGATGTGGGTGCAGCACGTTCGACGGGCCCGAGCACGCGACGCCGGTCGCCGTGTGCTGTCTGTGCCACGACACTGCGTCTGTATGCTTACACAATGGCTAGACCGTTTAAGCACCTAAGCATAGCATTATGCTATTATGTAGTATTTACTTACAACATTGGCCATTCAAGTGGCATCAAGGGAAGCGCCCACATAACAAGCAATAGACGTAGATGACATATTAGTATACTTTATGATCAATCAAGAACCACACACACTGCGCAATAAAAACAATATTTGTCCCGTACCTTGATGAACTCGAATGTACCTACTATAGGAAATAAAAGAAACTCAGATAATCGCCATCCTGGTACAAACACCAATTTGAAGAAACAACGATGAGTCCTAACAAGTAGAAGACCATAATTTTATAGATATCTGGGTTTTGATTTATTTTACAAACGAAGTTAGCGAATCCTAACCTATTCCGAGCTGAAATGCAAAAAAAGATAAAAGAAAGCTGGCCCTTAAAAGAACAAATAAAGTTCGTGGACGAACTATATTTTACACAAAGAAGTAAATTTTTATGGAGAATATTCGGGGTATAGAAACATTTCAATGTATCAAAGTAGTAGTAGTGTTCTACATAAATACTAGGTAGACACTTTTGTCACAGACTTTATATGTAAAATTACATACATAAAAGTAAGCAATTTTAAGCCTGTGACAAAATAGCCAAACCCAATAATCCCACATTTAACTGGACCTGTGTGCTATAGGAATGACGGGTATCGATCAGGGTTTGACAAACAAAGGATCGTTCATACGCTGTAATCCAGCACTCAGAAGAATCATAATTTCCCGAAGGTAACATTGACAGGGAGTACGCAACATAATATTGCATGAAAGGCTTTCTACAGACGTGACCTTCCTATCGTTTTGGAACGTGTCTTGTTTTCAAAACGATATCTTTTACCGAAGAGCAGAAGAATGGTGAATATCTTATCTACGAAGTTAAGAAAAACGTCTATTGTATTTTTATTACAAAATTTTAATTTGATTATATATGCGGTAAAAAGAGTTTCTTGATTTTATGAAACCGTTTTATAATTTATTCAGGCTCGCTCATTTGTACGGCCCATTCGTTTGCTCGTGAATTTTCCACATCAATAGGTCTTGATGAATAGAGAAAAGGTATCAAAGTATACTTGATAACAGAGTCCGATTGTTTGCCATCCAATCCGATTTATTATTGAATGGATTCTTTAACACCTATTTACCGATTATACCTAGTAGTTAGTTACAGAACTACAACCGCGTCTATAATCGTATAACTCTTCAATAAATCTATTTTATTAATTTGCATTTATGATAGATCTTACGAAACTAATTTCTTCATAATAAAACCCATTTGCTTAAATAAATATATCACGACACGACTATATATAACTATATTGACTGGCTGGAATAAAAAGACACACTCTTAAAGTTATCACAAAATCAAAAAGCCATTAGACTTTTCGAAGGTATAATTAATACCTTAACCTTTTAAAAGCTCGTGTGATAAAATATTTGGCACTGGTATTTATTCACACAGCTTGTCCTGAACATTGGATTAGGCACGTGCCTCTTCTTGGTTTCCTATCGAATGAGTTTTTCAATTTCTGCTTTTGAACAATACGGCACGGTCGGCGATATCGAAATTGTGAGATTTTAATTAGGCTCGTATCGTATGCTCGTATTTATTAAGAATATACATCTCTAACAGCGATTAATACTAATTGACTGCGGTTTTCTAATCAAACTAGCGAGAGAGTGTGTTATTTTCATATGATATGATAGTTATAATTTCAAGTTTGGATTGGATTAAGACACATAGGAACCATATATTTTTTTAATGAAATACAGGGAGACTCTTAGCCTTCATCATACCTGATGTTAAGTATTGATAAGGCTGAAGATGGAAGCGAGCCTATCCCGGAATCCCCAATCACTGAGGAACTAGCTATCTAACAAAACAACACACAACAATGCTGAAAACATTGTTGATATGGCGCCTGACTTAGATAAGATGATGGTAGCTAGCTAGGCGGACTTACAACAAGTCCTACCACCAACCAAACCGAATACAATATGTATCCCCGCTGGGAATCGAATCCGGGACCCCTGGGCCTGATATCGGTGGTTGTACCACTAGACCATAAAGGCGGTTAAAATATATCTTAATATATATAAATCTCCTGTCACGATGTTTGTCCGCGATGGACTCCTAAACTACTTAACCGATTTTAAATTAAATTGGAACACCGTAAGCAGTCTGGTCCAACTTAAGAGATAGGATAGCTTTGATCCGAAAATTCCCACGGGAACGGGAACCACGCGGGTGAAACCGCGCCCTGCCTCTAGTATATTAAATATATTTAATTAAAAGGTACATTATAAATATTATAATAAAATGCTAGATAAATTCGAAATTCTGAGCATACTAAATCTGATGAGCAGTTGTTTTTGCCCACGACGACGGTATGGAGACGGTATATGCGTTTGGGCCGAGAGGATGTTTGTTTGTTTGTGCTAACCATTTATCTCCAAAACTACTAGTCCGATTTTGATGCGGTTTTCGGTGATGGTTTCGGGTTTGATTGTTGCATGTTCTTAGATAGGTGTTACGGTGAGAACTCACCAGGGGGCGCTGCAGTAAACGTTTGTTTCGCAAACCAATGTTACCATTTATCTCCAAAACTACTAGTCCGATTTTGATGCGGTTTTCAGTAATGGGTTTGAGTTTGAATGGTGAATGTTCTTAGATAAGTGTTACGGTGACAACAAACCAGGGGGCGCTGCAGTAAACATTTGTTTGAGTAAAACCAAAACAACTAATCCGATTTTGATGCGATTTTCAGTAATGGGTTTTATGTAAGTAGTACAATGTTCATACCTACATGGTATCTATGCTCTCTAAAAATTTTGAAATAAAAAGCAAAATAATAATTTTTAAATTTCCCACGACCACTTTGACCGGGCCCCTCGGGCACCAGAGGGAGGGCTTCCGAAGCTACTGACCTTTAAAAATCTTATTTTGACCCAAGGAACGACTATGCCAAGTTTCACACTAATCGTTTCGAAATGACCCCCAAAAAGCGCTCTTCCCTGTTAGCGGTAAAAATAAATTGACGGCGCGCGAAAGTTATGTTTTTTGAATTCTACATTATATAGGCTTTACTAGTATATTTTTGTTTGCAAATAAAATCACTAGCTTATTTATTATCGTGATTTAAATAAAAAAATATATATAATAGGAAATTTTAAATAAAAGTAGTGTAATTTTCAATAAACTACTTAAGAAAGGACAATGCTCAAAAAATATCCAGCCTGGGCGCAAAAAAATTAACTCAAATTATAGGTAAAAATAAGTAATTAAATACTTATAACTTTTTAATTTTGCATTTTACAATGCTATTTATATGTGATAAATATTAAACAAGAAATTTTACTAGAAAAAAGCAACTAGTCTCATGTCTCATGTCGCCCTGACGGGGTTGACTAGTTGCTTTTTTCTAGTATATTTTCTTGTTTAATTAAATACTGCATAGGAGGTATCATCGAAATCTATGGCTTTATGTGTGAAATTGTTATTTGAATATACACCGTAATTTTAATTAGGTTCTAGAAAGACTAAAGGGGCTGGTAGTATTTATCAATATGAATAACTTTGACTATGGTACTGTGGAGATCGTATGTCTACGCACTACAAGCAGGCCTCTACACCGCCGTTGCTAGCTGGTTTTGTTATCAGCTGTTCCATACATGATCCATGATCGAGTAGGGACTATACTTTTCCATGGACAACAGTTAAATTTTTTTTTCGCGATTTCGTAGTTGGCTCCGTAGTAAAACTTGTTTGTATTGATGGATACTACCACCCCCAAGTTTTTTAGTAATGAAAAAAATATTGTGTATAGTATAGTGTATAGCGATTCGTTGGAAGGTATGCGTGCGATAAAATGGGTCGAGTTCTGCAAGGAAGACTGAGTTGATTATAATATCGGTCAGGATCAGGAGAACTATTTAGGGATTAATTGAATAATTGATTTATAAATTATAATCAAAAACCTAAATCCAAAAACCCACGACGGTTAAAACGTAACTGAAAACGGGTAAAATGATTTAAAAACCCTCAACTTAATTATCCGTCGGAGGCTGCCATTAAATGAACTATAGTTATGCAGTTTTATAGTAACGTGAATAATTGGAATTATTTATATTCATGTTAAAATATATAATAATGATGGCAGCCCCCAACGGATAATTAAGTCGGGGGATTTTAAATTATTTCATCCTTATTAATTCGGTTTTAACCGTCGTGGCTTTTTTCAACATTTATAATTTGGGATTTAATAATTTTTGCATTTTTTAATTTCTATTATATATCATAAGCCATAAAAAAAAGCATTGAAAAATGCAAACATTCAAAAATCCTAAATTATTGGCAGTTGCATTTTAAACGATCGTTAAACATCTGAAAAAGATTTTTTCTTCGAATGCAAGGATATTCCTAGCATTGATGTGACAACGCTGGCCTACATCGTATAAAAATATAAAAGTATTGGAGAATTTCGACGGTGGTCCGCAAGTCTCGGTAGCTCAGTGGTTAGAGCATTGGACCGGATTTCCAAAGGTCGTGGGTTCGAGTCCCATCTGAGAATTAACTTGTGGCAGAGTTGATTTTTCCAATATTTTTCTATTTAAAATTTATCACAAGTATTTTTTATTTTGCTTTTCATTTCAAACTTTTTAGAGAGCATAGATATTATGAACCAAAACCCATTACTGAAAACCGCAACAAAATCGAACTAGTAGATTTGGTTTTGTTCGAAAAATTTTTTACTAAAGCGCCCCCTGGTAAGTTGTCACCGTAACACTTATCTAAGAACATTCACCAATCAAACCCAAACCCAATACTGAAAACCGCATCCAATCAGACAAGTAGTTTTGGTTTTGCTCAAAACAAATGTTTTCTGAAGCATAGATATTATGTTCATTGTACTACACAAAACCCATTACTGAAAACCGCAACTAAATCGGACTAAATATTTGTTCGAATAAATGTTTACTGCAGCGCCCCCTGGTGAGTTGTCACCGTAACACTTATCTAAGAACATTCACCAATCAAACACAACTCCATTACTGAAAACATGTGTGTGTCTACAGCTTCCTCATAAGACATAGAGAAATTCTAAGCATGTCATATTTTTGTGCATATTAGGAGCAATCAAAGCGTGTCAGTGATATTTTAGGTGCAACCATAACTTCGTTACTAGGAGTTTTTTTTTGTGTGTTAGCTGGAGAAACGTGTCCCCAGCTGACACATGCCGTTTTAAGGCAATCCAGTGAGGTTAGGGCTTTAGACTATAGTCAGGAATTTAGTGCACAATAGGAGCAATGAGAACCAAAAAAACTAACCGTCACACTCAAATACTGTTGAAACTACGATCATTAAAGTGTGTGTTAGCTGGAGACCCGTGTCTCTGGCTTGTATCTTCGTAATTATTTGAGGTAGGATTATGTTTTATACCTCAAATTTTTGAGTCGAATTGGAGCAGTAAGCTCCAAATTTTTCTAATCTCTAGCTCGAATAGTTTTTAAGCTACGAACCGATAAGCATGTGTAAGCTGGAGACACGCTACACGTTTTGAATCACTGTAACCGTATAAGTTGGAGTCTCGTATTAAGAATCAAATGATACCTTATAATAGGTGCACACGGCATGCAAAATTTCAAATCACTGGGCTTCTTAGTTTCAAAATTATAGGCAAAATACTGGTTTCCCGCCGAAAAATTCAAATTAAATGGCTCGGACGCAGCTATAGCGCGGTTGCCTTTCCGTGCGCTACACTGTTGCAATCGACTTTGAACCTAACGGCTGGTATTATTTCGAGTCACTTTAGTTTGCGCTTACGATCGTTTTAATTCTGTTTTGAGAATTTCAGACCAGGAGCCGTCCCATATATCTACGCTGATTACAAACCATCTATGGTAGTTACTTATAATTGAACTGTCTGATTCTCTTATGAAGTAGTTTTTAAATGTTAGTGTTAGAAAATTCACAACATTTGTTGATATAGGGCATGGATGATGGGCAATTTTCTATGAAACCTGGGCGTTAAACCAACAGAAATGGAACTACTATTTAGTACTTAGTACTAGAAAATATTTTCTTGTTTATTAACTATCATAAGCCCCCAGGTTTGCTAGAAAATAACCAGAGCGAAATACACTATCTGTACCTAACTATACTTTTTTCTCTCTTATTAATTATGAAATGATGAATTGAAAGGGATTGCGATAGATTTTAAAATTAGACAATTAGCCCCCTGGACTTGAAAAAATTTTGAGCTTGTTCTTTTGGACTTTTTATCATGTCAATTGATGCTGAAAGGGGATTTTATGGGTTACGTAGGGGGTCAAAAAATTCCTTATTTTTGTGCTACGAATCGTACATGATTTGCGATTCGTAGCCGTCGTCATTTCAAAGATATTTACATACTTCAGGCCATCACTATTTGACATTTGAAAGGGATTGTGATCGGGACGCGTTTTGAAAGGTATGGAATAAACGAAATTGAACTGTCTAAGTAAATGTGGCAGACGAAAATAACACAATCACAATACCTCTGAAAGGGATTGTGATAGATTTTGAAATTAGACAAATTAGGGGGCAGTTTCCATAGTAATTTCACTCTAAAATTTGGATAAGTCGCTTGCCATACAAAATCGATCGATATTATTGATATTATTATTATTATTGATATTTGATACTGAAAGGGGGTTTTATGTGTTACGTAGGGGGTCGAAAAATACCTTATTTTTGTGCTACGATGCACCATTTCCAAGATATAACAAAAAAAATAGAAGAGCAGCGGAGGACTTCGATACTGTTTTTATATTCAGCAATTATTTTATTCTTTCACAATATTTTAAAATATTTATTTGACAAGGCAACTGTATCTACGCACGACGGGCCTCTCTTGCTTAATTTTATTAAAAACAAAACCAGCCAGCAACGGCGGTGTTGCGGCCTCCTTGTAGTGCGGAGACATGTATGATCTCCACAGTACTTAAGGTACTTCTAGATTAGATTAGGTTAGAACTGTGACAAAAAGACGCGCGAATCGAGCTAGAAAAGCGAGTGTGCCGCGGCAGTGGCCGGCGAAATTCCAGGGACGACAGTTTTTTTTTATAAACGTACTAAAATATGAATATGTAACCCCTTTTGCAACACCTGGATTGCGAGTCCCGGATTATTTTATAATAAGTACCATAATGCTAAAGTCGTTGTTTCCACACTATGTTATCGACTACTTTTGCATTCCAGAATTTTTTGGAATCCTGGGATTAATATAAAAAAAAACAAAATGTTTTAAGATGCTGCTTCCACAATTTTTCAGTCAAAAATTAACTTTATCCGATCACTAGTTATGGTTAGTATTAATGAAATTTTAGGAAATTAAAATCACGCGAACCATGAAATCATTCTAATTATTTTTGAGCAGTTGTGTCAAAACGAAAAGCATTTATAATTTAAATAAAAATAATAAGGTGTTAAAGTTCGCCTAATTAAATTCCCAGTTTTACCGGAAAAAAATAGTATTAAGGAAGTCTCCGATTTTTGTCTTCGTTCTATGAACTATAGGTAAATATACTCAGCCTATTCCGATCACTGAATTAATAAGACAGAAAAAAGTATAGTTAGGTACAGATAGTGTATTTCGCTCTGGTTATTTTCTAGCAAACCTGGGGGCTTATGATAGTTAATAAACAAGAAAATATTTTTTAGTACTAAATAGTAGTTCCATTTCTGTTGGTTTAACGCCCAGGTTTCATAGAAAATAGCCCATCATCCATGCCCTATATCAACAAATGTTGTGAATTTTCTAACACTAACATTTAAAATCAGATAGTTCAATTATAAGTAACTACCATAGATGGTTTGTAATCAGCGTAGATATATCGGACGGCTCCTGGTCTGAAATTCTCAAAACAGAAATTAAAACGATCGAAAGCGCAAACTAAAGTGACTCGAATTAATACCAGCCGTTAGGTTAAAAGTCGATTGCAACAGTGTAGCGCACGGAACGGCAACCGCGCTTTAGCTGCATCTGAGCTATTTATTTTGAATTTTTTGGCGGGAAACCAGTATTTTGCCTATAATTTTGAAACTAAGAAGCCCAGTGATTTGAAATTTTGCATGCCGTGTGCACCTATTATAAGGTATCATTTGATTCTTAATACGAGACTCTAACTTATACGGTTACAGTGATTCAAAACGTGTAACGTGTCTCCAGCTTACACATGCTTATCGGTTCGTAGCTTAAAAACTATTCGAGCTAGAGATTAGAAAAATTTGGAGCTTACTGCTCCAATTCGACTCAAAAATTTGAGGTATAAAACATAATCCTACCTCAAATAATTACGAAGATACAGGTGTGTGTAAGCCAGAGACACGGGTCTCCAGCTAACACACACTTTAATGATCGTAGTTTCAACAGTATTTGAGTGTGACGGTTAGTTTTTTTGGTTCTCATTGCTCCTATTGTGCACTAAATTTCTGACTATAGTCTAAAGCCCTAACCTCACTGGTTTGCCTTAAAACGGCATGTGTCAGCTGGGGACACGTTTCTCCAGCTAACACACAAAAAAAAACTCCTAGTAACGAAGTTATGGTTGCACCTAAAATATCACTGACACGCTTTGATTGCTCCTAATATGCACTAAAATATGACATGCTTAGAATTTCTCTATGTCTTATGAGGAAGCTGTAGACACACACATACTGAAAACCGCATCAAATTCGGACTAGTAGTTTTAGTTTTGCTAAAACAGATGTTTACTGCAGCGCCCCTGGTTTGTTGTCACCGTAACACTTATCTAAGAACATTTACCATTCAAACTCAAACCCATTACTGAAAACCGCATCAAAATCGGACTAGTAGTTTTGGAGATAAATGGTAACATTGGTTTGCAAAACAAACGTTTACTGCAGCGCCCCCTGGTCAGTTGTCACCGTAACACCTATCTAAGAACATGCAACAATATAACCCGAAACCATCAAAATCAGAATAGTAGTTTTGGAGATAATGGCAATTGGTTTGCACAAACAAACAAACAACCTCTCACCCCAAACGCATATACCGTCTCTGTACAGTCGTTGGTAAAAATAATACCTACGGTCGGTTTCTGAATTGAGAATTTAAAGTTCTTAATCTCTGTCATGCATGATATTGTATGAACATTTTGTTTTGAGTTTAGTTTGAGACATTCTCAACTTGAAATTTTTATAATCTTTAGTTTCTTCGCGCACTCATCATTAAAATTAGCACTGAAACCTTTTACGGATTTCAGTGCTCACTGTTTATTACCCTATATTTAGTGGTATATTGTATGAAATTTTTAAGGATTTTTTGTTTACACTCGAAAAGTCACTTTTTGAGTGTGTAGACATAACTATCAGTGTGCACTGAAATCCGTAAAAGCTGTTTTATTGAAATTCTCAATTTAGAAACCGAAACCTTAGTTGTAGTTGCAACCTGCCTATATTTGATGATTATGGTATAGTAGACAAATTGGAACTACATTTCACGCAGAGAAGACACGATCGAAAGCTAGTATTTTAAACAAAAGAAAATGACTACTAATGAGTACATTTCAGTTTTAATAAAAATGTTCAATTAATTAGCATAACAATAAACCACAACCACGTCGAGGTAGCCGTTTAAAGGGTCAAGGACTAAGGATGAATTTCGCTTATTCGATTCCACTTTAAATCGAATTTTAGGACGCTTTAATCCAATTTGAGAAGGGTGCGAACAAAACAATTCCAACGAAAGGTAAAAGGCAATGTAACGCAATTTTTACTTTTTCACTTTACCAAAGTTTTATAAAAGGGTTTAAGTATGTGTGTTTTTATCGTATTACAAGTATTTGTGAACTGTTTTATGGTATTACTAGGCCTAGGGAGTGAGGTCGCGGGAATTTGTTACTATGAGGTGATGTATCTCCCGACACTCTATTAGGTTACTGGGGCAGGTGCTATACGTACACCTTGCCATTTACGTCACAACGTAAACTGCCAATAAGCTGGTCGCAAATAACATTAGTTACAAACGAGTTTGACTCCAAAGACAACAATAACTATTCTGAACCACAAATAGATAAACTAACATCTGCTTTGAAGTGTCAACTTTGTGTTTCCAACAGCTAGTTTGTAATAATAATATTACAATCCATCATCCATTCGCTAGAACCAACTCAAGTTTCGGGTTAATGTAATCCATACTGATTTAACAAATGCGATACCTACTAACTTTGTTTGTTGATATGTTGTGTGTGTACCTTCACGCCAACACCACTAGCACTTATAAAGAATTTTCATGCAGATAAATGTAGGACCAGACTTCCTTATGAAGGAAACTAAATGTTGTTCAAGCATGTTCGAGGTTACGACAACACAAAAACATACAATAAACTATTGACCTAAGTCGACCCATTGCTGGTTGAAGTGGTTGATACATGAACTACTGGCTGCCACAACCAAACTACACGGATATCCATAATGCCGTGACGCTGAAAATATGAACTATCATCTAGTCTAATCTAATGGCACTAACCTAGAAAAATTGCTATTTTCGCTTAATCCAATTGGTTAAAATTTAAATCACGTCAAAATGTAATATGGGGACTAGTTTCAGGTAGGTGCTAGCCTAAGTACAGCATTTCTCTATCTACGACTTTTTTCTTTTTTTTCCTTTTTAGAATCTAAATTACGACAGATGAAGTTAAGTAATTCTTAGTTATAGCTTATTTTCCAAAGACGCCTATCTCGAGTAAGTCACTTAGCTGTCGTAAGGGACTACCTACCCTCAATGTGTGGGAGTAACGTTAAAGTAATTTCTCTGAAAACTTCATCTTACCGAGTACTGTCATATATACTTAACATAACCGCCTCTGTGGTCTAGTGGTACAACCACCGGTATCAGACCCAGGGGTCCCGGGTTCGATTCCCAGCGGGAGTACATATTGTATTCGGTTTGGTTGGTGGAAGGACTTGTTCTAAGACCGTCTGGCTAGCTACCACCATCTTATCTAAGTCTGACGCCATAACAACAATGTTTTCAGCATTGTTGTGTTCCGGCAGTTAGAGATAAGATAGCCAGTTCCTCAGTGATTGAGGATTCCGGGAGAGGCTCGCTTCCATCTTCAGCCTTATCAATACTTAACATCAGGTATGATGAAGGCTAAGAGTCTCCCCGTCGTTCATAAAAAAAAAAAAGTTTAGTACTTACAGTGGTGGTCATATAAATAAGAACACTTATTTATTTGCACTTATTTTTATACTTGCTTTTTTTGTATTTTTCTCTGTATCGTAAAACATTTCCTTACTAGCGGTGTATTCGTTTATACACATGATTGGCAAAAATAAATAATAGATAAACTTTAAACATTAGATCGGAACCTAGTATTACTACATTCTGGCTGGTCACATAATTAAGAACGCTGAATAGTTTATTTTTTATACAAATGTGAATAAAAATACTCTGTGGCTCTTTGGTTGTAGGTCACTATTCATTTAATTTTGGCGCCATTTAGTGCTGTAAAAGTCTTAGGTGACTGCTTCTTAAGAAAACAATGGGAAAAATAAAAGTTGTGATAAATCTACAAGGGATATTAATAATAAATAAATATTTGCATACAATCACACCAATTATCTAGCCCACGTTAAGTTTCATGAAGAACTTGTATTATGGATACTAGATAACGGATAAACTTATATACCTTTTTTTTGTAAATACATACATAATATACATATTTAACACCCAGACCAAGACAAATAGACATGTTCATGCACACAAATATTTGACTTGTCCGGGGATCGAACCCGGGACCTCTGGCGCAGAAGGCGGGGTTAGTACCCCTGCGCCAAACAGGTCGTCGAAATACAATAAAACTTCGCGAGAAGAATTTGGTCGTATAAAAAGATATCCATCCATCTGCAATATTCATAAACGATGGTTTTCCATGCTCTGAAACATTTGACCACGTATCAAAATACTTCAAATGTTCCGCGTGTACTTAACGGAGAAAGTCATCTCGACCAGCGGCCCGACCGCCTAACGGTATAGCTTGGCCTATCGCTATAGCTATCAAATTTCAAACTCTCATAAAACCCTTCAACGATAGGGTTTTTGACTAACTCCTGCATATTTCTATTCACCTATTGGATTCACTATTGCATTTTTAGTATGAAAGTGATAGCGTCAGCGAGAGCCCTTGTAGGGGGTTTGAAAAATCGATAGCTATAGCGATAGTACAAACTATACCGTTAGGCGGTCGGGGTGCAGACGATCGAAATATCGTTCGTTTGCCAAAGCAATATCCCTTTATAGGGTCTGATGAGCTGAGAAAAGAATTTTGGTAAAAACAACCCCCTTCCGCAATCTCGGACGCACTATTAGAATAGACCGATAGGAATAAGTTTTGAGGTTTCAAAAATATTAAAGTTCTTGATTTTTGGTATACAGTTCCAGGACCATTTACTTAACCTAATATATGATTTTGTGTCATCTTAGGTGCAGGGATAAGTATATATTGACGTTTTTGTCTTTTCTGACATTATCGGCCGAAAAGAAAATTAGAGACGATAATTTTACTTTCATGGGGATTAGAAAGTCGTAAACGATGTACACGAGGTTTTTGTGTCATCTCTCTCCACGGGAATACTGTTATTTAACCATTACCTAAGATGTCGCCTCAGTAGCTCAAAAGAATATTAGAGTTGGTGAAATTAGTGTTATAAGTTTTAGATCAATGGTATCTTTTGTTTATAATGTTTTGTGTCAGATTCCTCCATGGCATTTTCAGAAACTTTCCTTTTTTTGTTCAAAACGCTGTAAAAGTCACAAAAGAAAATTCAAGTTATTAGAGTTTATGTTTTTATTATCTTTATGATATAACGAAACACTATTCAAAATTTGTGTCGTTTTTATCCATGGAATCTTATATTATTAGATTCAGTTTAAATCCGGAACATTTTGAAATTTGCCGCTAAGAGCAAGCGCATGGGACGCGACGCGACACGCGAGCGGTGTGTGTGAGTGACCTTGAGAGCGCCCTTACGTCGCTCGTCGGTGGTTTTCGTAGTGCAAATGTAAAGCCGCACGTGCTGTTGACGGTACCTACATTGCCAGTCAAGAAGGTATCTACTTAATTATTTTTAAGTAAGTTGATGACCAGACTAAGATGTTTTTTAGAAGTAGGTAAACATCAAATAAAAAGCAAAAAAAGAAAACAAGATATATATCTGATCTAGGCAAGTAAGTAAGTATAATTTGTTTTTACTTTATACCACCTCAAGTGCCACTCTTCTAAATGACAGCCTTTCTGATTGTTAAAATTGAAATTAGAAATAATGCACCCACTGTCAATCACTCGTTTAATACATTTTGTTTTATAGTTTTGCATTTCTAACCCAATCATTATTATTAATGAGAACCAAGAATACTGGTTCTTCTATACGATGGTACCGGTGTCAGTTAATTTGCGTCAGTACTGGGAGTCCCGGGAAAAAAAATTAACTTTGAATTCCCGGTACTTTTCCCTATCTCGAACTCATTCATTTGAATATATTTATATTGAAGTTTACTATTAATGAGAACCGGTTCTGCGATACCATGTTAAAACCGATGCCAGTTAATGTGCCCCAGTAAGTACCGTATCAGGAATCTCGGGAAAATTCATAACCAGGAGTTCCTGGGACTATGCTTTAGCATTATTTATCGATGTTATATAAACATTTTCTTTGGCTAGCCATATTTGCATTGCAATCTCCTGAGATCGGAAACTTTCCGGTTTTGGGGGGATTTTGGAGACAGGTTCATTTGCTCAGGTAGCTACTAATTAAGCATCTTATCGTTGTTCACAAGTATGGAGAAAATTGAATATCGGGTCATCATTCAATGCCTTCCTAGCAAAGAAAATCCAGTATCCAGCCTTAGGGTTTGTGAGCCGATGGCGTAGCTTCTTTGACGTTCATAAGTGCTTGTAACAGCATAGACTGAATAAATGATATTGAATTTGAATTTAAATTTGATGCACGAGCCCCTACTGAACTGGTTCATGAACCTGTCTCCGCAGGCGGACTCTTAGTAGCGCAAAACAACTCTGCCCCCTTGTCATGTAACCCAAAAAGCTTCAGTTGACGACCGAGCAAGTCTATAGCTTTTATTAATATAGATGTAGAATCGTTAATTTTTTTTGCCCTGGCCTTTAGTGAAATAGCCAAGCCAATGCTAACTTACATCTTGTCCCTAATTCCCTAATTCGGTTGTCCACTGAGGCTGTAAGATTAACAGGATAAGAAACAGGTCAGTCCTTTCAACCTGAATCCTACTTTGAGGGATATGCTTGCTGATCATGCGTGTCATTTTCATTAAGTTTCAACTTTTAATATTTCATTAAAATTTTAATTAGCATGAAAAAAGCTTTGCTTTACTGGCAAAGGTTTTTTACGCTGAATTGGTTCCTCCAACTATACCAAACGCAAACTCAGTTGTTTTCGAGAGTCATAACGAGTCGTCTAGCTCGCAGGTTTGACGACTTCCTCACGAACAAGCCGGGTTCTGAAAAGGCTTTAGCACCAAAGACCACATCCATACGCTTCGGCAGGTTATACAGAAGACCGAGGAGTATAATTTGCTACTTTGCTTGGCGTTCGATACGATAGAGACCTGGGCGGTGCTGCATTCTCTCCAGAGGTGCCAAGTGGACTATAGGTATTTCGAGGTGTTGAGGTACTTATTTTTATTTTATTTTACAATATTTGGGGGGCTTACAGCTAACATTACAAGGTAGATACAAAAATTATACTACTAAGAGCCATTTACAAGCCTCCACTGTTTGTTAACTGTTTTACGTTTGCTTTCATTATACAGCTAATTAATTCATATTAATTTTATATACCTAATTAAAATAGACACTATACAGAGCTACTCAAAACTCTATTAACAGTTGACAAGTTATCACAAAATAGGTCAAGAGCATTAATGTCTCGCTTGTTAATACTGTTGAACAAATTACTGGCACGAACATAAAAAACATTTCTGTGGTGCATCGTGCGGACGAGTGGGGCATGGAGCAGATTTCTTGGACGACAGTGATGGAATGGTACATTCAATTTTAATTTGGAAACAAGTTCGGGGCTATTGACCTTATTTTGAGCTATTTTCATTAGATAACGAAGATCAGAAATCTTTCTTCGGGTTTCGAGTGGAAGAAGATGGAAACCCGAACAACGATCCTCATACGCCATGGCAGGAATTTTGAACTTGAAGTAGAAATCTAGTAAATTTCCTCTGGATTCTCTCCAGTCTTGAGGCATGTATTGCATAATTAGGGTTCCAAATTTGACTGGCATATTCCAAATGACTCCTGACAAAAGCACAATAGAGAATCTTTAGTGATTTCATAGTACTAAACGACTTACTGTTGTGGATAATAAAACCAAGCGCAGCAGTAGCCTTTCCTACGATCCGGTCAATGTGATGACTGTAAGATAGCTGATTATCCAGGTGAACACCAAGATCCACACTAGTGTCGGCGCGAGTAAGTGAAGTATTAGCAATCGAATAATCGAATTTCAATAGATTCTTTTTTCGTGAATAACTTAATACTTGGCATTTGGATATATTGAGGTCAAGACGATTAACATTGCAGTATTCTTCCACCCTTAGAAGGTCTTCCTGCATAAGTTGAGCATCAGACAAGGAATTAATTGTTTTAGACATTTTCATGTCATCCGCAAATAATAGAAATTTAGAATGTTTGAAACATTTTTCAATATCATTTATAAAGATCACAAATAATAAGGGACCCCTGAGGTACACTGGACGGGACCTCTATCCATGCGGATGTGTAACCACTGAGTACTACTGCCTGAGTCCGATTTCGAACATAGGAGGAGAACCATCTGTATAGATCACCTCGTATTCCCAGTTCAAAAAGCTTCCGCAGCAAGATATCGTGATCGACCCGATCAAACGCTTTACTGTAATCGGTGTAAACAGCATCAATCTGGGCGCCATCATCCATCTGCCCCGAGACGAAGTCGGTAAAGAGCATAAGGTTAGATACCGTAGACTTACCTTGTATAAACCCATGTTGTTGCGGGAGAAAAGATGCAGATAAGCTATTATATAATTGATCATAGACTATGCGCTCAAGTAATTTAGCTATAATACAGAGTTTTGATATCGGGCTATAGTTTACAATTTCAGTTTTAGCACCTTTCTTATGGATCGGCGTGATGAATGCTGATTTCCACCTGGCTGGCATCACACCTTCAGCCAAAGAACGACGGAAAAACAGCGTCACAGGTTCAGTCAGCACATCGGCACACTTAACAAAAAATATAGCTGGAAGAGAATCGGGCCCCGCAGATTTATTGAGATCGAGTGCCTTTAGATGTTTATTCACGACTATTGGGTCAATTTCAATTGATTCGAAAATATTGTAACAGGAGGATATATCATGTTGTGCCTGAGACGAGCTATTAGCAGATGAAAGGGGTGCTAAAAATGTGGAACTAAAGTAGGCAGAAAAGGATTCACATATATCTTGGCCATTTTCATAATTAGTGCCATTATAAGACATATTTGACGGATAGTTGCTGTTCGTCCGTTTACTCTTAATATAAGACCAGAATACCTTTGGAGTCTCCGTGATTGAAGATTCAATTCTGGTCATATATGCTTCATAACAAGAACGTTCGACCTCATTTACACGGTCACGAAGCACACGGAATGATAACAGATCGCAGAGGTTGCCATATATCTTATACTTAGTTAAATACTTAATAATCTTAATAAGAGAAGAGGTGTACCAGCGAGGATATTTGGAGTCCCTTAGTGTGCACTGCGGAATATAAAGATCTCTCATTTCGAACAAAATAGAATAAAATTCGGATAGTGCTTCATCTACGCTACCCCTCATTAAAATGTCATTCCATTGTATTTTGGCCAAATCAGAAATGATTTGCTCTTAATTGCCTTTGTTGTATAAGTAGCTTTTACGCACTGGAGCTTTGAGATTGGGCTGTAGTTGGATGAAATCGAGACAAATAACTAGGGAAGGATTTACTTATACGAACATGCCACCATGTCGGACCGATTACAGAACCAGAACACAAATCCCATCTAACTTCAGCGAGGTGTGAGACAGGGAGACGTCATTTCTCGGAAACTGTTCACAGCTGCGTCGAAGGATATCTTTAAGCTCTTGGACTCGAAAGGACTCGGCATCAACATTAATGGCCAGTATCTGACACATCTTCGTTTAGCCAATGATGCGGCTGAGACCTTGGAAGATCTGACCACAATGCTCGAAGATCTCCGTAGTGCTTCCCAAACATTGGGTCTTAAGATGAACATGGAAAAGGCGAAAATCATGTCAAATTCCCATGTTATACCCACTTCAGTTCACGTTGGGAACCCTACACTCGAAATGTAGACCACTACGTTTACCTTGGACAGACAATCCAGTTATGTAAGTCCAACTTCGAAAAAGAGATCTCCCGTCGAATCCAACTCGGATGGGCAGCATTCAGGAAGCTCCGTAAGATCATCGCGTCCAACTTACCGGTGTGTCTCAAGACGAAAGTCTATGACCAGTGTGTGTTGTCAGTGATGACTTACGGTAGTGAATCGTGGTCGCTAACTATGAGTATGCTCGGCGTTTCCCTACGTGATCGAATCTGATATGAGGACATCCGTAGGAGAACTAAACTGATCAAAGCAACTGACATCGCTCGAAGGATTACTCGGCTGATATGGCTGTGGGCGGGGCACATAGAGAAGAACCGATGGCCGCTGGGGTGGAAAGGTTCTGGAATGGCGACCGCGCACGGGACGACGCTACGTGGGTAGGCCTCCGACAAGGTGGACCGACGGTCTGGTGAAGGTCAAGGGAAGCCGCTGGATGCGGGCCGCGCAGGACCGATCGTTGTGGAGATCCTTGGGGGAGTCTTATACCTAGCAGTGGGTGTCATGTGGCTTAAACGATGACTACGACTTGATGATCGAAAATTAGATCCAAACATCTTTAAGGGCGCTTTCAGTTTTGACGTTTCTTGTCGGATCGCTGCGGTGCCGAAGCAGTGCATTTGTCGTTTTGCGCACGGACGGTCGTTTGTTTCCATACAAAGCGCGCAGTGCGGTTACAGTACGGCGTCGGTATCTATCTATTTTTGTGGCGGAACCGACGCCGCACAACAGATATTTTTGTTATAAGCTTGAACGCAAACCCCTTGAGCAGAGACAGAAAGTAGCGTTGTTGCGAGCTTAACGCTTTATTATCTGATATATTTCGGTCTGAAATGGACAGCTATACTCTTCCCCTGCCATTAGACAAGCATAAATACGAATATGCACTTCACAATATATTCCAAAGACTGGCATTCAATGCGTCGAAATCGGCTAAGCGTTTTGATTCTTATATTTTCTGTACCGCGCTAGAGTGTAACTTCGTACCTGTTCTTGTGTTTCCGAATACTTACAAGCCCGGGGATTCTAATTCCCTAATGAATACCTTCTAGGCTCATCGTTGATTGTATGATACTCCTAGCTTATCATTAGGCGGTATAACAGGGCAGTGACCTATTTATCAGAGTGAGACAGCAATAGCCAGACAGTAATATGAGCGTATTTCAATAGTACGTTATAGTTAAAAGCTGAATTTTGTGTGTGTTACGCGGGGAACTACCAAAAAATTGTTTCACAGCAGCAGCACTTTCTATGGTTCTTTCATCTTGCGTCTAACATTTTCATTTATGCACACATTTTAAACAGCTCAATAATACAAAAAAGCTTTAGGGGTTTCTCAGTACCGGGAGTAGCGATATTCCCGGTTCTCTTAACGGAGTATCGGACCCGGTTCCTGTAAATCTACGAGTATGCCGTATTTAGTAAGTATAAGCTATAAATTTTGTTTTGCTGACTCTACTTAAAGCAGAATACTTTTTTTATATGATATATAAAAAAATAAAAACTACCGAAAAGCGATAGGTACCTGTAAGTAAAAATGAAAATCTACTAAATAACTCATATAGGTATAATATCTGCTCTGCTATGCGACCGACGACCCGGACAGGGACACCCTGTCATTCTTTCACTTGCATAAAAGTAACAGTATTGAAAATTAGTTGTGACCTGCGGCTGCATAGTAGATTAACGCTTAATATAGACTGTGATGATAATCTCTACATAACCGAACAACGGCGTGTGTGCTTTCGTTCATCAATTCAATCCTTACCTAATCTGATCTAATCACTGGGATAATCTAATTACCTATTATAGTAGGTACCGAATATAACCCGACTGAGACGGACGCCGCGCTGTCACACGGTCCACGCGTATAGGTAGGTCGACCGCGCCGGGCTTGCCGCCTGCGCTTCGTTCGCATCGCGCGCTATGTACCTACTAACTTCGTGCGCTTTTTTGTTTTTTTTTCTTAATTAATAATGCCGTGCATTAATATGACACAAATTCACACTGTCCATCAATCATGCATTTTTAATATCAAATAAGTAAATTCTAATAATTGTAGTATTTTTTTAAAGCACTTATAGCTCGGACAAACAAAAAAATTGAAAATACTAAAATCCCATGCCTGAATCTGGCACAAATTTATTTCATGGGTTTATTTAAGTAATCTGCAGATTATGGTACTAGTTATTTAAACTCTAATTTTTTTTTGCCTTAGTTATTAAGGTACTGACTTTAAGTCACTTTCCCCTGGACGAATGTGACACAAACTAGGTTTGTACACTACGCAGGCTATCTTAAATTCAATACCATTGCGTTTTTTAACTTGAAATCAATTTTGTAAGTTTTATTTTGAATTATTTATATCCACCACAAATATTCGAATTTCTATAGATGCATAGGCAAGAAATGACACAAAACGCAAAAATAAGCTTTTTATATGCAAATACATCCACAGGCAAGTTTTTATAAACTTTAGAATTTTTTAAGGTTTTGCCTACAAAATAACTCAGCGCGATCGGTCTAGAAGGCATTTGGTAAAAGAAAAGTTGGACGAAATAAATATGCCCATGATAAAGTGGTCCCATAGGCGAGTATTTGCAAGAGCTATGAAAACTGGATATTTACACAGTTGAGAAATTTTATTTTTTGACGAGACAAAAATAAAAAAGAATATGTTCTAATGGAAAATGACGCCCTCCGTATAGTGCATTCGACTCCAAGTACACAAAAGTCACATTAAAGCATGGCGGGGAAATGTGAATATTTGGGGGTGCTTTTCTGGATATGGGTTTGGACATATTAAGCTGATAGAAGGAACATGGATCAATTCCAATACAAAAATATACGCACCCTTAAGGAATGTCTCATATCGCAATCAGTTTCTGTCTTAGATTGGCCAACTAACAGCTCGGATTTAGACCTAATAGAGCATATTTGGTGCGAAGTCAAGAAAAAGGTTTCAAATCGACGATGTGGCAAATTTAAGCGAGTCGTCAGAGGTTTTTTTTTTTTGCAAATTTATTAAGAAAAGCCAAAAATTTATAGAGTCAATGACTCGCAGCTGTACAGTAAGAAAAAGCCCTGGACATGCTATTAACTATTAATTTTAGCTTGAAATGCATAAAATAGCTTTTTTTCTTTGCGCATTTCACATTTAAGTGATTTATTTAATCTCAGTTTCCAATTGAACAACTCTCGAGCAGTTTAAGTAATCGTTCTTAATTATTTGTCCAACTTCATTACTATTTGAATTTGTTACTTTAGAGAATAAATACATTTTATAATAAATGTAGTCAGAGATTTTATTATTTATTCCTAGTCCCGTGTGGTCTATTCATGTGGCCATATCGTAATATAACTTGTTACATCTAACAATAAATACATGACTGCACATGGCATGATTTAGATAACAAAATTTTGAAGTTCAAATCGTTCTTAATTGTATGACCACCACCGTATATGAAGTATTTGTAAAAGAATATTAAGAACTTTTGAGTTGCTATCTACTACGTGACTACATCGTAAGGTAATTTAGAAAGTCAAAAGTTTGCCATAGCATCATGAATGAAATGTTATGGAACGTCCAAACAAGTTTGTAACTTACGAATGAATCAGTTCATCGATGAGGAAATCCAATAATTCTTACGGAACAATGAACACTTCAACTTTTGCAAAAGTTGGACTTTCAAGGACGGTATTATGCATATCGATTCGGCGAAGCAACGGACATCGAACCGCGAAACGAGTTAAAAATACCGGCCAGTCGACCGGCATCTGCGGCCACACCGGTCAGACTACTCCTCGGAGCCACATGCGTTTGTTTACTATCGGGTTCAATCGCGCGGTGGCGGTGCCGGCGGCGGCGGTGGCCTCCGGCCGTGGCGCCATACCGGGGTTCGCTGATGAAGTCGGGTTCAAGCCAACTTACGGCGGATGCCCCAATCCATGTCGGACGCGGACGTGCAGCGTGCGGCGCGCGGCGCGGCGTCTGCCAGGCAACTGCCGCGTCCTGCGCCCGCTCCCACTCGTCTTATCCCATTGTGGCGGACAACCCACAACAACCACTGTCCATGCCAAGGGCCTTCGTCCATTGCCCGTTGATATCTTCGTGGTTTCTTCCATTGTAATTAATGATCATCACAGGGAATGCAACACGCAAAATCACTCTAATTTTGTTCACTTTAATAAGTAAGTAGGTACTTTTTATGCTTCATTACTAAAATAAACTACAAAATATATTTAGGGTCTATGCCCTAAATATAAACATAAATTATTTTAGACAACAGCTGGAAATTAGATAAGTATCTACTTAACTGATAGTTAATTTTTCGAAAAATGGGAGCGTTACGGATCCGTCAGTTCAGACGGATCGAAACGACGAATCGTTATTGTAGGTATGTGAAGATCGTAAACGATTTACTTGTTCGCAGACGATATCGGAGATCGCAACAAAAATCGTTACGAGACATCGTCGTTTCAGACCGGTTGAAACAACGAATGGGTAGTGTATGTCAAAGATCGTTAACGTTTTCAGACCAATCGTTTGTGTGTGAGCGGCAAACTTTGAACGATCGGTGGTGAAGCACTTCGTTAGCTTTAGATTAGGACGAGCGGACTGGCCACCTATTAAGACCTTTATTTTAAACCAAGATTAACATTCCAATTTCGGGCTGCAATCTCTTCGGTGTGCTTTGCAGCTCCTCTTAAAATTCAATATCGAGCCTTGTGGAAAAAGTGGAATCTGAGGAACCACTGTGTGCGCCGCCAAAAATATCTACGCCGTCCTGAGAACGCCGACTGTTCCGTATCGTCCTTCAGGTTAGTGGGAGCGACCAGATGTTTCTGTGATTCCACCACGAGCCTTTTGCTCTTGGTGTAATACATCGTTCGCGGTGTGGCTTACACGCCACACCAATCGGTGTCGTGTCTTTTGGCCTGATGGATTTGCATAATCCTTTGTATTGCGTGGTGGTGTCCGACGAACATGTATTTTTAATTATGATTTACTTGGCGCAAGGTTTTAACGGATTAATCGTTAATATGGGGAGACAGGGAGATATAAACTGCGGGATTAAGACGATCCTGCCTGCCTGATTTGCGTAAACGGTCGTTCCAGGGTCGATCAGTCCGAGGATTGAAGTAACAAAAGTTTGCGAATTTGGTCATTTTATTTGTTTTTTCGAAATTGTAGAGATAGGTAAAGAAGACACTACTACTTAGTCTCATTATTTTTTTCGATTGTGTGTTTTTATTATCTTGAAAAGGACTTATTCAGTCTACAATTTGCACTTACAATAACAAATGAATTATTCTAGATTATACAAGCTAATGGAAAAATTACAAGATCTAATATAACATTTTGGTGAAACATATCAGGAATTTAATGAATTTGTCTGTAGATTGAGGATAATTAAGAACTCGACTCACTTTGAACAAGTTTAACATAGAGCACATTTAGAGTTAATCCAATCCTCGCACAGATTACCTTCTCTAAGTTTCAAACAGCTACAGCAACACATACGACGCAACCCTCACGAATAGAGACATTAACTTAAATAAGCCCTTTGGAGCTTTCGTGCAAAGCAGAGAATGTGATGACGTCGGGCGACAGCGTTAAACAAAATACGTGACGTCATGCGACACTACTGCGACAACGCTCCATTTCCTTCATTTTGTTTTAACCTCTTGTTTTAAATGTGTAAGATTAGGCAATAACATAGGTACACAGTCAATATTGATCTGGACTCTTATGTTTCACTCACGTTTTCAGTATTAGAGGACTCAACGTATCCATAAATAATGAAACTTCGAGTGGTACCTATTCCTTTCGAAATCCTGGCTGTTTTATCACACCTGTTTGGTTATTCAGAGACAATAAACATAGATTTGCACTTTTGCAAAATAAAAAAGGGGAAGATTAAAATCAGATTCGTTTGCACTAAATCCGTAAAATGAAAACATGAAAAATGGGTCAATTATTGACTGATCTGCAGAACGTGCCTTACAAATTGCATTGATTGTAGGAAGCTTGAAGAATTTAAAGCTAGAAATTAAATGTATTTTTGTGTTCAATCATGCAATAATATAATGGGGTAATTAATCTTGGTCAGTCGTCCGAATTCGATATCTACGTCTATCTTCAAGCAATGAAATGAAATGCCGGGCAGGGCATTGAATTGGGTAACTGAATTCGAGTACCGATGAATTTTATAAGGGAAGCCGGATTTCTGGAACGCCAACCATCGATTGCGACAGTGAGTAGTATTGCTCTTGGCATTCGTGTTCTTTAGCTCGTATTCTACTGCGATGACAAATGTAATTGGACGCGTCAAAACGCACTAAAGTGGCGACATGCTGTAATGGCCCTTTTTGACACCGCACTTATGTAAAACAAAGTGTTCTTTACTTCAATGGAATAAAAGTCAGGAAAAATGGAGCCGTATTTTTTATGACAGCTAATAATAGAAATTTAGACTCTCTAGCATTCGCGGCAAAATTAATAGTCCACTTGCCCTGCAAAATCCCTTGAACGGCTATCAGTGCTTTCCGTAGTTACATTTTTGTAAATGTAATTGTATATATATCCTTGAAGTAAGATAAATTCACATGGTTAAATACTACGGGCTACGGGCGTATTTGTAAATAATAGGTCCCTACAAAGTTATTAAATTTTCAACACTGGCCAAGGCCATAATATTTTTTATTCTTGGCTGGCACTGACTCCAAAAGCTTTAGTTGTTTACTTATTATTTTTTTATTTTTTTGTTATATTATGTCCCGTACTTATTTACACAAAAAACAGCCCAATACAACAATGATGCCATTTACGTAACAACTATTTGTCGAAACGTAATTGATATTATTCAGGATTATGAAAAAACTACTAGCCAGATTTTCGTAAAATTTATGGGACCTTGAATTATGTTCTTATCAGATAAAAAAAGAAATATTAAAATCGTTTGACAGCTGATGACGTTATGATAAAACATACATAAAAATATATACATAAGAATTGAGAACCTCCTCCTTTTTTGAAGTTGGTTAACGAAACGGGTCAAAGCTCGAAATATCATTATGCTTACTCTATAAACAACCCTTCGACCTCAGTATTAAACAAACAAATAGGTTAGTTCGAGGGCTCTTCTACAAACTAATCCAGTAACAAAGGAAGGTACCCTACATAATAATATGATGAATAAGTGCCTGACCTGTGTAATATACATAAATATAACCATGATGGTATCACCTAGCATAATATACTAGAGTCAATCTAAAACAACCATTTTTTTTATAATTTAATTAATGGCTTAATAGAACTCATCCTGCGTGAAAATTGTGCAGATATGCTTTAGCTATGCAAATACAGTCATGAACGTAAATTTTGTAATAAATCGCAATACGAAGCTAATTAAGCTTTACGACTCCAGTTTTCATTTAAGGTTATGGAGCCGGGCGTTGATTACCGCGATAGAACACCAACGACGCGACGGTTTTAAAATTCTTCTATCCAACCTGTACTTTTTGGTCGCCTTTTGAATTGAGAATTTTAAATAGATAATGTCTCAATCTCAACGCAAAGCAAAATGTTCATAATAATGCATGCTCGAGGTTTGAGACGCTCTGAACTTGAAATTCTAAATTCCGAAAAAGACTAATTTATTATTATTTTAAGTATAACAAGAAATTGCTAACACAAATAATTGGGGATAATTTTATTTGTTTTATTTTCACACAAATACTGAACAGATTTTATCAAAATAATGATATCCAAATATTATGTTCCAACATTAAGGATTATTTTAATTACTTAATGATGAAACATAATGAAGTGTTAAAATAAGCTTGACAGATAAAAAAAAACACGCTACGAGCCCTAATCCACGCAGACGAAGTCGCAGACTGCCGTCCGGCATGTAAAAAACAAAGTTCACATGAAAAAATGCGGTTTATAGAAAATAGGTTTCACCCAGACTGGATGGAGCCGAGAGGTCATTTGTCAAGTGGGCCGTGTATGCTGCGTATGACTTGTGTATATTACGCGCACTGCTACTCGACGTTGATGGACCGCATGTCAGAAAGTGAGTAATTTGAACCTCAAGCATACACAATTAAGGGAAATGTGCCAAAACACATACAACAAGTACGGGCGAGGAGATGGATTTGCATAAACAACGTGAACTTTCGAACAAATTAACTTTACAGGAACAGAGTCCCAAGAATGTGATTGGATCAAATAAACCAAATAAAATCGAAAGTAACTGTTGTTGAACCACTGAAACAATATCGCAATATTTTTGCGACAATTCTACAAGAGGAACCATCCACAACTGTGATTGGATGAAATGAAATCGAAACTTAAGAGAGAAAGTATGTAACTGTCTGTTACTTTTTCACCTACTGAAACAGTATTGCGAAATTTTCGTGACAGAGCGAAAATCTACCCTTTTATTGTAAAGAAATCTTTAAGGAAAAAAGGTACTACGACGACCTGGAAAAAAGTCCACGAACGATGCCAGTGACGCTGTGTGTGAGCTACAGCCAGCTCTTTATAATTTAAATACTTAGATGAATGAAATTGCACTCAGATGTATTTTAATTTACTACAAATACCTAAATGCTGTCTGAATTGGTTTCGTGAATAAATTACATGAACAGTAGGAACACAACTGTTTTCCAGTCGAATAATTGAATTATTAAACAGTAGGGGTGTATCATTCACCTTAGGGTTGCCAAAACTTTCAGTTCGGTTCTGTCGTAGATGAAGAAATTGAAATTGAGAATTACTAATTAGAAGCACGAAAAATTAAGCTCTTTTTGCTATTATAAATAAAAATTTACCTACTTACTTAAAAGATTTGCATAACATCCAAGCGCAAACTATACACATCAAAAGTGCTTAGAGATCAAGAACTTTTCTAACTATAAAAAAATATCCAATGAATATTTACCAAATGTAGTCTTTCAGACTGGCTTCTTACTTTCATTGTTTCTGCAGTCAAATGGTGAAATTTACAAATAAAATATTATTGATAATCCATTAAAAAAAACATGTATTGCGGCGATATTAAAACATACTTAATTCATTTGTCGCGGCGTCCAGCCTCCTTGGACTGGCTGACTAGCTGACGAATGACAGACGGACACTATGACAGGCGACTATCAACCCGAGACAGAACAGTGGTGATCACGAAGGATTGGATCCGACGTCTCCAAGGACCAGATAAACACGACTCGACAACCTTATTAAAAAAAATAAGCTAGTCTAAACCTAACTTGGTTTCATACTATGGCCCTGCCTGCCCTGTCCTAATTGGCAATCGGCCGCATGATGACGCTATGTGATTTGCACGATGCAAACAATGTTTTTTTAACGTCCATCACATCAAACATGCAATCAAACATACTGATATAGGCTAGGTGCCCAGCTGATATCAGTATGTTTGATTGCACATTGGTCCTGCTATCGTGCGCTGACCACTCTATAACTTTACTGGCCATGCGATAACTAATTAGTAGGACAGAAACTAATGCTATTTTAAAACCGGTACAAATTTCCCTATTAATATGTTAATATTTTTATAAATGTATAATTTTTTGTCTTCTAATATTTTAGTCACCTTAACTGTCAAAGTACTGAAATCCGAAATGCGTTCAGCCCTATGGGTAAGCCGGAACAATGGCACCATCGGATTTAACCTGAGTTTTACATCAATTACGCGGTTTTTCACTTTCTGTACCAGTAATGTAATGTGTGCTAAAAACACGTCAATGAATCACAAGAAATCAATTTTTATCGCCACCAAGCATAGCGGTCTTGATCTAGTTCCTTGGGACGACTAAATTGACAGTAAAATTTTACCTCAGGCTGAAGTACAATCGACAACAGGGGCGTGCATTGGTTTTCCAGCGTAGTAGCCACTGTAGATCTAACTAGTAACTTTGCAATTATCCTATCCTGCTACCGAATATGATAAGTTTGAAAGTTTGTGAGGATATTTGGATGGATGAATGTTTGTTACTCTTTCACTTAAAAACTACTGAACTGATTTAGATGAAACTTTACAGCAATGTAGCTTATACATCAGAAAACCACATTGTATGCAAATATTTATAATTATCCTGATATTCCCACGGTAACGGCAACCACGCGGCGAGTGAAACTTAGAGCGGCCGCTAGTCATAAATGATAAGGTTCGTAATAATTAGTAGGAATATTAAAATGCTGACGAGTTTGATTGTTTGAGCACGCTAATCTCCGGAACTACTAGTTCGAATTGAAAAAATATTTTTGTGCTGGATAGTCCATTTATATCGGAAGGTAATAAGATATTTAATATCACGCTACGATTATTAAGAGCAGAGCATTATTGTAAAACGTTGCAAAAACGGGGAAAAAATATAACTTTTGGGAGCTTCCGTTGCAGACGGTATGTAAACGGTTAAAGTTACGTAAAAATTATGTACGACGAAATTGTTCCCCATCAAAAGTTCTAAAAAAAAGTCCGCGACAGCATATGTCTATGTTTTATGGTTAACTCACTATAACCATTTTTAAGATAATAAAATTTGTTCTAAACTAATGTATTATTTGAGAAGCTGTTTGCATAAACATGATATTAATCCTTATCTAAATAAATCGTTAATCATCACAAGTATTTAATTTTGAACAAAATTGTCCTGTACATCATTTAATTTTAATGAATATCTTAGGAAATATGATAGTTTTAAAATAACTCCTCAACAAAATAATTCGCGACCAAATTCATTCGTCAGGTAAGCTTGCTAACTTTATACTTATATATTCCGGAAGTTTAAGCTAGAACGTTACACGTACAAATAGCGCCCTTCTTGCCGTGGGCGGTTTATACTTGAGCAATATTTTTTCGAAAGAAGCTTGTTTCTAGTAGGCAATTTCGAGCCTGCCTACGGGTAGGTATTCAGTATTTAGCGTAAGGAAAATCTTAGTGGGTGATTGTTGAATAGAAGTTTAAACTAAAATAAAATAACTTTAACACTTATTATATTTTATTTAGGTTTTGAATGAGGTAGGCACTGCTTAATTACCGTAAGTAATAAGAGCGATTTTCGTAGTGTCGAGCTTGATGTTCTGCCGACTGTACTATATTAACCCTTGCTAATATGATATGTAGACTGATATCGTTTTAGCAATGGGTCATGTTATGTGCCGTTTGGGGATATTGTGAGTGTGGCGTGTCCGTTTTTGCAGAGACAACTGTATACAGACATGACATCATATCGTTACATTTTATCACTAGCATGTTTTGTTAATACCGTTTAACCTTTTGGTGAAAGAGGTAGAAAGCCCTACTAATGCGTGAAAGGTATCGGGGTTCAAATTCCGGTGTCGATAATTATTTTTGTAGTAGGTGTTTGTTCTTCATGTAGAATTGTATCCCTGACACAAGTTGAAATTGTAATCATTTTGAAAAAAAGTACTTTTGTTATAATTAAAATTATCTGGAATTCTGCATTATTCAATTGATAAGACTAGATTTGCAGATTCTAATAGGCTCCACCTATAAAATCTGTTTCAGTCAATAATAGATAAAAATATAAAAAAATAATTATACATATATTCTCAAAGACACTGTTTAGTACGATAAAAAAAAGAGTTCTGCTAGAGGAAACAACATTTAATTTGCAAAAAAGTTTTAGTACTTACTATCTTCTTTATAATAAACTAGCGACCGCCCGCGACTTCGTTAGCGTGGTCATTTCGATATAGGTACATATAAAACTACTCTGTTTCCACCACTCGAACATTATTTTAACGATAAAACGAAATTTATGTTCATCCGCGTGGTCCAATATTTTTCTACGCCAAAATGTATCCGACTGGTAGTTTCGGAGGAGTAACTACCAAACTTTTCCGCAAATAAAAGGATAAGGTGTACGCAACGCACGTTGAAGAAAATTAAAATTAAAAGCTATCCATTGATGCTGATAATTAGGGCCCGGATTAATATTTAAATACATATTTTTAATTGAAACGGTTTTCGGTCTTAATAAAATTTTATACATGAATAATATTTGGATCGAGAAAATTCAGTTTTCGCGTCAAAACGACAGGCTCGATGAAAGTGACCACTACTAGAGTGGTCGCTTTCGTTTAGACTTTATTTCATTCACCACTCTTTATTATTGCTTTTAAAAAAACACACCAAATCAAGGCACTTGAAAATCCGACCACTTCACGTAAGTGATAATATGAAGACTATCGAAAATATCGGAAAGAAAATTAGTAAACAAAAGGCCCCGTTGCATATTTTTTGCCTTTACTGAATAATAAGGGGCTAATCAAAAATTAAGCTACGTACTGAAAAAAAAAAGAATGGAGTTCATATTCTAAAAAAAATAACAGCATGCTGTGCAGTACATTAGACAGCAACCCAAACGTGCCCTACTCACTCGCTGAATTATGCAAATTTAAGTATGCTCCAATTTTTACATAAAAACACTGTTGTTATATTAAACTGTGGTCAGCGCTCTTAGAAGTGCGAGGTAGAAATCAATAAAAATAAAAAATATAATGGGATTTCCGAAACATGGAACTGTAACTGAAAAAAAAACAGCAAACTTATACGTCTATCTCTTTAAATATTACATTGAGGTTGAATAAGAGAATGGCAAATCTAAAAAACAATATATACTGTAGATCTTAATAAACACATTTCAAAGATAATAGGTTTGTACGAGATATTATTGGCAGTTTTAGAAATAGAGGACTATTTTCAAACCCGCAAATATAACTTTGACATTCATACAAACACTATGAAAAACAAAGTAATTTCAAAAAAATATAGTGCTATTTTGGCTACGGAACCCTAACCGCGCGTGGCTCGAAACGCACTTCGACATTTTTTTTTTCTATTATTTATTAAAATGGCCTGAAAGTACTTATTGCGTCATGCATAATAAGGTACTCACTGTGATGATGATGTGTCATTACGATGGCGAGCGGGCATTCGTCGTCGTCCAGTATGTATTCTGTGTTGTCGGTAGTGTCCACCTAAAACATATGACTATATCAAAAACTGCATAATTGATATGACTTGCATTGAAATAAACAATAATAAATATACATTTTGCTGCTATAATAAAAAAAAACCGGACAAGTGCGAGTTTGACTCGCCCACCGAGAGTTCCGCACAAATTAGGTACCGCACCTAGGTACATAATATCATAAATATTTAGGAATTGATTTTCGCAAGTTTTTCCGAAGTTTTCCCGAAACTGAGTGTCCAAAACTTAAGACTAAAATTTTATTACAAGTTCTCTCTATCTATCTAGTTTTTATATTTTTTCCTGTACTAGGAAGTGAAAGACGATTATTACTTGCCAAATTTCATAGTTCTAGGACCACGTAAAGACCTATGAAAAAACCCTATGTGTTGTGATTCTCTTGAGAGTGTCGAAGTATACGTTTTTGCGGCATAAATAGCCTTACCTTTCTAACGTTAATTTTGAAGTTTGATTTATTGTGTGTGTTTAAATTACTTTTCATGATATTAAAGTTATATAATTTTAAGTTAAACGGGCTGATCAAATTATATGAACTTGCAGAATTTGGTCGACCAATAGGAACCAAACGTTTATTTATGAGATATTAGTGGTAACGCATCCTATTAATAGGTAATCTATCTCCTTCACGTGATGTTGCATAAACAATAAATTTATTAACTTATCCACAGCCAAACTATTTCTTAATGAGTTAGCCACCACCCGGATAGGGAAGAATTTTGACAACAGTAGAGTTATTAGACTATATTGTAGAATATAAAACTCATGAAGCATGACATGAAAATTTCCACGCAGACGAACGCAAAAGCTGCTGTTTCTTTTTAGGTAGGGGGAACGATTTGATATTCATTTTCAAAAGCATCTAGTTACTAATTTAAAGATGAAGAATGTTACCTCGTCTTGATGTAATAAATTTATGTTATGTCCATCAATACAAAGTATTTTAGTTAGCATCCCTCTCGCATCACGCCCCAATCGAAACACGTTGTAGCCGGCATTCCAATGCACAATACCGAATGGACACATGCACGTTCCCACGGCCTCGGGACGGGAACTTACTTCCGAGTTTATGTAATCGAGTATATACCAAAACCAATTTCTGTAGTCATGTAAAAAATAATTGTTGATTCAACTACTAGTCTTTGATTTTTTTTGTGTTGTAAGTGATATTCAACAATAGCGATTTTTGTTATGTCTAATATCTAGGTTAGAGGTCTAGATATTTTTGATAACTATGAAGGCCTACCTTTTACCAATGTTATTTTATTGAAAGTGAACTACTTGGGCAATTTTTTTTTTTATATCAGGTATATTTCGGTCGTAAGCGTTATAAGAGACAAGGCAATTCGCAATACTATGCCACGAGTGACTAAAATGCAATTTAAATTTGATTTGTCTAGAGTCCTCAGGCTTCGTCTTATTTTTACGAGAGCATCGTTAGTTAGCATGAAGTCATACCAATTAAATAGCTACCTTTCACGACTGACGCTACACTAGCGAATCAAATCGTTCGCTATTTAAAACTGAATGGGGCAATATTCCATTATGCGGTCGTAATAAAAGTTCAATCGAGTTACTTCTGGTCGTGGTCACCAAAATAATTAACAATCTGCGCGTTCCAATAGTTATCATTCTCTTAACTGTAAATAAACTTCTTTAATCACAAGTTAACTTCAGCTCGATCCCAACATACCACTAAAACTATTTGTTATTTTTAATACGCCATGTTGCCATGTTCGTAAGAACTTTTTTAATTTGCATTTTAGTTATTCAGAAGGCCTAATTTGGGTTTACAAATATCCCAACGATACGCGCTTACATTAGAGTTTAATTCCTAACCTTGTTACTATTGGATCTGTCGAAATTTTACTCATACGCGATAGTAACGTTTGAACCTTGGACGAATTAAACACTGGACGCGTAACGAGGACCGTGTTCGCCTTTACCCCTCTAGTCACTGAGCCTTTTAGACTCGTAAGCAATATTACGTTGTCAGTATGACGCGAGATCTCGAAGTGGAACATTATCTCAAAAAAGGGCAAATGCGCTGTATTATTTTGTAAAAATCATACTGGACAATAAAAAAAAACTTTTTATGCGTAATCACAATTTCAACCTAATAAAGTAGCAATTTTTCGTAAAATAAACTAAATTTGGTATGTAAACAAAATGTAATAAATAAATAATTGTACATGCACCTTCTTCAAAGATATTGCATTTGTAATTTGGTTGGATTGTATGTATCACTCATTCAATCAATTGTCATTTTTATGTCGTATAGGGATTGAATATATCGATGATGTAAATGAACGAACGCATCCGATTTTAATGTAGGAATTATTAAAATTAATTTCAGATTTCCGGTTGATCCCCCAAGAAAAAGAAAGTGGGTGGAAGCGGTTTTAGGGAGATAATATGGATTCCATCTAAGCACCTTCGTATATGCAGCATATATTTTCAGCCAGAATGCTACAACACAAATTCATTGAAACAAGAAAACTGTATAAAAACCTACCCCTACTACCCTATATTGAATTTACCTAAATTTGTAAGAACACACAACTTTAATAAGTCAAATTATATCAGATATCTTATCTTATCCATATGCCAGCAACGTATTCTTTCATATTTCGGTCACACGGTACGCAGAACTGACGACAGCCTAGAGAAACTGATTGTGGTCGGGAGCATCGAAGGCAAAAGATCGCGCGGTCGCTCACCTATAAGATGGACCGATCAAGTAAAAGACTCGTCATCCTCCAAACTATACACGGTCGTAAGAGACGCGCTGGAGCGTAACCGGTGGAGGCAAATCATCCGCTCCAGATGCAACCCTGATGCTGACCACGATCCTCAGATATGAGGACCGACCTCAGAGAGAGATCTTATCCTAAAAGTTAACTGATTCAACAAAATATGTCAGAACCCACAACGTGTGTGGTCAAGATATAGCTGGTTCGTTTAAAATACATTTAAATTGGAATCTAATAATATTAGAACCAGCATTTATATCATATAATTATATTGTAGGTACAATAATTTAAATAGATGGCTAGAGACTACCATCTTATCTAAGTCTGTCACCATAATAACAATGTTTTCAGCATTGTTGGGTTCCGGCAGTTAGAGGTCAGATAGCCAGTTCCTCAATAATTGAGGATTTCGGGAGAGGCGTGCTTCCATCTTATGCCTTATCAATAATTAACAACAAGTTCAATGCGTCTCTCCATTTTTTACAAAAAAAAAACCTAAAACAAACACGCATTGCAAACCATATTTTATAGTTTTTATGAATTTGAGGGTTTAGTAATGAGATTTTCGTATAATGTGATTTAAATTTCATACATTCTTATCGGGTTTCGTGTCCAGTGGTTAATTCGTAGAAGGTTTGTACATTTGCAAACTCACAATAGCCACTCTGACGTTTGCCGTAGTGACTGGTCTACCGTCCACACGTTATCAGGGTGTACAGGGTGGACGTTAACGTCCAAAGCTAAAGAACAATGGTCATTAAAAACATAAGAATGTGTAGAAATAAATCCGTTTGACACAAATAGGCCGTGTCGCCTACCGACACCAGCAGCGTCACTTACGGCAGACACTGTACCCCCTGACAGAGCTCGGTAGTTCAGTACCTGCACGATGCAGTAGTGGTGCGGGTCGTGGCGCGACAGGCCGTACTTGTCGAGCATCTCGCGCACCACGCCCGCCGCCGTGTCGCCCACCGACAGCAGCAGCGTCTCGTACGGCACACACTGTACCCCGTGACAGAGCTCGGCAGTTCAGTACCTGCACGATGCAGTAGTGGTGCGGGTCGTGGCGCGACAGGCCGTACTTGTCGAGCATCTCGCGCACCACGCCCGCCGCCGTGTCGCCCACCGACAGCAGCAGCGTCTCGTACGGCACACACTGTACCCCGTGACAGAGCTCGGCAGTTCAGTACCTGCACGATGCAGTAGTGGTGCGGGTCGTGGCGCGACAGGCCGTACTTGTCGAGCATCTCGCGCACCACGCCCGCCGCCGTGTCGCCCACCGACAGCAGCAGCGTCTCGTACGGCACACAATGTACCCCGTGACAGAGCTCGGTAGTTCAGTACCTGCACGATGCAGTAGTGGTGCGGGTCGTGGCGCGACAGGCCGTACTTGTCGAGCATCTCGCGCACCACGCCCGCCGCCGTGTCGCCCACCGACAGCAGCAGCGTCTCGTACGGCACACAATGTACCCCGTGACAGAGCTCGGTAGTTCAGTACCTGCACGATGCAGTAGTGGTGCGGGTCGTGGCGCGACAGGCCGTACTTGTCGAGCATCTCGCGCACCACGCCCGCCGCCGTGTCGCCCACCGACAGCAGCAGCGTCTCGTACGGCACACAATGTACCCCGTGACAGAGCTCGGTAGTTCAGTACCTGCACGATGCAGTAGTGGTGCGGGTCGTGGCGCGACAGGCCGTACTTGTCGAGCATCTCGCGCACCACGCCCGCCGCCGTGTCGCCCACCGACAGCAGCAGCGTCTCGTACGGCACACACTGTACCCCGTGACAGAGCTCGGCAGTTCAGTACCTGCACGATGCAGTAGTGGTGCGGGTCGTGGCGCGACAGGCCGTACTTGTCGAGCATCTCGCGCACCACGCCCGCCGCCGTGTCGCCCACCGACAGCAGCAGCGTCTCGTACGGCACACAATGTACCCCGTGACAGAGCTCGGTAGTTCAGTACCTGCACGATGCAGTAGTGGTGCGGGTCGTGGCGCGACAGGCCGTACTTGTCGAGCATCTCGCGCACCACGCCCGCCGCCGTGTCGCCCACCGACAGCAGCAGCGTCTCGTACGGCACACAATGTACCCCGTGACAGAGCTCGGTAGTTCAGTACCTGCACGATGCAGTAGTGGTGCGGGTCGTGGCGCGACAGGCCGTACTTGTCGAGCATCTCGCGCACCACGCCCGCCGCCGTGTCGCCCACCGACAGCAGCAGCGTCTCGTACGGCACACAATGTACCCCGTGACAGAGCTCGGTAGTTCAGTACCTGCACGATGCAGTAGTGGTGCGGGTCGTGGCGCGACAGGCCGTACTTGTCGAGCATCTCGCGCACCACGCCCGCCGCCGTGTCGCCCACCGACAGCAGCAGCGTCTCGTACGGCACACAATGTACCCCGTGACAGAGCTCGGTAGTTCAGTACCTGCACGATGCAGTAGTGGTGCGGGTCGTGGCGCGACAGGCCGTACTTGTCGAGCATCTCGCGCACCACGCCCGCCGCCGTGTCGCCCACCGACAGCAGCAGCGTCTCGTACGGCACACAATGTACCCCGTGACAGAGCTCGGTAGTTCAGTACCTGCACGATGCAGTAGTGGTGCGGGTCGTGGCGCGACAGGCCGTACTTGTCGAGCATCTCGCGCACCACGCCCGCCGCCGTGTCGCCCACCGACAGCAGCAGCGTCTCGTACGGCACACCATGTACCCCGTGACAGAGCTCGGTAGTTCAGTACCTGCACGATGCAGTAGTGGTGCGGGTCGTGGCGCGACAGGCCGTACTTGTCGAGCATCTCGCGCACCACGCCCGCCGCCGTGTCGCCCACCGACAGCAGTAGCGTCTTGTACGGCACGTCCGGGCACAGTGATGACCCGTATATCTTCAGCGTGCCACCTAGTTATACATGTGAAATTGTGAATGTATTTTTCGTTCAACAGAATTTCATTTTATCGATGATAGCTTCTTACCATGTATCTGGGTTACTTAAAATTCAATAGTGTGGTAAGCACTGTTTTGACTGCAAAAACTCGACGAACTAGTAAAGTAAGATATTCTAGCCGTTTCTGTAGTTTTTTTAATAGTTATATACAGCGCTTTCTCAGCTTGTGCGTTGTGCCCGATTTACACGGGTCAAGTACAGTAGCGAGTGACGAGCAGCGCCTGGACAGTGAAACAAAAGACAACGCCAGATTTAATATGGATGGACTTGCAAGGCAACTTGCAAGCCAAGTTGATTCGCCTCTGTCCGATCGTTTACACCACTGTACTAACTCACTGTACTTACCCCCTTCGCTAAAGACTTGACTCGTGTAAATCGGGCATTACTGCTCTGGCGCACACGCACGTTGACCCAGTTTTCCAATCGACGCATAGGCGAAGCTTGCATGCTGAGAAAGCTCTGCTGGTGTGAATTAGGTCAAACTTTTTCACTTTCAATCTTTTTGAACCGATTCCGAATTGACAGCAGTTCTACTAAAGCACAGCTTATATCAAAACTCAATGGCGTCTGCGAAGTTAATGGCTGCGCAACATTTCATTTAGGTTCAATGGGTCAAAGAACTGTGGTGGTCACGTCTAGGCGCAAAGCTGGTAACTTCACAAATCCCATAAAGTTTGTATCGTAGGCAGAACCATTTTAAAAAAGCCATTAACTCTACTGCAGCGTCATTTATTTCTCGAAGTGCATTTTACAGTAGAGAATACCTTATCCTAAAATAGGTATCCTTAGTGCGTGTTTGTTAAACCGTATTCGTTTTTGATAACTATTGCTCTCTCGACTGCTTTACCGACATGAGCATTGCATCCGATAGTTGGCGATAACGTTGATAGTTAATATCTACTCGTACTAGGGATACTGAAGGAAATACACGTAACTGAGTACCTAAAGGTACTCGCACATCACATCCACTCGACGCCGACTCTATCTATTCCAACTCAGCTCGCATTACGACGTTGATATATGAGCTTTGTATCATTTTACATAGAGTAGATATTGAAAAATTTTAGTGTAAAAAGTGTACGACGAATTTACGACGCGTGGATCACGCGTAGCTCGCCAATGACAGTAACGTAGAAATTTCATTCTAATACAACGTATAAAGACAAGAATATACAATATAACAAGATATAACGCTCATATTTCAATGGCATACTGTGAGTTGTGTTTGAGTGGAGTCGGCGTCAAGTAGATGTGTCTTTAATTGTATTGAAATATAGAACTTAGGGCCTTTGTACACCGCCTATTTTAAACGCACCGTCGTCAATGCGCGTGTTTCTATTCGCGTATTTTTCTGTACTTTTATCATACAAAGCAGTCTGACGCGCGTCGACGGCGCGTTTAAAAAAAGCGGTGCGGTTTAAACTTAAGGGTAAATAATTGGAGGAGAGCCAGTACTGAGACATTGGATATAGGTGATGCAAACACGGTTACAGACCGGTGTCGGGCCCGCCGTCCTTGCTGCGGAACTGCTGCAGCTTGCGCTCCAGCTTCTGCTGGCGACGCCGCCGCATCACCGCCTCCGGGTTGCTGATGCTGCGGGTGAATGATGTCTCCGGGAGCTCTATGAGAATACAAAAAGTATGAATCACTTGATAAATTGAATAAAACCAGTTTCCCGGTTTTTGCACGCGCATATTAATTGTTGTATCACCTGTCTGCCTGTTAAATAATAATAATAATATTATACAGGGTTATTTTAAAACAGTATCCAAAAATTTTTAGTTTGACTTAGAATCTGTAAGTAAACAACTTTTCGACTCTTCATTTAAATCAGACTGATCTCGCTATCGATTTAGTAAGTCAAAATAATCGAGTTGTATTTCGACCTATATTTCTAGGAGCAAGTTGTGCACTTACCGATTCTGAGTCAAACTAAAATTTTTTGAATACTGTTTAAAAATAGCTGTGTATTTACACATTCGTTTAAAAATTACGTGTACTTATTTTATGTTTTTGGTTTTCCCGACGTTTCAAAACCTTTCCAGAGATTTCAGAAAAGTTGTTTTATTACGAACAATTTAGGGTCGCTCTTGCGAAGTGCGGTAGTTGAAAGAATGCGATTCACAGGTTGCTGTCAGATTGTTAAGTCTATTGCATAAAGTTTATTTTGATTATCCGATGGAGTACGCTATTAAAAATAAGCTTTTCACCTCACACGCTCTGAAAAGGAGGTTTTGTCAATTAGTTTAGGCGTAGAAAATCGCTTTTTGCGGCCTAGCGCGGCAAAGTACTTTTTTAATTTAATACCTAAAAATATGTCATAATGCGTTCCGAATCGCACTATTACTATTGACTTATTGTTACTTTTCATTCTTATTTTAAACAGCTTTAAATTAATTATAATACTCCGTTTTGGTTTTATTATATTATTTTAGTTCATTGAATCATAAAAACAATAACAATAAGGTTAAACTATTTGTTATAAAAAAATATATTAGGCTGGGTGAGATTTCACAACCTATGATTGAATTTCGGAACGTGACATAAATCTTTATTTTTAAATTGTCTTTGTCTTGTACCTCATGTCAGTGTCAACGTTTACAGAATCGTTTTTATTGTTATTTATAAGTAACAATATATTCCTACTTTTAATAACTTTGAACTAACTATAATACTCCCTTTTTAATATTTTAGTTTTTATATTATTAAAACAACGAGAATAAGGTATATTTAGATTAAACTTTATGTTTAAAGAATTTTTTACCGGAAGTTGACCGCTGAAACAACCATAAGTGTTCCTCGCTGTTGTGAGGTGAAAAATTGTGTGTTGCGCTCGGCAGAAAAGTATTTAGCCTCTTGTACCTTTGAAATCCCCGCCTCGCTCAGGATTTAATCCTAGAATCCTTCACTTGCTCAGCTTTCAATAGAGGTAACTCGCTGTTAATTAACCAACTTTCCAGCCTTGCATAACAAATAACTACTATCTGCTTGATCTAGATAATTGACATGGCCAAACAGGGACGCATTCTCTCAGCAGCTGTGCTTTCAATGTTTTAATTATTCATTGTTAACATATTATGGTTTAACAATACCATTTTCTAAATGTGTCCTTAATTTGTACCTGTGTATAGTTTCTCAGCGACTGGTCGGTTCTCGTCATTAGTGTCAGACTTCAATCTCGAAAGCTTTTCCTTCTTTTTCAGTTCTTTCTTCTCTCGTTTTGATAATTTTCGCTTAAAGTTTTGGTCTGCTTTTTCATTGACAGCCGTTAAAGGCACCTGAGAAAATAAACGAAACATGTAAGTCAATGTAAAAATAACTTGAAAAATGAATATCGGAAGGACCAAATTATTTATCCAGAGAAAAAAGAATATAAAACTGCATTATGGATTAATACGAGTTAAGAATAGACATCAACCTGTATACTTTAATAGTAAAAAATTTTAACACATTGATCTTGAGCGCATTCTTATCGCTTACGTAATTAAACAGTATATCGATTGTAGCTAAATAATAGATAAATGCAGCAATCACACATGCCTAGTTGCGTCACTCACCAGATGAGTAGTTAGATAGTAAATTAATCGGTAAACTTGCTTAGTAGATAGATTATATTTACTGACAACCAATACACATTATAAAAAGTATTATTGAAGCGGGGAATTCCTATTAAAAGGTCAGTATAATAACAATTATTTTTAAGTTAATATAAGAATACTATTTACTATAAAAAAAAAACTTTACGCTAGTCTTCTGTACAGAGATAAAGATCTGAGGAATTTTATGGTTATCTACCATGTTATGATGTGTTCTCATAACAGCCATTAAAGTGCGGGTTTAATTATTTAATACACTAGCAATGTAACTTCTAACTGCAGAGCTACCGTTATTTTACTAAGAGCATTATAACTTTGGAAGTTTTAACCCTAATAAAGTTGACTAAATGAAATGTTTATTGTATTCATAAATTTTCTAAATTGCGTTAGTTTGTCGACGACGAAATACCAAGACAAAATAGTTATACGTTAACGCGAAACATAAAAACTGGTATATGAGAAAAGGGACATTCTTCGGGTTAGTAAAGTAAAGAAAAGGCTATCGTTAAATCAAACGAGTTTATAATATAATATTACGTTAATAGATCGTGCTCCAACTTTCTAGTGTATGGCGTTTTTTGTTAAAGAGATTGAACGAAATCTCACAAATACCTACTTACTGCTGAATTGATTTTACTGGTGATAAATTTTAAATATAAAATATTGAAAAAGTAGACTTAGCTACTAGTGAATAGGTTTTACAAGATTAAATATTTCAGTAAATCAAGCATATACTTTTTGTGTCAAACTTTGCATCAAAACTGTATAAAAACCAACAAACCAAAGCTGCAACCAGTGCCAAGATGACATGGTTTCCGTTCCCGTGGGAATATTGGGATAAAAAGTATCCTTTGTTTTAATCCAGGCTATCTTCTATCTCTGTGCTTAATTTAATCCAAATCCGCTCAATAGTTTTAGCGTAAAAGAGTAACAAACAAACAAATAAACAAACTGACATACTTTCGCATTTATAAGATTAGTAGGATGAATTTTGGGTTTGTGTCGTCTTGATAATAACAGTTAAGTATTTTACTAATTACTAATATGAATGGTCAACTGTGCATATGTAGGTACCAAGCTTTAACAGATACACTACAATACCTCTAGCACGAACAACTTGCGGCTTCGTATCGAGGCTCAGCTCAGCTACTCTCAAAAATGTATAGGAAAACGTAGATCTGATTACGTCCGGTCGGTAGGAGCGCTGCTCAATATTTTATACATTTTTGACGATACGTCCTTGATAGTTTTTCGTGCTAAGGTTACTAAAATCACTCTTATTACGTATTGAATAGGGGCACGCTCAAGGTCAACATATAATGCAGGGTTCCACACATTATCCCCAATATTGACAAATGCAAAGAACATTGACAATATTTTAAGTAGTGTGTTTAGCCTTGGCGGAAAGTCAAGGCAAAGCGTGGAGCCGTCGTCGTAGGGCTTAACATGCTGTCGAATGCACAAAAAGAGCGTTTTGACCGGTGAATGGTAAGCAATGATGCCGCTAAGAGAATGCGTTTCTAACAGGTCATGTCGGTTGTCTATATCAACTCAATAAAGCAACTACATAACAAATGTTGCGTTTTAGTCCCGTTGTTTTAATTTATAATTATGATGGGAAGAAAAAAAAAGGATAAAGATTAACGCGAAGCATTATATAAATGATGTTGCATTTTAGTCGCTTGTCATATAAAGGGACACAACAATGTTTACCATGATTATCCAACCAATTGATATTAGGCGAACTCGGCCCTTACCTTAAGTAGACTTAACGAACTGTAAGGAACTTGCCAACAATGCAATCTCTCAGCGTTCAAACTTTTAAGTAAAAGCGTGGTGGTATCGTGGGCTAACCTCGGTGTTAGTGATGCACTTGAGCAGGAAGCGTCCCTCGCGGTCCTCGGTGTGCCAGTTGAGCTGCACCAGCAGCGGCTTCTCGTGCGGCTCCAGGCGCCGCTCGTCGTCCGGCCCGTGCGTCTCCCACAGAGAGTACGAGCCCAGCGACAGCATGCGCATGTCCGGACGGAACTTCTCGATCAACGTTTCTGCGCAACACTTACATGTTACTACACAGTTTGATTTAAGTGTTGTACGGGAGATAGGGCACGACTAAAGAGCATTATTATAGGCCTATTAACATCACTTATTGTTTAAATGGAAAAAATACCCCTAGGCTCCTTAAGTCATTTTATTGTTATCATAACCAGGAGGTTTACCGTCAGTTATCGTTGCGTTTAGCGCTATCTCGCTAAACGATACAAGACGCCAAATATAACTTCGATATTACTCTAAAGTCTCTTGGTGAGTGGGGAATCAGGGGTGCAATCACTCATAATCACAAATCATTACTTAATAATAAATAATTATGCCTAGGTTAACTGTTACTGATTAACTAAAATCAGAAATGTATATAAAAGAGGCTCAACAACTCAAGATACCTCTAACTCAATTTAGGAAGCCTAAAGGCTACTACACACAGTAAGTACACGTTCCATAGTCTTACAGAGCACGGACGTGACTGAAATTGACCTGTAGTTGGAAGGGTCGGCACGGCTGCCCTTTTTAGGCACAGGCTGCACATTTGCAAGCTTCCACGACTGAGGTACTTGTCCAGTGTTAGGTGAGAGGCGGTACAGGCGAGTTAACACAGGAGACAGTTCAGGTGCACAGTTGCTGGGATTCCGTCGGGACCACTAGCTTTGTTACGTCTATATTACGGATAGCTTTTAGAACCTCTTTGTTGTGAATCTGACAGTCACTCATAGAGGAGTTAGCACCTAAGTTATAGGTGGCACTTTGCTACCGACATCTAGACGTGAACTCTCCGCAAAAAGAGAGGCAAACAAGTTTGCTTTCTCAGTCGCAGTATGAGCAAGCGATCCGTCAGGCTTCAGCAGTGGTGGAAGTGTAGGGTGACAGAAATTTTGTTCGGCTGCTTTGGCAAGGGACCAAAACTCTTTACTTCCAGATGGGAGGAAAGCAAGTTTGGCTCCAATGCGGCTCAAAAAAGCTGACTGTTTCTGCGCTTCGGCGCTTTGACAGTCAGCATTGAACCAGGGCCGAGCTTTACTGCCCGACGGAATATCGGAGTAAGGAACGTAATATTCCATACTCCTAAGTATGGCCTCGGCAACAGCGTCAGCGCACTTCGACGGATCCTCTGAAGAAAATCAGCATTGTCGCCACGGGAAAGATGCAAAGAAGTGACGCATCTCATCCCAGTCTGCCGACTTGTATCGCCACACCCGTCTCATAACACTAGGGCTCTGATCGGGTGGGGAGTAGACGGATACAGACTTGACCACACAGTGATCGGATGACCTCAAAGGGGCTGATACTAGCGATGTGCCGCTGGGAATATTCCCATTTCCAAGTAATTTACTCGTTGTAAACTTACGGGAATATTCCCATTATTCCCGGAAACTTTCCCAAAGTTTCCAAAATAATATATTTTCAAGTATGGTTAAAATTCTGTGCTATTTATATTTTCTTGTTACTCCCACGGTTACGCAACAACAAGTATGTGCATGCGCTTGCTTGAGCCGCGAGGGGAGGGTCCCGCCGCGCCGCCCCCTCCCCTTTTCTCTACTTTAAAACAAAAGAAACATGTTTACCCCAGTGTTGCTTTGATTGTCGAGTCTGTGCTAGCTGTGTTAGTCATAATAAACTAAAAAGTAAAATTTTTGATTATAAACTCTTAACGAACAAAAAATTATATATGTTCATTTTGTAAAATTGTATACAAATATAAAAATGCAACAAAATTTGCTCTTCATTTAAAGAAATGTAATAATTCATATTATTTAGATAAATGATTATTTCTTATATTTTTGTGTTTTGCCCGCGACTTCGTCCGCGTGGAATAGTGATTTTCGGCAGCATTTTTAACTTTTAATGCTAATAAGCTTTTTAGTTTTTTATTTATATATTAGTACAGCGCTATGAATGCATATTTAACACATTAAAAAATTATATCACATAGCCTACCGCCCGCGGTTTCGCCTAGGTCACTCTCTAGCTCCTAAATTTACCCACATACTTCAAAACACGTCAATCCGTTGCTCCGTTTTCACGTGAAAGACGGACATACAAACAAACACACTTTCACATTTATAACAATAGTATAGATTGTATGTCAAAAGAAAATACATATTACGCTGAACAATTTCTCTTAAGATGCTATATTTGTATCACTTATAGTTTAGCTGTTATAGAGAACCTTCCATGAATACCGATGCTCTAAAAGACAAAGAAACCTTAGCTGCATTCAACCTAGAGTTAAGTAACAGATTCGCAGAATTGAATGACTCTGAAGACATGGATAAAGCTTAGGAAAGAACAGAACAGATAGTCAAAGACGTAGGAATCCGATTACTGGGCAAAAAGAAACGACAGAAGAGAAGAAAATGGTGGACTGAGAAATGTGAAGAGACGATGAACAGAAAGAGAGAACTTAGAATGATGGCCGAGCAGAACAGGAAATGGGATGACATCCACAAAGAAGCACGAATAGAATTCAGGAGACTGGTAAGAAGAGCAAAGAGGGATCATATGACTAAAATCTTGAGAGACATGGAAACACTAATAAGAACAAACGAATCACGAAAGTTTTATCAAGAAGTCAGATCAGCTAAGAAAGCCTACCAGCCCGTAACTCAACTTCTAGAAGATGAAGACGGAAACCTTGTCTCAGACCCTGAAAAACAAAAATCGATGTGGCACCAGTACTTTCAAGAACTACTCAACTGCCAACCGAAATAGATGCGAACCTGAACACCAGACTAGATGTTGACCACCAGGAACCACCAACCCTTGATAAAGTGCGCAAGGCCATCATGCGGCTTAGGAACCACAAGTCTCCAGGAATTGACAACATACCAGGAGAAATGTGGAAATAAGGGGGAGAAGCAGTACAATCTCGACTGTATGAAATCATCCGTAAAGTATGGACGGAAGAACAACAGCCCACGCAGTGGAATACGGGCATTATCTGTCCTATGCATAAGAAGGGGTGCAAGAAGAAGTGTGGCAACTACAGAGGGATTGCGCTGCTTTCGACTGCGTACAAGGTGCTCTCGAACGTTCTTCTGGCTCGCTTAGAACCCTACGCAGAGCAAACACTCGGCGACTATCAGTGCGGATTTCGCAGGAACAGGAGTACAGTGGACCAAATGTTTCTCCTAAAACAAATTATGGGGAAACGGTGGGAGTATGCCCTAAGCATACACTGCCTCTTTGTGGATTTTACCAAAGCATACGATAGTATCGATCGAGAAACGCTCTATCGGATCATATCATCTTTCCAAATACCAGCAAAACTCGTCAGAATGATTAAAGTCGCCACGAGCACCAGCAAAATGCGAGTTAGAGTCGGAGGAGAACTGACCGAGGAGTTCGAAGTAGTGACCGGTCTAAAGCAACGAGACGCCCCTATCGCCTATACTGTTTAACCTTGTCATCATCCATAAAGTCTTATTGATAGATGGGGGGGCAGAGCTAAATGGAAGGCACAAAGTTTTTGGGTACGCCGACGACCTTGCCATACTGGGGCAGTGTGAGAGAGAAGTGATAGAGATGGCAAAGGTATTAGAAGAAGAAGTGAAACAGCTTGGTCTCAGAATCAGTCATGAGACACGGAGTATCTCCATATGAAGAGATACAAGGATCATAGGGCCAAGAGAAAAGATCTTATGGTAAAAGGAACAACTTTCAGAGGTATCAGCAAATTTAAGTATCTCGGGTGCACGTTTACTGACACTAACCAAAGGGAGGAAGAAATCGTTAACCGTATAGTCAACGCGCTAAGATGTACCGCAGCCTTGCACAAAGTCCTGGTGTCCAAGTTGATAAGCAGAGCTACAAAAATTCGCGTCTACAAAACGATAATAAGGCCGATTTTAATGTATGGGTGTGAAACTTGGACGATAACCCTGAAGGAGGAAAGGAAACTCTTAGTTGCCGAACGAAAAATCCTGCGAAAGATACTGGGACCAACAAGAGGAGAGGACGGGTTGTGGAGGCAAAGTTTCAACCAAGAAATAACACAACTGGTGTCAGAGCCGAATATCATCGGGGAAATAAAATCTGCCCGACTTCGCTGGCAAGGGCACGTGGAGAGAATGGGAGAGGATCGAGCTGCCAAAACTACCAGCCGGACGACGTCCGGTTGATCGCCCAAGATACCGCTGGAAAGACGAATTTGCTAAAGACCTAAAGGAACTGGAAGTACCCGACTGGTCAGGCTTGGTACAAAACAGGAACGCATGGCGCATTTTGATGTCGGAGGCCAAGATTCACTTCGGGTCGCTGAGCCAGCGAAGTAAGTAAGTATAATTTAGCTGGGCTGCTAGGGTTCCACATCAGGTGTACCAGACCTTCGATATTTTTCCGTCATAGAAAATGTTCATTACGTTAATCAACTTTTCTTAAGACGCTATGTTTGTATCTCATATAGTTTAACTTGGCTGCTAGGGTTCCACATCATGTGTACCAGATCTTCAAACTTTGTATGTCAATAGAAAATGCTCATCACGCTAAACAATTTTTCTTAAGACCGTATTTATATATCTCTCATAGTTTGACTGGACTGCTATGGTTCCACATCAGATATTGCGATCTTCAAAATAAATTATAGCCTATATGTTGGCGAGGACCAATAGCTGTATAACAAAAAAAGTTTCATTAAAATCCATTCGGTATTTTTTTCGTGAAACGCTGACAACAGACAGGCAGACAGACAGACAAAAAATTCAAAATGTATATTTTTGGTATCTGTTTCGTTTAAGAAGACCCCTAGAGGTATTTTTTCTATTCATTCTTTTCAATGTACAGAATTGGATCGCTTACAGTTTTATTATAATTAACTATATGGGTATTGGAAATATTCCCGGAAACATTGGAAATTTACTGGGAATATTCCCAGGAAAATTGGAAATTTTCGCCATAAGTGATAATTAACCTTTGGCATATTCATTAAGCCTTGTAATATTGCCAATAGAATGGTTAGCATACAACAAAAAAATACTTTAATACAACACAAGCAATTTTCCCCTAAATTTCCGCTTATGGGAATATTGCCGGGAACGCTTCTGGGAATATTCCCAATGTTTCCAATATTCCCGGGAACGGCACATCACTAGCTGATACCGATATAGAATGTCTGTCTGGATCAGTCTTCAGCAGAAGGTCTAGGCAGTTCGGGGTATGTGAGTCTATATCTGGCACCCGTGTAGGGCAGTTAACAAGCTAAAAGAGGTCGTACGAAAAAGCTAGACTTCGCGCCTCTCTGCCGTGACCCGGTATGGGAACAGCCATTCCTTGTGATGACCATTAAAGTCCTCCAGAATGACCAACTGGGCCGAGGGATAACGAGCCAGAGCTAGATCAGCCGACCGACTAAGATGGCAATGAACCTGGTTGTCTCCTTGTCAATGCTGTGCGAGCAGTAGACAGCGACGCGACGTAGAGAGTAAGCCACTCCGTTGTCCACCAGAGCCCACAGTACTGAAAATTTGGACCTATGAGGGGTCCAAATTTTCAGTACTGTGGGTCATGAGACGCATGAAACAATGTCATCGCGGACGTATACACAGACTCCGGCATTGGGTATGAACCGATGCTCCAGAGTTTTTCCGGGGTAGCTGAGGTACGTCGCGTCGGCTGGACATTTGATTTGCGTCTCGGTGAGGAACAGCAGTTGAGGTTTCTCAGTCTCAAAATGGTGATGGACCGGAACGAGATTTGAGTGCAAGCCTCTGATATTTGTGAGGTGCACTTTGAGAGGGAGGGTGGGCGAGGCATCTTTCAGCCTACTTAGGGACTATCTAACGACTGACACACTGAGAAGGAGACTGGCCTGGAGACTGCGGGGACGCCCAGAGATGGCCACCTGCCCCCCCCCCCCCCCCCCCCCCCCACCCCCCCATTCGGTCGCCAACCGGCAAGGTGGATCATCCTGGGATTTTTCGCGAGGTAGCCTTTCACGGGTGGCAAACCCGTTACTTGGGCCCCCAACTTCCTGCGGTCAGCCAGCGGCGGCACTGTGCTTCGGACCTCGCTACCCTCCAAAGACAGGCACCCGGTGTGTCAGAAGGGAGCTGTCACAAACAGTCACGCAGAAGATGCAACTGCCCAGACCCTACTCTCCTATATTGGCTACACTGCACGACCTTAGTCGTTTGGTGATGCGACGTAGTCCGGAGGGTGGTGACCAGCCACGGCCGAAGCCTACCACCGAAAGGAACTGCTCATTTGGCACCACCCAGGGGTCACTTGTAAGGTCTCGCGGGTACCACGGAAGCGAGCAGCATTAACCCCCCATTTTTCTTTCGGGGGCAAAGTTCATTAAGAAACAATATTATATTTATGATTGGATATGTGATGAAAATGAATAATAAGTAATTGTTTTTTCTTATTTATGAACGACGGGGAGAGTCTTAGCCTTCATCATAATGGAAGCAAGCCTCTTCTGGAATCACCGAGGAACTGGCTATCTATCTCTAACTGCCGGAACACAACAATGCTGAAAACATTGCTGTTATGGCGTCAGACTTAGATAAGATAGCTAGCCAGGGGGACTTACAACAAGTCCTACCAACCAGTTAATGATACCATGAAAATAGTTGAAAATAAAAAGATCATAATAACTATACTTACCAGCAAAAATTTGGAATCACTTTTCTTGCAACTTGTAAGAAAAGTGATTCCATATTTTTGCTTGTGAGTGTAGTAACATTAGTGGTATAAGAGGAAATTAGGGCACAACCCTTTAATTTTTTGACCCAAGTATGAAAATTGGCACAGTTGTTCCCTGGGTCAAAATAAGCCGTTTAAGATCGGCAACCCACGTATAGGCTCCTTTTTCCCGATATTTCTACATTGCTGTATTTGTCCTTTGTACTTTAATGTATTAACTAAAATTAAATATTGTATTGTAGTTTTGAGAAAATAAATATAAACATTGTAAAATATATATTGTTTTCGAGAGGCAGCCCTAGCGTTATTGCTTTTGCTTTAAGGTCATGCAACCGCGCGAAGCTGTGAAACAATAACAAGCTTACGCCCGCTTGATACGGTATATTTTCGCGCGCCGAGCCGCAGAACTGTAAACAGTAGGCTATTATAAAATGCAAGTACCAACATTTATAATAGAGTGGTTTATCTGTTACGAAGTAACTATTTATTAATCAGGTACCATTGTTGCTACATGAAAACCAAACGTTTCGAACACTCCTTAATTTTTTGAGAAATATTGAACTGCATTCACGGATTTAGAAAAAATTAAAGGTAGCAGGAAAATGGTCAGTTTTCAAAAAAAATATTTTAAATTAATCGATCCTCTTTCTCATGACACCAACTGAGGTATGAGTACTAGAAAAGTCAGAAACCACTAAAAACGCAAAAAACACACTTCCCGCGCTCGCGCCACACGCCGTCGTATCCGCTTCACCGACGAGTACCTTCGTTGACGGAACTTTTTTTCTTAGTGAATATGTAGAAATATTTTTTATCGATTTCTGACTTGTCTGGTACCCATACCTCAGTTAGTGTCTTAGACCGTTTTGTTTGATCCTTATAAGGAACAGGATCGATAAGCATCAAAAAGTTTTTTAAAATATTAAAAAAAAAATCTGCTGACTGTTTTTTTTACCCGTGAACGCAGTTCAATATTTATCAAAAAATTAAGAATGGTTTTCTAAGAACGTTTTCATGTAACTACAACTGTTAATGTACCTGCCCTGTTTAAATTTCCATCTTGTATTAAAAAAAAACTAATTAAAACATTAGCCTCCTTATTCATGCTGCCACTTTTCTGTCAATAGTGGAAGATAAAGACAGCATGACTTTTAAATATTGCTTAACTTTAACTAACATTTATGAATAAGGGGGTAGTTTATTAATTATAGTGACTTAATGTTATTATTTTTTTAATTCTGACTATAATGAAATTTTCGAGAAACTACTTTAGAAACTTCATTTTTTATACCAAAAATGAATTTCTCATTATCCATTTATACGAAAATGATACAAAACTTGGCCTATTAGCTAATCATGGGCAGTTATAATTTTTGGTATAAAGCGTGATTTTGATCTCCCCCTTCGGCGCCAGAGGGGGTTGTCCCGGGGACTATCGAGTTAAATCGGCTTATTTTTACCCAGAGAAAATATACCAAATTTCATACTTGTGTCATACAAATCGCTTCGGATAGACCCCCATTAATAAGCACTTCGGTTATTAGCGGTAAAAAAAAAATACGGCGCTGCGTGACGTTCACAATTGATTTTTTCGCTACTTAATGGTGTCAAAGGTACATGAAAATTATATATTTTTCGTTTGCAAATAATAACACTAGTTTATTAATTACAGTGCATTAAATTAAAACAAAAAAAATATTTTTTTTTATATAGTGTAATTTTTAAGAAACTACTTGAGAAATTCCTTTTTTTTTATACTAGAAATAAATAAATAAATCCCAAACTTGACATATTACCTAAACATGGACAGTTATCATTTTTGGAATGAAGCCAGGCGAAGCGGTACTTCGGCCTCACTCCTCCGGCGCCACACGGGCTCTACCGACCTTAATCGTCTTATTTTGACTACAACTGTGCCAAGTTTCATACTTGTGTAAAAAAATGTAAGGGTCGGCGGGGTTACTACCTATCTTTGCAGCAGCAACGCGATAGCGATAGGTCACGTATCACCATAACAACCGCACGTATAACCACAGCACTGTCGCGTTGTTGTTGCAAAAATAGGTAATAGCCCACTGGCGTTTTTTGTCGCTTAACTTCTCTACTATAGCGAAAAAAAAAAAAATTAAGGTTTCTTCATATTTTATTCTGTATTAAATATGAAAATAGGCCATTAGCCAAATAACCTCATTCTGGTATCTGTTTGACTGTTTTTTGTCGAGACTTGAATGTATGCCGAAGTGGTAACTAACAAAGTACTTAGTAGGAAGTTGACATTTATCGACATACATATTGAGGTCATAATAATTTAATTAATGTTATTGTATTCCAATACCACTCTCATTATACCGATGACCTCCTCTGACATCTCTATCAATTTATTATTTAATAACGCATCAATTTAAAATTTAGGGCATTTTTCTGCATGTAATCGATTGTTGTTTTATATAACCAAAATATATATTTTTACTGAATAAATAAAGTAAAATAAGTAGATTTAATAAAATATTGATTTCATCTTTATGAAAAATTAAAAATACAGCAAATGGTAGACATAATGCTATAGGGCATTCTCTACCAGTCTACGGGGAGTTACTTATATGTATGTTCAATTGAATTATAATATAGCAGCTATTCTTTCTGCATATCATATACATACTTTTTTATCTCTTCCTCATTATTTTTATAATGTGTGCAATAAAGCAGTTTTATTATTGTATTTTATTCATTCTGCAAAAGTTCAAACTTTCTCAGCATAAAGCTGGAATGCCTATAATAACGGGTCTAGGCCAAGTAAATCATACATCACAACACAATTTGAACTTATCCATTAAAATGTTCAATTAATTAATTGTATAAGGTACATTAGTGGATATTATTTTTACCTATGACGTCGCTCACAGTCGCATCGGATGCTACGCGTATGCATTTTGTAGCTATTTTCTGTCCCGAGTCTTGAAAATAGAAGCGCATCACACCATGGAACTCCAAATTCTGTAAACAAAGGCACATGTATTATAGACAATAATAGGAACAATGAAAAAAATGCTTATCCGTATCACAAAGATGATAACTTGTTGCAACAACCATATTTAAGCTAGCGAAATAGTATATTCAATGCGTTTCACGTTAGTCATTCTAAACAAACAAAAGGCTAGCTAGTTTCGAATTCTACAACGTTTCTGCTATTGTGTATCAGGCGTCCCGTAAAGCTTATCTAAGTATTTCGAGTTTGTATTAAGAATTGAATAGTCAATCTTAAAAAGCACAAATTACCTCTCTGTTTTGTACAGAGGCATAATTTTTGAATCATATTTTAATTCGAGCTACAACAGTTAGTACAACACCGACATCGAAAGCACAACAAAAAACCGGCCAAGTGCGAGTCGGACTTGCGCACCGAGGGTTCCGTTTAAATTTTTCAAAAATATTTTTCATTATATGATGTAACTTAAAGTTTACGGTTTTCGCAATTTTTCCTTTATCTGTACTATAAGACGTTACTTCGTACCAAATTTCAAGATTTTAAGTTCACGGGAAGAACCCTGTAGGTTTTGATTCCCGTGCGAGTTTCGAAAATTTGCGGAAATATGCGGCATAAACGGCTGTATCTTTTGATTGCTTTTGCTTAGAAGTTTGATTTTTTCACAACTCCAAGGGACAGTAGACCTGAGTATTAGATATAAATTTCAGTTTGATACCTGCACGCGTTCCTGAGAAAAACGGACTTGACAGACGGACGGACGGACGGAAGGACAACGAAGTGATCCTATAAGGGTTCCGTTTTTTTCCTTTTGAGGTACGGAACCCTAAAAATGACAAGTCGAATTGCCAACGAAGCCTCACTATCGTAAAATTCTGAGGGATTGTGATTATCGTCTTATTGGTCACGTAAAAACGAAAGTGATATCCGATGAAATAAGACCTCCCTCGAGACTCGAAGGCATTACGTTAACGTCCCCGTGACGTGAGTTCACGTAGCGTGCGGCCCTATCGCACTAGGCTGTTTGTTGCAGTAAACAGTGTTGTTGTACAACATTTATTAAATTATCAATAGACTTTTTATGGTAAAGGCTGTTAAAGAGAAAGACGAACCGCATAGATTTGGCAAAATCGTCGGGGTCACCTGGCTGCTACCGTTAGCACAGTAAATCTGTGTCGTCCTACCTCGTTCGGTTCGCTGAGCTCGAACAGATCGAGCCGGTTGGCGTTCCACTGCTGGATCATGGTGCGGAGCGCCTCGCGGTCCAGCATGCGCTTGTCCGCCGCGTCCATCCTGTCACCGCATCAAGTCACCCTGGAACGCGAAAATCAACTATCATTTTACAATTAAACACAACTGATACACAGTTTTAGCCATCATCTATAAAAAGATTAATAGGATGGCACTGGCAGTAATGTCGAGTACAGTAACCAATGGCGAACTTGTTCCTCAGACGTCAGACCAGGATAATACCGAAGCTCCAATGCAATGTTATGATTAAAATAATTAAAGTTTAAAATGCTATTTGATATGAAAAAATACACTAGAAGAAACAACAGGTGACCAAATTGCTCAGACGGAACGAAATGTTCTTTAGGTCGTCGTTTCTTGGCTTGGCAAGCACATAATACAGTCAGGAGGGTTTTTGGACAAAAGGTGGATTATATTTTTAATACTTACCTAATTATCCATAACTAAACAAGTATAAGTCAAGTTGTTAAAATTATTTTGTGCATTTCGGTATTTTTGGCTTTAAAAAATAAAAAAGCTTTTTAAAAATGATTAGTGCTAGATATGATTGTCCATATATGAGCCACTGCTGGGGATTGCATACGCCCTGCAGGGCCTTTATTTACTAACACTTAGAGTATAAGTTTACTAACAATATATGAGTCTGTGAAGCTTGAAATAAATGTTTTTATTTATTTATTTATTATTGGACCGTTTTGTACTGCCGCGGCGCCCTGGCTGGAGTCTTATAACTTTATAATAGAGAGTTTTAAACATGACTTATCTACTGATAATAAATATAAATAAAATGACAGTACAACCACAGAATAAATAGATTATACAACATCCAACACCTAACCGTATGGAATAACAACTTTTCTTCTCATGACGATATGGTCTCACAGCATAACAGAACCTATGCTTCCTAAGTAATAAAAGTTAGTTTGTACTCACACAATAGATTCGAATACAAAATGCTTCCTGCGTATCATTCATCATCTTAAATGACTATCGCAGATAGAACAATACCGTTAATGCTCCAATGCTTTTACTGCTTATTTTGTTTAAATAATAAGTACAATATTATGAATTTAGCTACTTAAACAGTGTTACAATATTGACATTGTATGTTCCATATAAAAGACTCAATAAAATAATTATCAGCCGACATGAAATTCGATAAGTTAGTGATAAAACAATTACACTGACTGTAAATAGCACTCACGCACAACAAAAACGTTTTAAAATGCATTTCTTACTTGTGAAATATTCAGTGGGTATACAAAAGCATCATAAAGAAATACAAATAAAAACAAAAAAAAAGAAAGTTAGCCTTTGCCACAAATCGATAATTAAATATTATCGAAGGCAACTAGCATAATTTTATTTTTGAATTACGTCTCCAATAAAACATTAATTGTGTTTGTAGACTGAAATCGGTATAGATTTAGAAAGGCCTACATAAAAACTGAATTGAAAAAGAATAAAATAATTTAAAAACCCCCGACTTTAATTATCAGTCGTGAGCTGCTGCAAGTGCTATTAAATGAACTATAGTTTTGCAGTTTGATAGTAACATGAATAATTGGATACATTTATATTCATGCTGAAATTTATAATAATGATGGCTGCCCCCGATGGATAATCAAGTCAGGGGTTTTTAAATTATTTTATCCTTTTTCAATTACGTTTTAAGTTCAACCGTCGTGGGTTTTTTTCAAAATGTTTAATTTTGTTTTTCTGATGTACATTGTACTACATAAAACCCATTACTGAAAACCGCAACAAAATCGAACTTTGGAGATGATTGGTAACATTGGTTTGCACAAACAAACATCCTCTCACCCCAAACGCATATACCCTCTCCGTACCGTCGCGTGGTGGGTAAAAATCAAAACACACTTTTAAAATCAACGAACGGCAACGGTTTGTTTGGTGCCAGCTAATCAAAAAAGGAGGTCGCTCAGTTACAGTTACAGACTTATCAAGTACCTACCTGCTTACTTTCAATTATGGGCAAACTCAAATTTAATTTCCATGACAGATTATAAAGTTTACCGCGGTTCTTACCTCACATAAAAACAACACAAAAGCACAAAAGTGTGTTAAACATCAACAAACCATGACAGCATTTGAAATAGATTTCCTTTTAATGCGTAAAAACTAAATAAAATAAAATATAAATAAATTTATAAATAATTGCATACAATCACACCAATTATCTAGCCCACGTTAAGTTTCACGAAGAACTTGTGTTATGGATACTAGATAACGGATAAACATACTTATATACTTTTTTTGTAAATACATACATAATATACATATTAAACACCCAGACCAAGATAAATAAGACATGTTCATGCACACAAATATTTGTCTTGTCCGGGGATCGAACAATCGATATGGATAGAATGTAGATTTTTCATAATAATTTGTTATGATTTGCGGAAAGTATTGGAAGTGGGCGGTTCTGGCATTCATCATGCGCGGACGCACCTACACACGCGCCCGTATTTATAACGTAAACATATGGCCCCGGCTCTGGCAGCAGCAACACCGTGGCCGACGTCCGCGCCGGCCGCCGACGTAAATACCAGACGATCATACCGTGCCCAATCTTTACGACCAATCAATCGATGCGACTAAATTTAACTCTGCATCTGAAATGCAATAGTTACCTTACCTAGTCATATAACGTCACAATGGGCAAGGGCAACCTCATAAGCCTTTGGACTTTTTTGCCTATGCAAAAGCAATATTTATCATCCGGCTTGATTAAATAGTGGTGTTGATACCAAAATTTACCACGGTTCATAACATGTGTAACATACTCATGCAATTATGCGGCGAACGTTTTCATCAATAGCAGCACCCACCGCGCAGCATTCCACACGTGCCCGTACAGCGAGTAAACGTTTCGCGTTACTCGGAAACATGTTCCTATTTCAATTTTCATCCGAAACCAGTTTATTAGTGTTAGCCGTTAGAAACAGAAACACCCGTCAGCGTTGTTATGCTTGGGTTCGCTTCCGCTATATGTAGCTAGCTGCAACTCTTGAACCACATGCACTTAGCCACGGAACGAGGAACTACATACAGTTCAAAACACAGATCGTCGACATGTAAAAATAAACACACGCTCTACTCTAACCGTAACTTGCAATATATTTTTGTACCTGCTCTGATACTAAGAAAGATAGCTAAACGTATAGTGAAGTTAACATCATGGGCGTCAATCTGCATCGTTCAATATGGGTGAAGCATTCGTGGAATTCATAAAACCCGTAAAATAAGATTAGAGACTAAAGATACAAAATGTAAAGGAGTTGTCAATAGTGCCGGAACTTCACGCATGGACGCCGACCTTGCCCCTTCCTGCGCCGGCGAACCGAACGGTCTCGCAGACCATGCCAAGGTAGATTAGATTGGCTGCTCTATGCATAAAATACATACATTCCGCTCTCACTATTACGAAAAACGGGAATTTTACCATGTTTGTTTTTGCTGTCGAGTCCCCGATATTTACACCACCGTGATCATGGGGCATGCAACTGCGCCAAAATATCGAGGACTCGACAAATAATACGAACATGGTAAAAATCCCGTTTTTCGTAATAGTGATAGTGATTGATTATGACCATGAAAATTTAAAATATTATTACATTCCGCTCATTAATATCACTTTACTAAATAGAGTTAACTGAAGTTCAAGTAGCTAAGCTACTAAAGTATGCGATATTTGCAGGGCGTCACATGTTTACTTAAATATTACTGTATCATCTCGTTATATAATGTGACTTGCAATAAATATATTATGAATTATGAATTACTACAGTTTTATAATGTCCCAATCATTTCTTTATTCCAATTTGTTTGTTTCACGATCACCACCACGATCGCCCGAATTTCGTCAGTATGAACACTCAAAATGGTAATAATGGGATACATAATATTTGGAAAATATAAAAGGAGATCATTATTTTTGGGCAAAACTGGGTCTTATGGAGCAATAGTTGATATGGCACAAAACTTGTGGGATTACTCTAAGTCAAGGTATACAAGTTCAAAGATTAGCCATTTTCGTACATTCCATGATTAATAAAAATCCTAAAAAATTAAAATATTTATAAATATTGCTAAAACTAATGATCCAAAGCACATGTCTGTGATCCGAAATCATTGCGAGACGAAACGATTTAGTAGCCCATAAATTTTAGGGTTCCGTACCCAAAACGTACCGTACCCGTACGTAAAGGGTAAAACGGGACCCCATTACTAAGACTCTGCTGTCCGTTCGTCTGTCTGATTATCCTTCTGTCACCAGGCCGTACCTCATGAACCGTGATAGTTAGTTGAAATCTTCACAGATGATGTATTTCTGTTGCTGCTATAACAGCAAATACTAAAAAAATAAAATAAAATAAATATTTAAGAGGGGCTCTATAAAACAGACTTGATTTTTTTTGTCGTTTTTATGGATAGATAATGGTAAGGAACCCTTCGTGCGCAAGTCCGACTCGCACTTGGCCGGTTTTTATATCTACACTGATACGGATTATAAAAAAATATATAAATACTTACGTAATTTTTATATTTGTTGCAGAGATATTGTTGATGTGTTATAAGAACATAAATATAAATACCTCTAGCCCACCCAACAAAGTAGTTGTAGAGTGCGTGAGCTGGAACGTAAGCGATTTCTTCAGAAAGTTGTTCAGGGTCCCTAGGTGTCTAGGGAGGAAGTAAACATAGTAAAAATCCCCGCTTCTAGGAGGTGCCTCGGAGTGGCGGGAGGGGGGGAAAGGTTCCACTTTTCAGTTTTTCGATAATATTTTCAAAAACATTGCGTCGGCGTCGTAGAGCAAAATTATCTTCTATGTAATAAAAGGTCATAAAATTTTCTACAACTTTTATGACTTTCATCACATATAAGAAGATAATTTTGGTATACGACGCAACGCTTTAAATATATTAGCGATTATTCAGGGTACCAAGAGAGGGCTATTGGCAGCCTGAACAACTTTCTGAAGAACTCCCTTAGGTTCCACCTCTTTCCTTGTTCTACGGCTCCAGCTCACGCACTCTATATCCCATTTTAAAATATACGTTGACTACTCTTTGCATAATAAAAACGATTCAGATCAAGTTTATTTACACTTCAAAAAATCCATAAATGTAAGTAAACTACAAATCTTTGAACTTATATAGCTTGACTTGGTGTAATCCTACAACTTTTGTGCCATATCAAATATACGACTTGTTCTAACCATTCGTATCATAATTTTTTTGTTGGCCAGCACTTTCAGAAAAGGCCCAAAAATGTATGGAGCCTGAATGATCTCCTTTTCCTGAGAACCTATTCAATCAGGTTAATTAATTAAATTTTTCTGGCTAAATGCTACATTTCATTACTAATCAAATCAATCAACATTTTTGTTCAAACATAAATTATTCCGCATTAAGCTGAAAAATAATAATATTTTTTAGTTTCCACGATAGAGTAAATCCACTTAAGTGCAGCGTGGGAAAGCTAGTTGTTTTAATGTTATGGGTGCAAAAACTGTGAGTTGGGGCAGCGACCCCCGCGGCAAGTGCATAGGGGCGTGACAAGTGGGCCTATCCGCGACCCGCGCCAAAGCGCCCTTTAGCTCCACAACACAACCGATATACATTTTGACATTCCAACCCAAGTGTCTCGATAACAGAATTCCTTTACACAGTGCTTGCACTTGAAAAATCAAGCAACATAATAACACCAGCTTTCAAAGCCTACAGTCAAATAAGACTTTGAAGGTTACAATAATTCCCATAGAGCTGAAAATTGGTATGAATGTTCAGAATACCATTATAAATGAATTGTGAAAAGTCCCCATCAATCCCCCTTGTGCAAAAAAATTTATTGATGGTGAAAGTTTGCAAAAATAGGTTTTTCGCGTTTTTCAGCTAAACGGTGAGTTTTACAGCAAAAATAGTTCAGACAAAAATTGTAGATCATCCGATTCTCTACAAAAAATGTATCTACACTTTTTTTTCATAAGTATTGCCATTTCCGTGATATAGCGGTTGAAAGAATTGAAAAAAATATTTTATTCGTAATATGCACACGTTTCCACACCACCTATGAGGTAGTGTGCTTGGCGCTTTTTTTTTAACGTGGTTTCCCCGGTAGGCCTATTGTAATTTGGACTTGAAAGACCTAGGCCGAACAGCACTCATAATACTATGGCTAATATTCGTGCATACTAATTGTAAATGATCTAAATTGGAACGTTTATTTTTTAAAATGACCTTCTCTAAGAAATAAGTCAGTGACTTTGGAATGTCTGTATCAATATCTTCAAACATACGACCTGGTGGAGGATAATTAGAATTATCTAACACTGCACATTGAATATCCTCTCGAATAATTGCTGCTGCAGCTTCTAAGATGCGAAATCGCTCTTCTTTTTTATCGGTTTTTTTTTTTTCGTACCAAGCTTGATTTAAAATATCATGGTGACTATCAATAAAACATACGAATGTTGAGGATCCTGATTTTTCTGTAATAATAATTCTATCACCATACTCCAACTTCAATCGCATTTTAATGGTTCTGTTATCTATTGTTGATTTTTTACAAATACTTTTCAATTCGTCTAATGTGAATTGACAATCATCGCTATTTTCAATATACTTAAATATTTCTCTCATCGCAATATTTGTAGCTTCATCTTTAGGACGACCGACTTTACCCCCAGTGGTCGGTTTCAGAAAAGAATTGTAGCAATCGTTATGATACTTAGCCTCGGCAGCGACTAAATCATATTCAAATTCAATTCGAGCAGCAACAGCTTTGGCTACATCATCACAACGAGTTTTAGCTATAGTTAGAATACTGTCTTTGAACGAAAGTGTAGTCACTTTAAAAATCTTACGTCGGTACTGCAGTGCTTTTTTCTTCTCCAACTCTTCATTTAATTCATTGCCGCAAAATAAACAACACTGGTTGAAGCAAAATGTAGTTTCACTTACTCGTGCTCTAGTACGAGGAGGACTTATTTTTGATGAACCAGCTTCTTCTTCTTGGCGCCGTCTTTTCACGGCATCAATGCTACTTTTTCGAGTATAATTTTTTCGACACTGCACATGAATTTTTACAGATGTCTGGTCTTTCAGGTACTCCGAAAACTCATCACCTCTTTCAATACTTGCATCAATTAATGCTTTCATGCCGCGATCAACAGTAACAACTCCACTTTCAGTCAAAGGTTGACTACAAATAAAGCAGAATTGCGACATTTTTTTTTTAAAACAGTAAAATGCACAAACTTTGTTACAAAATATAAGCGATAGCCACGAGTTGTCACTAACAGTATTTTGTTGAGTATGAGACCTTCGAAACGGAGCAGGTATACGAGCATCGCCACGCTGACAATTGAATGGAAGACAGATGTTACTCAAGGCCATGCGACTAAATGAAAATAGGGGAGGAGTTTTTGACGTTCATTTATATTCTAAGAATTATATAATTTGTATGTATAAGACATAGGGACTCATGTATTTACTCATATAACATTAACGTGCATATTACGAATAAAATATTTTTTTCAATTCTTTCAACCGCTATATCACGGAAATGGCAATACTTATGAAAAAAAGTGTAGATACATTTTTTGTAGAGAATCGGATGATCTACAATTTTTGTCTGAACTATTTTTGCTGTAAAACTCACCGTTTAGCTGAAAAACGCGAAAAACCTATTTTTGCAAACTTTCACCATCAATAAAAAATTTTGCACAAGGGGGATTGATGGGGACTTTTCACAATTCATTTATAATGGTATTCTGAACATTCATACCAATTTTCAGCTCTATGGGAATTATTGTAACCTTACCTCTATTTTAAGGACTAATTTGACTGGACTATAAAATGAAATATGTTTTCAAAATAAGGCTAAATGTATGTAAAAGGAGAATATGGGAGTATTTTATAAAAAAAAATATCACTTATTTGAATATTTCGCCCTAATCGCATTTATCTCTCGCTATGTTATCCTAATTCTGTAATATATCTGCCCCACACAAATATATTCTAGTAACGACCTCATATTTGAATTCAAATATCATATTGTAACGGGACGCAAAGTAGTGGGCACGCAAGGTGCATAAGACGCGGATGTGACATTCATTCAACGCGACTATCGCGTGTTGAACTAACTCCAGTTACGGCAGTTCGTGAAACCTGATGTCTGCGATTCTGTAGATAATCACGAGCCGACCCGCTGAGAACTCGCCTCCGTTGTGTGCACTGTGCAGGCTCTCATGTCTGTTATGCAATACATCTGCCTGTACTGTTATAGTCTGACACGCAATACTAATTGGTGTAAACTCATCTTCACATCGGGTAGCCCCGCGTAGTGTCAACTCACTTCTTATCTCAGAGACGGTTAACATTTAAAACGGGTTTTGTATCAAAACGGTGCCCTCGTTTGTAGACGGACGAGTTTAAGATCACCATTATCAATGTGGAAAGGGTGATGTTAAGCAACATTTAACTTATGCCTTAGGATATAACATAAAAGGGTCCATTAGAATTAAAATGTTCGATCCAACATCTCTGCTAATTATATAGTACACATGTGCTAATCGTAATTAATGCATTGACTGTGTAAATGATAATAATTGATAACAAATATTAAAATGAATAGCAGATTCGGCAGCAAGGGTAATACATAAATATTATAATAGAACTATGTCTATCTTACATCTCTTAGCCGCAAGTTTCTCATATGAGTAAGTTATTCAATATCTACTGAAGTTCGCATCTCGTCAGACGTGGTATTAATAAGCGGAATGCAAAGGAGCACCACGCTCAAGCATAATATGACTCACATTGCAAGTATGCGAGAATTGTCCTCGACCATCGGGAACCTGGCTGACTTGTATGAGGGCCACAAAGAACCGTTAATATCTAGCGTTACTACTTAAACCACTATAAACTTAAAAGCGGTAAGTACTTCATTTTTCAGTTAAAACATCAACCAGTGCACATTAAAGTTAAAAGTGGAACAGCAAATTACTAAGTAAACTAATTACCTTTACAAATAGAAACAGAGAGATTTGTAATTAACAAACAGAACGTAATGAAAAGGTTGGCGTCTTTTGAACTTTGTTAATGAGCAATTAATGATGCGATAGCAACGAATGCACCTGCTTGAGACCTGCGCACATTCCTTTGAAACTAAACGTGACATTATACAAGAATCAAATTACAACAAACCGGAGTACGTTCAATATGCATATCATGTCTCACGTGCAATCGGAATTCTGATATTGTTTCTTGTCATTACGTTGTCATATAGGAGATCAAATTTAAGAAACTCGAAACAAACTGTCAACATAGATATTTAATAGCATCAGATTAGAGAGTCCACAACTTAGTTGGCAAAGTGATAGTAGGGCAATGTTAGTAGTCGGGTTTCGTTCCGGCACGTCAGAGAGAGGACGAAACATTGGCATTCGGCCGATCGCACGGCGCGCCGTGCGACACGAACGCCTCGCCCCTCGACATAGCTCTTCAATGCTATGAAGAGAAAACTGTGACGCATGGCCTCTCCAAAGACATTTGCGCGCGAACAAATGACCATGACCGGACGGACGCCGCGTTCACTCTCAATGAAAACGGTATCCGAGGCACACTATTTTATCTCTAATCGATACGGTGTTCAAAGCAGCAAACGAGTAATTCTTCAACAGAAAGGGGCTGAGCGGGTACAGAGTTGTCTGACATAGTATATCGACCACGGGCACGTACGACACGAGGGTGAGCCGGAGCCTGGCACGGAATGTGCCATGCAATGGGAACCGCTTCACCTCACGCAGCTCCCTCTAATACTTAGCCTGATACGGAAAATGACATTTGGCCTGATTCCGCCCAAAATATCCAACAGAAACTCTTTCAAATTGGCTTGATATATATCAAGTAAAGCATTATTAATGTAGGTAGGTTACAAAAAAATAATGGCAGGTAGCAATCTTTGTGAGATTACCTTAAGGAAGTTACCCACTATATACATTTAACTTCATACTTTGTATTTAATTCAAAACCGACTGATAAGTTCTTAGAAGATAATTTGTCATATTTTTCATATAACAACTGTCAATTGATCTGCCATTATAAGCTATATAGCTAGATCTTATCTTACCGGTGAAGCCGGCCGGCCCTAATTCTTTTTCTATCATACCTACTAAGATTTATTGCATCCTGCTACAGTGCTATTCTTCTGAGCATTTTTTCTTTTATTGGAAATCAGGACTTATGTTCCGTCCGAGCAAGTTGATCCATTATTCTGGATTAAGCTTCTGTGTTACCAATTTCCATTATTGAAATGGAAATGTGAACAATACATTTCCAATTCCAAAAATGGCCCTATTTATCTAAGATCAGTATTTAGTAATTTGACAATTGCGTAACCAACTCGTCTTAAATTAGATGCTTCGATAGAAGAATAAAAAATCGGCCAAGTGCGAGTCGAACTCGCACATGAAGGGTTCCGTCTCTCACCCAAGGTTGCCTGGAAGAGATTGCCATGTAGCAATAAGGCCGCCTATTGTGTGTCTCTTTTTTGTAATTTTCTCTGTATGTGTTTGTTTTGTATCGTGTGCAATAAAGTTTCTATCTATTATTATTATATAAAATTAGGTATTAACTTGACTACCGATTACCTACACCTAATGTGCCACTATAATTTTCCGTCTGCAAAAATAACTTTGTTTTTCATAATGTTTGTATGAATGACTAAGTTATATTCTTTGGAAAATGTGCTATTGCTCTGAAACTGCTACATATATTTCGTTCAAACCAATTTTCGTTGAGAGTTTTTATAAAGATCTACATCTCTTTAGATTTTTCTTATTTTAAAAGTTAGAAAGTTAGAAAAAACTGTTTTTGGAACCTCAATGTAATTTTTAAAGATACACACAAAGATACTACACGTATAGGTTTAAAGTTTACGTTGCCTTTGGGAAATGTGCTATATTTCTAAAACTTTTTTAGATTTTTCACTCTCTTATTTCAAAAGTTAGAGGGGGTGGGGGGGGGGGGGACATACATTTTACCACTTTGAAAGTGTACATGTTTCAAACGGTTGACTTTGAGAAATAAATTTTAAATTAGTTACCAGATACGTTTAGGTTTGATTGAAAAAAAAAACCGTTTGAGCCAGTTCCTTAGATGGGGAGCCACCCCTTCATTTATATTTTTTTTTATTTTTGTGTAAAAACCGTAAAGCGGTTTACAGAATACATCTACCTACCAAGTTTCAACTGTGTAATCCTCATAGTTTTGAAATAAAGTGGCTGTGACAGACAGACATGACGAATCTATAAGGGTTCCGTTTTTGCCATTAGTCTACGAAACCCTAAAAATGGTAAGCAATAAATTTTGCAATCACCCAAAATGAGTAAACGAAGTAAGTGTAAAAGATAAAAGCAGACAATACGGTTCTTGCGCCATTTGCGCGCAGACAAAGCGTGATGCCATTACAAGCTATTGTTTTTAGTACATTAGTATTGCAGTCGGATAAGTGAAAAATAATACTTAATTTTGTTACTTCCATATTGAGTATTACTTCTTTGTATATAATGAAGGGTAGTGAAATACAAGCAGAAGCAAGCGTACGAGGGTTGTGTGTTACCTTAGTAGTCTGTAATATTAAAAAGAAAGTTCATTAGGTTTGTGAGTTAGTTCTAGAAATAACTACTGAACGGATTTTGAAAATTCATTCATCGATAAGAAAGCTACATAATTTCTGATGATAACATATACATATTTATTCGGTTGTGATTACTAAATTTTTTAAGTGTGAAATACCATAATATTAGCCAGTCAATTTCGAAAAAATTGTACTGATCCGTTAAAGTAGGCACGGGTTATCTTAACTAGTTATGAATAGAAAGAAACACCATATATTTCTATTGATAACTATATACGAGAATCAAATATCGATAATGTATGTACATTATCTACTGATTATGACTGTGTTATGTTAGAACACTGATAGGAACCATTATTTAATTAACGTAAAATTAAGGAACAGAGGCTTACTCTAGACGGAATAGAATCACATTAATAATGATTCTGGACGTTGATTCTATTTTCATTAGCGCTACAATCGATTTCCCGTATACAAAATTACCTATACAACAATAATAAGGCCGCAGGGCAGTCTGAAGACTGATAGCTAAGGTAGTGTCAAGTAGGCAATTTGGATGTAGAATTTGAGTTAAGCTAAGGAGAGATAAGAGTCAAGAGTAGCCCCCAGAATGTCTAAAGAAATTCTTTACAGTTAATAACTTTTCTTAACGTTTTCCTATGACATGGAAAATATCTTACCGAAACCTAATGATCAACAACCTTAGTAAATTCAAAGGCGTAACTTATCAGAATTTAACAAACCGGCAGACTTTATTTAAGTGCCAGTCACCAACTAAATAAATCGTGGTAGTAAACCTGTAGTTCATAGGATCGAAGATACAAAGTTTGGTACTAGAATTCAAGTAAATTTTACAACGCTAGTCAATAGTTAGCAAATAATTTGTTGTGCGCGATTGATATCCAAGCGACGCATACCTAGTTTAAACCTTTTTTTTTTTTTTTTTTTTTTTTTTTTTTTTATACTAGGAGAAATGCTTTTACGCATCCCTCGCCCCCAGGTGCAGGGGCGATTCGAAATGTTGGACTCACCTGGGCGGGTACTACCAACTAAAACTCCTAGTACTTGCCCTCCAGGCCGCCATTGGTCACGGGGGGTAACCTAGTTTAAACCTACGAATGTCGTAAAAATGTTTAACATGTTTCTTTTGTATGGTAATAAAAAAAAGGTAACCCTAGAGTAGAAACGGACTGCACGTACGTGGCTGCAAGCGGCGCGTTCCACTTGCAGCCTAATTCAATTAGTAGCAATCGGCTTCAATGACGCAGTCGCTCTACGAATGCTTCAGCCCCCCCTCTCCATGCATTTGCCTACGGTCAGTGGCTCACCCTACACCCTACCCCACATCAAATGTTAAATAATTATGTTAAGAAATGGAACCGCAACCTCAGCGATATCACTGTCTATCTATATACTTCTTTGAAGAAACAAACATAGTTTAGTCAAGACAACAAGATATCTCCTTTCCGGTAAGAAATCTGGCATTGAATCTCAACCTAACCGAAGTGATATTATCAACTAAACTAACAAAAATTTTGTACGGAGAGGTTTGCCTGTCTTCCGGTGTGACGGTCACCTTGCGGTAAGGCAACATGATCCGCACTCCGAACAAACAAATGAAAGCACCGGCGACGCGGCGTGCGTGCCGAGCAAAAACTGGTTGTAGTAAAATGCCATTTTGCTGTCAGACGGAATCGTGAAAGTTAGACGAGTCGGACTTTAGTGAACTAGTTATGAGCATTACCGTGCATGGTGACCGAATCGTTATGATGACGATAAAGTGATCTGCAAACAATTGAGAGTACATGTTCGAGTTTCTCTAGTAACTGCCTGGTTTTATGTAGCTATATATGCCGAACAACAAGTTCTTAAAGCTTAGAATTATACTATAGTTGACCGAGCGAGCGAAGCGACTCAGTTTCGAGATTGGCCAACAACACTTTTAGCTATCTGTGAGTCTGTTCTCCCTCGCCTACAGACCGCATTTTTCAACCGACTTTGATGAAAGTACCTGAACCTGTTCCTTGACTTATTGATCAAACGCGATTTTTTTGGGATAAAATATTAAGGGGAGATGTTTTCTGTAGCGTTATATACCTACGTCCGGATTCCAAATGCTGGACCTTATCATTAATTTAATTACGCAATCCTTTCCGCTTTCGCGAGACGAACCCGTAGAAACTAGACACCAGATTCGACCTCCTAGGACTAGAACCAAGGGAACGGAAGTATCACTAAAACTTTTGCCCTATTTTGCTCAAGTCTACATAGGTAAGCCTTTTGGAAAATTGAAATTCGATTTAAAATTGGACTTTCTTCGTTACTTTTGTTGCGCAAATTACTTTATATCGGTATTAAAACTTGCAATAAAATATAGCATTACCGCCCTAACTTTGCAACATAGAACCACTATTTTCCTGATCTTACTACCTAATGTGTTAGCTTCTAACTACAAAGAATTTTAGATAGTAAACTAAATTTGTATTATATTTAACAAGGAAGGTAGTAAATATCGGTAAATATTTTATTGTCAGGATTCGTTGCTGGCACGCAGTAAGATATTGAAAGGTTCAGTTCAAGATTAGTAGGAACGGTTCCATAAGAAAATTTTAAAGGTGCGGGCACGCTTTACAGGTTTGTGAGTTTAGCAAGTTGGATGACTGCCTGCGGCGCTACGTTGATAGAGCGGCCTCTTGTTTTCTTACGGTGAAACCATCGCACCGCCTTGTGAGAAAGTAAAAAGGCGCAATCAACGAGAGAAAAGCGCTAGGAAACCGAGGCCAAAGCTCTGCTGAAGGGTAGGGCACCGCCCGCACCGTAATGGGCGATTAGATATTCAGGATTCCGAGGGCAATGAAATGACCCACTACGGAAAGTTTTAATGTAGTCACTTCATTCATAGTCTTTCTAGATTTTGAGCGCCTAGTAAATTATCTAAGTGTGATAAGATAGGTAACGTAAAACAGCTAAAAGATATATCCACTCACTTTGGAATTAGATCTGGTGAAAGGCTTTCGACTTCATGACAGATAGACTAAGCGGAGCTATGGCATATTATAATCTGTTACAAATAATTAGAGCTCTTAACAATACGATACTGAACGATACGGTTTGTCATTCATTTAGTACCTACACAGGATTTGATTTCTTTATCGAAGTCTATACAGATTATAGAGCTTCTTTTCGTCCTGGGTACGCTCGAGATTCTGACATACGATATGAGGAAATTGGTTATTAACTAACAGCTTCTTCTGATTTTAGCCAGAGCTAATAGGATTTTTACAAAGAGTAACTTAAACTAAAGCATGAAGCTAAGTGTCTGGAGATAAAGAGAGAAACTAAAGCTGCAGATATTCGGGTCAAGATTAACATTATATGTAGGTCGATCAATAATGTAAGTAGTATTTTATTCTTTATTGTGGTTTCTTTGGTTGTTAAACTGCTGAAAAACTCAGCATTAAAACGAAGATGTCGAAAAACTTAAATCCCGAAGCGGCGACAATCACTGATATTACACTGAGTCATCTCACGGCAGCGTGCAATCTGTGCTGTGAGTCATTGAGGCAACGACCGGGTGGTAGGTTCTTTGTAGGTTCACCAAAGATTGCCATTTTAACAATATAGGCCATTTAATAACATAGATATTTGAAACAAACGGCCTCTCTCGCAGAGGATGCAGATGATTAATTTTGTTAGACACTTTCATCGATATTATATCCACCATAGCAGGAAGTTTCAACAACCGTTTTTATTTTACTTAACGATAAAATACACTGGGGTGATATTCTAGTGTTGTAATAGTTAATCGTACATATCATATCGAATACACATCGAGTTAAAAATAATAATCAACAATCATCATCATCAACAATACATCAAGACTTATTAATATTTCACACCCGTACGCATTGAATACAACATGACATGATACTAGTACCTGTCTGCGTACTTATTATGTGTATCTTTTACTAACTACAAATACTGGCACGTATTTACAATACGTATTAATATTATATCTATGATTCCCAATGAAATTCAATGAATACAATATTGACATATTATTATGCAGCGAGCAGGAAGGCAAACAGGGAAGCAAAATCTCTTTCTTTCTGCCCTCGAAGTAACATATAAGTACCGTCAACAGCAGGATTTACAAAACTTTACGACTTTGATCTTTAAGACGGAAGCCGATAAGCTCGGATTGGAATTGTCTGAAGTGACATATTGTATATGTCGCAGGATATTTAGATAAATCGATTTTTTGCGAAAATCCTAGGGATATTGCGAAAACACGGATAATTAGACAATGGTGTTGTCATTTCTCAATCCTACTGAAAAAAGATAGGATTTTTGCGAAAAAACTGGTTGCCTTATTAAGATTACAAAAAGAATCGCTGGCTATTATGAAAAAAGAAAACTGATTGGCTGGTCGGACCGTCCAAAACAACAACTTCTCTGATTGGATGACAACTTGACGTTTCAACTGTCAATCTGTTCTCTCACGTGCAGTAAGCTTTCTGTGAACCAATCAGAATAAGAGTTAGCAAGCAAGCAAAAATTAAGCCAATCAGAGTAAAGAATATCCAATGTTACTAAAGCAACCCGTATTTTTGCAAAAACCCTATATGTTTTCAGTAACATTGAGAAATGTCAACACCATTGTCTAATTATCCGTGTTTTTGCAATATCTCTAGGATTATTGCGAAAATTCTATTTATCAAATCCTCCTACGACATATACAAGGAATGTACAGGTAGTGAGGGTACACAGTGAGAATAAAAGTCAAACCAAACACTTGCACTTTTTTCCCACGACTTCGACCATTGTCGAAATATTGTATGGCGTATGACAAGATTGGAATTTAATTTATTTTACCGCGAAATGCAGATAGGGTAAACTGTATAATGATTGGCACTATAAGAAAAATATGACTTACATTTGTTAATTATTATTTCTATAACATACTTAGACAAGATTTACTATTTAATATTATTCTTTGATGTATGTTCTTTTAATTCAGAAAACATATCGCACATCCTCTGAAAAACTGTCATAAGACAAGAAAAGCTTAATTTGAGATAAATATTTAGATTGATTCGGTTTTTCCTTCTCTACCGATCAGTAAAAACAGTCGTAACATTCGTTTGAATAGTTGTCAAGAGATGCCGCAAGTGACGGTTTTTCACGAGCGAAAACGGACGACTACCGTTCCGCGATAGTGACGCATTACTGCATTGTATATGACGGGTGGATGTGTATCAGTGCTCGTAAAAGTAGTCTTAAACTTTGTAACTATAATAATATAGTTGTTTACTTTTCAATGATTTTGTGATTTTAAGAGTTCCTTTAAAATTCTCAAAGATTTTGTTAATTATTTAGAGATAATTTAACTCAGTTACGTCGAAAAATAAATTATTATAAAAAAAAAAACTTAAGCTGTGTTCACACTTAATGTGAAATAGAGTCATATTATGGGACAATATTGTTTTTTTAATAAATACATTATTATTAATAATAATAATAATAAAAACACTTTATTGCACTAAAAACACAAAGAAAAACAAACAATACAGACAGTATAAGGTGACATACAAAAGGCGGTCTTATTGCAAGGTAGCAATTTCTTCCAGGCAACCTTGAGTAGGGTAGAATAGGTGGATTTGGAGAATAGAGGAGGGGGGGGGTGCAATTAATGAAATTAATATATAATTTACCGTGGTCTGACCATTAACATGGCTTTGTATTCGGTCGTTCCGTCTTTACGAATCTGGATTCATTTGTCTCAGACTTGTCAGAAGTGTATAAGGGCTTGGAAGTTGATGCTGTCTATACAGATTTTAAGAGTGCTTTCGACAGGGTCAACCATTGCCTTCTTGTTAAGAAGTTAGATGCTCTAGGAATAGGCGGCCCTTTACTTAAGTGGTTTAGATCATACCTGCAAAAAAGACCACAAACTGTAGTTGTTGATGGATATCATTATATCGGCTATTTTGCTGAATCAGGGGGTACCTCAAGGTTCACACTTGGGTCCATTACATTTCCAGATCTTTATCAATGACATAACTGCTAGTATAAAAAATTGTCAAGTGTTACTGTTTGCTGACGATTTGAAAATATATAGAACAATAAAATCACTTCCTGATATCAACTAGTCCAAGATGATCTTAATAGAATAGGAGATTGATGTATAGCAAACTGCATGCTTATTGCCGAAAAGTGTTACCATATCAAATATACTAGGAAGAGAAGACCTCTGTATACGAACTACGTGATTGGCGGCGTGAAACTCGGTCAGGTAGAAACGATCAGAGATCTTGGTGTGGTTATTGATAGTAAATTGAAGTTTGACTCGCATATAAATGAAACAGTTACAAAAGCTGCCCAAATGCTAGGATTCATCAAACGAAACAAAATACTTCACTAATCTCAACACCAATATTCTGCTGTACAATGCGCTAGTGCGTAGCCATCTCCAGTTTGCCTCTTGTGTTTGGAGTCCTTACTATAGCGTTTATTCGTAAAGAGTCGAAAACATACAGCGGAGCTTCACTCGACACCTTGCTTTTTGTAGTAGTGGGTTCTCCCACAGACAACCATACGCGCAACGGTTACATAAATTTAAACTCATTAGCCTTCGCGATCGCCGCCGTTTGTTGGATATGTCTTTCGCTTATAAAATTTTAAACGGGCTTATGCAATGAAGTGACTTAATGTCACGTATTCATTGTCTGTTCCGTATGGATATCCCAGGTATCACATAAAAAAGACGTTCAAAGCTACGCAAACCCTACGCTAGAACTAATCTGGGCAGGCAGTCGCCTTTAGCACGAATTATGAAATTATTTTATTCGTAGCCTAATGGCAAAAAACGAAACCCTTATAGATTCGACATGTCCGATGTATGTCACAGCCACTTTATTCCAAAACTATGAGGATTACACAGTTGAAACTTGGTAGGTGAATCTATTCTGTAAACCGCTTTACGGTTTTTACACAAAAATAATATATATATATATATATTAAGGGGGGGCTCCCCATACATGGAACTGAAGCTGAAAAATGTTTTTTTCATCAAACCTATATGTGCGGGGTATCTATAGATAGGTCTTTAAAAATTACATTGGAGTTATATCCAAAAAAAAGTGTAAATCAGGAAATAGTTAGGAAAGGGTATTGTCAAGAAATGTTAGGAAATGGTAAATGTAAAGGTGCGTTTTGAATAATGCAAATAATGGCCTTAAAAAGGTACTACTTTATAGAGATGTTTCTTTCGCTTTTCCTCGCTCTTTCACAGTAAAAATAAACACAGTTAAAACCTAGCTAGTTAAATACTATTTTGCCCTTTGCTAACCCAACTGAGTGTCACGGTGACAGACAGTAACAAAACATAGTTTAACTAAAATCGTCTAAAACAGTGTTTATATTTATTTGGAATAAGGCCACATTTGTTTCGATTTTGCTCATAAATGAATAAACGTTTTTGTTTAATATTTGAAGAGGACGGCATACCAACTGACGTCTCATAGCTAGATTTTTGTTATTGTGAACTTGACTTAAGTATGATTTACAATTTACAGACGTCAAGAAGTCGTGAAATAGTATCAGGAAATTGAGGTGACTTAATCATAACTATTCTTTTAATTAGTCAGATTGTTAAATTATCAAATTTCACACGATATTATCTAATGAAATGATATATTTTATGTAATGCAATGCGAAACATGTTCCTCTGTTACTTTTTTGGCACTTTTTTTAGCGTCAGTAAATAGGCATATTTTTTTGCCATTACACACCGAAGACACTTCAAACACGAATGACATGAAAAGAAAAAAGGCGGCAGGTTAGTAACTTGTCTATAATTACATGTCAGTGTTGCCGCATTCAAATCATAGAGCTACCACGGCTCTGTTGGGAAGCTACAGTGGAAATTCGCGTCATTAAATGAGCGTCAGTAAATATTTCGATTAATCAGGACACATAGTTTTACGCGTTTTTTAATAGTTATTTGTGATATTATTAATTAAAGAGCATGAAAATAGTGAGTTCATTCATTTTCAATTTATATAGTTTGTTTAGGTCAGCAGAATAATAGCACATCATTTAGTAAAACTAATTTTTAAAAGTTGCGAGCTATATTGGACACTCACTTTTTTCATAAATTACCCCCCTTTTTATAAAATAAAATTGAAATTTTCACGAGAATTATTATAGCGTTACAATATTTAAACAACATTCAATATAACTTTCGCAAACATTATCGAGATAATTGACTAGGACACTTAAATGACGGTGGATGTACAAACAATTTGGATATGAATCATTGAGGTTTCTAAAACATACCGCCCAGCTACTAACGATACCCGTCAAGAACTCGTGCTTAATTAACTCGTGGCGAATTAAACAACGGGATTATTCACTAGAAAATATGAATAAGTTTAAAGCTCATTTACAATCTCTGCATTTTTCAGATGTTTATGAGACTAATGACCTGAATATTGCATACAATTGTTTTATCAAATACTTTAAATTATTATTATGGCCTTTGTTTCCCATTTAAAACAGTTAAAAAACTTTGAAAAAAAAATGTAAATGGCTTTCAAATGGCATAAAACTATGTTGCAAAAAAAGACGTGAGTTGCTGGAAATTAAATGGAAATACAGACGGTCTCCGTCTTAAAAATAATAAAAAAACTGAATTACTCTCGCAAACTAAACAAAATTACAAAATAATTATTTAATACAAACAGCTGATAATAAAATTAAAGCAACATGAGATGTTATTAACAAAAATAAAAAACAGAACCCTAAAGGGCCAATTCTTAAAAACATAACTTAACCGACGGAAACATAGCAGTTTCAGGTCCTTTATCAATAAATAGCAAACTATTTTAATGACTTCTTACAGATCAGATTAAAGAATCACCTTACACAAATAAAAATATATCAAGCAATAACAGCAACTCGATGTTTATGTCTCCAGTGTCTTGTGAATGTATATAAAAATTATTAAATCATTAAAAAATACGTCAAGTGTAGGATATGATGGAATATGCACAAAGGTAATATAACATGCAGTCGAAATTATATGCCCTCATTTAGCTTACATAATAAATTTATGCATAACAGAAGGTAAATTCCCTGATGCTCTAAAATTGACAATAATTAAGACTTTACATTAAAAAAATTATAAAGAAAACATGAACCGACCGATTGCCTTGAACCCAACTTTTTCCAAAATCTTGGAAAAGGTTATTTACATGCAGATGTACCGTTTTCTTGAAAAATTTAATATCTTTTGTCAAGAACAAAAAGGATTTCAGAAAAATAAAACTCTAAATATGGCCATTCATAAACTACTTAAGCCTATAATATCTGGAATGGATAAAAAAAATCCAATTAGTGCCATATTCACTGATATGACAAAAGCATTTGATTATGTAAATCATAAAAATCTGCTAAATAAATTAAACTGTCATGGCATCAGAGGAAATATTCTTAAATTGATTGAGTCATACCTTACTTATCGTAAACAGATGACCGAAATAAGTAGGATCTGTCCAATAAAACGTATGGAAATAAAATACATGTCCGATACAAGACTGGTAAAATGTGGTATCCCACAAGGTAGTGTGCTTGGACCCTTATTATTTATAATTTATATAAAGGACATCCCAACAAATGTTCGTAATCCTATGATACTCTTTGCTAACGATAGCACCGCTATTGTAAAATATAATGACTCTAATAATTATGAAAATGACATTAATAGGACCTTAGAAGACATAATTAATTGGCTTAATAACAATATTTTAAAAATTAATCTAACTAAAACTAAAATAATGCATTTTACGCAAAATCCTAATAAAATTAACAATTTGAATATTAACTATCAAAACCAGAGCATAGAACAGATAGACGTAACAAAATTCTTAGGACTACTAATAGATGATAAATTGTCATGGAAACATCAATCAGACAAAATATGTAAAAAATTATACAAATCGGCATATGCCTTATTTAACCTAAGTAAAATAGTCAACAAAAATGCAGTTCTATCCGCTTATCATGATTAGTAGGATCGGTATTGCGGTTTGGTGTAATTTTCTGGGGAAACTGTAGTGAGCGCGAACACATATTTAAAGCACAGAAACTATGCATTAGGGCAATTTGCGGGCTTGGTACGAGGGATAGTTATGCACCGTTTTTTAAATCCCTGAAAATATTAACACTACCTTGCTTGTATATTTTGGAAAAAGCTTTATGTTAAAAATAATGGCCATTTATATACTAGTTTTCGCATGTGTAGGAACACCACACGCGCACAATATGCTGCTAATAAATTAAGAATACCACCCTGTAAATCAGCACTTTTCAAAAAGGGCGTACTGCACCGAGCACCTCGTATTTACAACAAGATTCCTGAACCATTAAAACAATTACCAGTGCCAACATTTAGAAAAAAAATTAAAGAAATACTTATTGAGAAATGCTATTATTCTACACTCACCGGCACAATTAACCGGCCACCCTGATCAAATGCCGCTACGTTTGTTTACACGTTATGAGGAATGCTAAGATGAATATTTTTGTTAAGTGGGTAGTGTTACACGAACATGACTACGTTTTAACTCGTACTTTTTAAGTGCCTACCCGTAATTTTATGATGTTTAGTGAATTAGTCGAAATTCGTCTTTCGCAGTGATTGTGTTCCTGCTGCTGTAACTTTTATTGGTTTTGCTTAAAAACTTTGCAATAAACTTTTTGCGAGTTCACATCATTTTTCCTACATTTTAAAGTGGGAATCATGCCTCTAGACGCTGCTGGAGTGGCCAGGACTGTAGCTCTTAATGATGAAGGATACAGCCAACGTCGTATTGGTCGCATACTTGGCGTTCCGCGAACAACGGTGCAAGATGCCATTAGGCAGTTCAGGGAGACTGGTTCCTACACGAAACGGCCAGGTCAAGGTCGACATCGCTGTACTTCGGATCGAGACGACCGTTTTATTGTAATTAATGTTCTGAGAGATCGCTTCTGCACAGCTGCTGAAGCCCGAAACCGACTTTATGAAGTAAGAAATGTAAGTGTGAGTGAAAGAACAGTAAGACGAAAGTTAGCAGAAAGAGATCTTCAATCATTTCGCCCTGCTCGGGTTCCCAAACTCGAGGTAGCTCACCAAAAAAACCGACTTCAGTATGCGCGTCAATACGCCGATTGGACTATGGAGCAGTGGAAGAATGTGTTGATCTCAGATGAAAGCAGAATATGTTTAAGAGGTCCAGATGGACGTCAACGTGTGTACAGACGCCGAAACGAACGGTTTGCCCCATGCACCAGGGTGGCTCATTAATGGTGTGGGGCGGCATCTCTTATGAGGCACGTACCGATCTGGTTGTGTTTGACAGAGGACATGTCGATGCTCATAGGTACGTGGAAGAGTTTCTACAAGACCATGTTGTGCCATTTGCACCATTTATTGCAGAAAATTTCCTTTTGATGCATGATAATGCGCGAGCTCATACCGCTCGCCTAACTAATGAATACTTGAACCAAGTTGGTATTCGAAGATTACATTGGCCAGCCTACAGTCCCGACCTCAACCCTATTGAGCATGTCTGGGACAATCTGAAAAGCCGAGTTCGAGCGCGAATACCAGCACCGATAAACCTCAGAGAGCTTAAAGCGGCTCTGATAGACGAATGGCACAATATCCCCCAGTCTGATATTCAGGACATTATGGACGGCCTTCCCAATAGGCTGCAAGAAGTTATCAGAGCTCGAGGGGGTAATACCTCTTATTAAATGTAAGTTTCAGCTTATTATTGTGTTAAAAAAATAAATTTTTCAACAGCATCCAAATTCTGTAAATTAAAATAATTTAGTGGTTTTCATGTTTTTTTTCAACATTAAAAGTAATTCATCAAACAAAAGTGCTTTTTTTTATTGCTAAAGTGTATCCAAACCCAGGGTATAAATAATAATTGCAAGTCGTTCAACGTGAACGTGAAAACGTGAAAATCAAGGTGGCCGGTTAATTGTGCCGGTGAGTGTATACAGGATTGTCTTTGTGACAATTTATTAATAATACAATATGTTTTAATTTGATATTCTGCCTGATAATGTTTTTTATTTCACATTTCATAACATGAGTTTAAATTCTTTTGACAGTTTATAATATAAATTTTCAATGTAGGACATTAGGTATAGTATTAATTTTAACTTGTATCATTATATACTTTTAATTTCTGACATTTTAAAATAAAATAAAAAAAATTATAATTTCTGTATATGTGTATGTTATATTAATAAATTTGCTGATATTTTATTTGATATTGTTTTAATCTTTATTATTAATACTGTTTTGCACACCCATTATGGGTAAAATATTGTACTCGTTTGACCAATCAAGTACTAGAGATTCTTTTGTTTTGCTTTGCACGGACGAGGAAGAAGTTGATCGCCTAATTATGCAATTAAAAAGCAAATGCTCTGCTGGGATAGATAAAATTCACAATACTTTTTTAAAAAAATACAAAAATCTTCTTGTTCCACCACTAACATACATTTTCAATCTCTGTCTGGAAAAAGGTGTCTTCCCGAGTGCATTTAAAAGGTCTCTGATAATTCCACTACACAAAGGCGGATCTAAAGATCAACTTAATAATTATGGACCAATCTCGATACTCCCTTCCCTATCCAAAATTTTAGAAAAATAATAAATAGTCGTTTAGTGGAGTATCTCGAAAGCAATAATCTTTTGTCCAATGCACAATTTGGGTTCAGAAGGGGGTACTACCAGTGATGCGGTGCAGGAACTCACCGAGCATATAGTGGGAGAACTCGACAAAGGTAGGAAGGTCGCCTGCATCTTCATTGATATTGTTAAAGCTTTTGACACGGTTTCAACTAATATTTTATTGAAAAAGTTGGAAGGAATGGGTATCAGAGATGTCCAATTACAACTTTTCGCCGATTACTTTGGTGGGAGGTCACAGTGCACTAAAATTAGAGGATTAATAAGTGAAGAGAGAGTGGTGTCTTATGGTGTACCCCAGGGTAGCATTTTGGGCCCCACTCTCTTTCTCATCTATATCAACGATCTCTGCGACCTGAAACTTTCAAGTGGTAAGGTTATCACTTATGCAGATGACACTGCTTTACTTTTCTCTGCCGAAAACTGGGAGAACGCAATTAATTCTGCTCAAACGGCCTTAAATTTAGTATCCGAATGGCTTTAAAGTAACATATTAACGCTCAATGCACAGAAAACAAAGTTCATGACATTTTCTTACCAGTGCAATAATACTATAGAGCTTACACCAATATGTTTAGGGCGCATTAGAAAACTTCTTTATGTTTTTAAAAAGCTACAGCATGTGCTAGACTTTATAGCTTTAAAGCAGGTGTATTTGGCTCTTGTGCAGTCACTCATTGGTTATTGTATTGTATCGTGGGGTGGTGCCTCAAAGACAATTTTAAAATCCCTAGAAATTGTTCAGAGATCAGTTTTGAAGGTCTGCACTTTTCGCCCTTTTCGTTATCCAACTAAATTGCTGTACAAATCATGTGAAGTTCTTACTGTACGCCAGCTGTTTGTCTTACACACTATCTTAAAAAAAGATTCATCTTTAAACTACGCCCCAAACAACGCCTCGAATTCTAGACGCAGTTACAACCTATGTAGAACTTTCCCGGCTAAAAAGACCTCAACACAGCAGTTTTACTGCTTCTTGGGTGGATATTTGTACAACATTGCCAACAAAAATCTATCTATCTATTCTTTGTGTAAAACTGTATGTAAGCGTGAGGTGACATTTTGGCTACTCTCGCTTAATTATAACGACACAGAATCATTGCTATCGATAATCAGTTAATTTCTAAAGTGGAAATCAAGCTGCTTTCCGAATAGCACTCAACATCACAAAAATTTATCTGATAATCGGAACTATCGATGGTATTACAATTCTACTTTTGTATTATATTATAACTTATACATATAAATTATTAATTAAATTACATATATATTACAGTTTAAATACAACACAATTTACATTTTAAACCTAGCGGTTATAAAAGCCACACACACACCCTCTCCACATACATCCATACATCTACATGATTACTCATCGAGAGGACTAACACTCTTCACTCTTTTACTTAATTAAATATTTTAGTAAGTACTTGTTTCATACTTTCTAAGTAGTTATTTTTTATGAGTAAATTCCTCAGAGTGAGACCTGGTGACCCGTACCACAAGTTTATTTCAAACTTTTTTCGGGCTCCAGATCTCATACTAAACAATGTCTACAGTTATATTAAGCCTTGGAATTGTGTTTATTAGTATGAGATGAATAAAGATTATTTTTATTTATTATTTATCTTGTGACCTCTTTATGTACTCATATTTATGCAAATAAGTGAATTTAATTGAATTTTTTTTTTTTTCCATTATGGCCCGAATTTTCGAGACAGGCAAAAACTAGCACAGTTTTAACCTTGAAATTTAAATTAAACTAGGAAGTATGGGAAAAGGAATCGCCCGTAGAAACCGTTTTGTTAAAGTTTTGCTCGACCCAAACCTTAAAGAAAACGGTTTCATAAAAGAGCAAAATTAAAAGGGTTTTAAATCAATTAAGCGGTTAATAGAGGTTTTTTACTGCTCTTTATAAGAACTTAAACACAACGAGACAATGCGAGCGCGTGAGTGGCAAAGCAAATACCGACCTTCCACACATAGACATAAGCTCGCTAATTGCCTGAAATATCGCTCTCTCAATGTGAGCGCGCAAGTGGTAAATCAGTCAATAAGTGGTAAGCCGGACCAAGAAAAGCCCACAAATCAGACAATATTAATTAAGCTTTTTCTGGCTATTTACCAGATCACAATATGGTTGGTGGGGTGGTTACAGATATGATAATATGACAATAATAACCATTAAAAATAAAACATTTTGCTTACTTAGCAACTACCTGGAAACCGTGTTTATTTAACTAATTGGTGAATAATAATTAATGATAATGATGGATTGCTGGGGAGAGATTTCTAAAAGGTAAGCCAACGAGAATCTGTATTTATGGACCCTTCGTCACTGCAATCTATCTATACGCTTACACTTTAATTGAATGACAATCAATAAAAAGGTGCTTCTTCTAAACATTGAAGCTGTGATTTCAATTTAATTTCTTACAACAATAAATAGTCCCACAGTAGTAGATCCACTAGTTTTTAAGTGTGTGTGATTTATGTGTTTACTTAATTCCTGTGAAGGTAGTTAGATAAAAAAAGTAACAAAATTTCATGTAACAATGAGACTGCAGATGGTCTTTGCAGTGCCTCTGACTGTAGTTTGATTCATTCCGATTTTATACAACCTTGGCAATATTTAAAGCATCTTTTGAAAGGATTAGTTTGGCTAAACTTAAAATGGGTAAAAGTTCTATAACAATTTATCAAATTATCTATAGATAGAAATCTCTGTATTTACTATCTTTCATTGCATTAATTCATTTTTTGCTAACCGGACACCAGTGTCCAGAGAACAATGGAATATCTATTGTCTCATAATGTGAGGCCTGAGAGGTGTACCTACCTACCATGAATATTTCCTTTGGTTTGAAAATTAAGAAAAGCGTTTTGTTGGTACTCCAGAGGTACCGATTTAAAGACATTTTCCTAAACCGTGAGTTAAAAGGTCTTTTACATGTCGTTGCATTACACGAGTAATTGGTTAAGTACTTAATTTACTTCGATCTGAAGTATTCAAAATACCCACCTTTATAATATGTAGTCACAACTTTCCAAATTAGATCACAAAAACACGATCTCTTCATTTTCAATAGGTACACAACAACTTCACAAACTAACTTTTCATTTGTCAAAACTTGAAGGCACTTTACGCGTTATCACAATTCAAAGCTCTCTTGATTTTGGTCATTAACGAGAAACACTTTATTAGGAATCTACATTAATTTAACAAAAAAAACTATATTATTATAGGAAAACAGAGCATCAACACTTTAAACCGTATATTTTCAGCGAAAGGCGATCACAGGCTATCATACAATACAAACTGATCACTACCTATAAAATTTGTGTATCACACACCAAACCAAACGCACAAGTGACGCAGACAAAACACCACACAGACTACCTTTATGATTTGTGACAGACGGTATTAGAGTACGCTCCATTTTTTGTTAGGTTGGTACCCCTGTCAATTGCTGGCAGAAGGTTAAGTTAATTTAGATAATAAGAATTCAATGAAAAAGAATTCAAAGTTCCACAACAAGTGATTGAGCTGCCTTTGTATAAATTTAAAATATATGTTAAAAAAACGCTCTTAAGCAAATGTTATTACGAGGTAGATGATTATTTGAAAGACCAAAATGCATGGAAGTGATACTAACATAAAACATGACTATTGTAATTGTATAAAAGGAAAATATTCTAATAACTGAGTATAAGAAAATTTTCCTCTTATATTAAATATGTTGCAAGATTGTAGATTTGTGTTTGGTAACGACATGTTCCTTTGTAAATGTTGTTGCTTCTGATAAAGCTGATAAGTTTCTTGCGGCCGTTCTTCTTATCAGTTTAAAGATGTCCTGAATGGCTGGTAGGAAAAAAATATTTGACGATTCGAAAGCACTTATCTATAACGGTTGGTTTCAATAACTTATCTACAGTAAGAGATAGGCTTACTAGAGCTTTGTTGCCTAGATATTTTTGTTATTCAGCCCAAAATAACCCAAAATAACAGCGGTTGCTAAGTAACGTAACCAAGATACGCCTACCTCTTGTTAGGGATAGATTATTGAAACCGGCCGTAAGTCTATTTGAATAAAAATCTTTGACTTTTTTGATTTTTAATGCAGACTTATTATAAAAGATTCTGTTTTAAAATCATGCTCGAAACATTATAAAGCGGTTAAAGTAAAATGATATTTCTAACACGTAGGCGCCTTCTTGTCATAAAGGGGTACCAACCTAACAAAAAGGGAATATAGGATGTAACGCACTCTACTGTATGTCGGGACCACAAATTATAAAGTAATGTACAATTTCATAAATACGGTTTTTCAACATTCGCATGCGAATCTTGCGATTCCGTATACGAATAGTAACTCGAATAATTCAAAAATGCGTCTCCTGCTTAGCGATGGGCCGAGTCGCAATTTTTTCAACTCGAGTTAACCGCGTTGATATCATTGCCGACTCGGTTTGCAACTCGGTACAAACCGGTTCAGTTGAGTTTACGGTGCGAAAGATGGCATTTTGTTTGTGTTTGATATATTTAACCAAACCGCCTCGATTGCGGTTGCAACTCGGAGTCTGCAAGTCGCAATGGCAATTACGGCAAAGTAAATGATAATTTAGTTAAAAAACAAACAAATTAGTTGTGTAGTGACTCGGCTTGGGCTCCCTCGATTCGGTCGGCTTAACTCGGTTTGGCGATCGGTCACGGAGCGGCGACCGGCGACGACGGCCGAAGCGAGCCGAGCGATCCACACACCACACCAATCGAACCGAGTCGGCGGCGGTTCGGTTCAAACCGCCTGCGTACGCGACTCGACTACGAAGCGTGTCAAACCGGGCTAGGACAAAATCAACTCGAGTTGACCGGTTAGATAAGCAACTCGAGTTAACCGAGTTATTTGATTCGAGTCGCCCATCGCTACTCCTGCTCCTTCCCTTCACATTGACTGCCATACTGTGAAAGTTGTGTTGGCGGCAGAGCTTGTAACCGGTTTGAAAAAACACGGTTAATTGAAATTTTTGATAAGGTTTTTTTTTTACAAAAAACCGCTTCCAACGTATTCGGAATGAGAGCCCTTCCAAAACCAAAATTTACCACTCACACGCTCGCGTTGGGAGAGCGGTATTTCAGGCAAGTAGTGACCTTATCTCTATGTCTGGAAGGTCGCATTTCACTTAGCCACTCATGCGCTTGCGTTGTCCCGTTGTGCTTAGGTACTTATAAAGAGCAGAAAAATCCTCTATAAACAGCTTAATTGATTAAAAACCCTTTTAATTTTGCTCTTTTATGAAACCGTTTTTTTAAGGTAGAGGTAATGAAACGGTTTCACTAGGGTTAGGTAAATTTCACTGAAAAGGCTGTCGTTTTGGATAAAATACTCTTACTACACGACCGAGACAATTAGGCGCATGACAGGAATACGGTTTTGCACTTTAGGCACCTGCAGCCCACTTCTATCACCGCACTTCTCGTTATATCTGATATATTAGCGCTACAGTGATTGACTGATTGATTAACGCTTCTTGAAAATTTTTTTTTTTTTGTTGAAGCGGATCGCAAGCAAGCGATTGCAACCTACTTGAAAACCAGGGGCGTGCATTCCATATAGGCAATTAGGCAGTGCCTACCTCATTCAAAACCGAAATAAATATATAATAACTGTAAAAGTTATTTTATTTCAGTTTAAACTTCTATTCAACACTCACTTACTAAGATTTTCCTTTCGCTAAATACTGAATACCTACCGGTAGGCAGTCTCGAAATTGCCGACTCGAAAGAAGCAGCGTTTCATACAAGAATACAACTTATTTAGAAAAAGTATTGCTCAAGTATAAACCGCCCACGGCAAGAAGGGCGCTATTTGTACGTGTAACTTCTAGCTTAAACTTCCGGAATATATCAGTATAAAGTAAGCAAGCTTACCTGACGAATGAATTTGGTCGCGAATTATTTTGTTGAGGAGTTATTTTAAAACTATCATATTTCCTAAGATATTCATGGCAAATGGCCTACCAATTTCATTCAACCTAATGATGTTAGCGACATCTATGATTCTCAGTTCGAACTAGCTCCGTAATACTGTTTTACCGACCGAGGCATAAGAAGCTAGTCGTTCAAAAATGGAAGTTAATGCCGCTAGACGGGCTTACCTCCTAGACGGACTTCCCCACATTGACCTTACACGAATTGTATGTTTTTTCAGTGTTGGAAATAAAAGTCTGTTTTATATATCAAAAAGTGTTTATTTCATCGTGCTAAATAGTTTCCACATCGTCTGCGCACTGCTATATTACAACAGGTTATGGTTTTGCTGCAATTTAGCTGAAAACTTAGAATAATAACGCCTAGAAACCGCGTCTGAAACAAAATGTATGCATAAACGCTCATGATCCTGTGTGCGTATGAAGCCGGCAGAAGTGAAAACCGCTTAACCCATTCACTGCCTCCCTAAAAAGTAACGACATTACCCCTATGCCGATGCCGCCTTACACTGATGCTAGCTCGCCCATCGGCGGGCCCAGCATGTCGGTTAAAAATAAAAAAAGGGTAAATAAATCGTAAAATAAAGCAGATCACGATGGCGTTGGGCTCAAGCACGAGAATTGAGACCCTAAATAAGGAAAATTTTGACACATGGAAAATTCAAGCCAGGGCCATACTCATCAAAAATAAATTATGGAGTCTTGTTGAGAAACCGCTGGATCTTGCGAAAGCTGATGAAGAGAAGAGAGAGAAGAATCTTTTGGCTCAATCTGAGTTAGTACTTTTAATTTAACATTCTGAATTAAAGCAAAGATTAAAAGACTGCCTAGTAAACCCAATGACACACCACGCACGACAAAACGACTCGAGATAGTGCACAGTGACGTTTGTGGTCCGATGACTCAAACTCTCGGTGGAGAGAAATATTTCATAACATTTATCGATGACTACTCTAGATACAGCCGAGTCTATTGCATAAAACAAAAAAGTGATGTATTGGACAAATTTAAACTTTACAAGGTAGAAATGGAAAATTTCACAGATAACAACATTATTAGTCTCCAGTCTGACAATGGTTTGGAATACTGCAATCAAAATTTTGACAATTTTCTGAAAGAGCATGGTATTACAAGACGACTTACAGCACCATATACACTACACCAGAATGGTGTTGCAGAACGCAAAAATCGTACCCTTTTGGAAAAGGCTAGGAGCATGATGATTGAATCCAAAGTTCCACCATATCCCAAGTTTGGTTGTCTTCAAGAGAGTTAATTTCGCTTGCCATTGCTTTGCGCCATTTGTCTGCTTCAACGCATTCAATCGCTTGTTTGTATGTGGTTGGCTCTAACATAGGTTCATCGAATTTGGATAATGTATGGCAAACGTTGCAGACAAAGTCACGGTATCGGCTTGGAGATCTAAGATTATCACGATTCCGTAGAGTCATCTCCGATTAAGATTCCCTTCTGAGCCTTTTTGTCCAACTTCTTCCGTTTCTCTTTTGGAAGGTGAGGGAAGCATGTCGTTCCAATCACACGCAAGTGTTTTATTCTTGGTTTTTTGCCATACCATACTTCATACGGTGATTTCCCATCGGGTCCTGGTCCCGTTCTATTCAGGATATATAACGACGTCAAAATCAGTTCAGCCCATAGGCTGGCTGGCATCTCTCCATGGGCGTACATTATGGCCCTTGCCATCTCCACAACAGTCCTGTTCTCTCGCTCAGTAGAATTCTGCTGTGGTGTGTAAGGCATCGTCAACCTCTGTATGATACCTTCTATTTGCAGTATGCTTCGAACTTCAGCATTGTTAAATTCACCTCCATTGTCGCTCAAAATCTCTTTCACTTTTACATCTTTGGCTGACTTTGACTTCAGCTAGCATTAGTGATAGCTTTTGGTGGACTTCCGACTTTTCTCGCATCACATATACCCAACGGTACGCGGTATGGACATCTTTGAATAGCCCGAAGTATCTATTTTTTCCGTAAGAATACGGGAAAGGGCCGCAAACATCTGTACAGATCAACTCTCCAGGTCGGGTTGCCTTCTCTCTGGTCCCAAATTTCAGTCGGTGAGATTTTCCATAGACACAACCTTCGCATAGATCCTTGTTCATCTCTGTTTTGATGTTCATTTCTTTCTCCAGTAACTTCTTTACATGTGCTTTGCTTTGGTGTCCAAAACGCTCATGATATAGTTGAAGAGGGTTCTGCGTAGATAACTGATTGATTTCTGCAGCCTTTAAACATTTCAATTCTAGTTTATAGAGATCTTCATGCTTTGCTCTCCTACCAGTTAGTCGCTTTTCGCCGTTCACCTTGAAAATGCAAGTCGTTGGAGTGGACTCGAATGTGCTGTTATCTGTAGCATCGTGCGCCGCAAGAACAGAGAAAAGATTTTTGCTTATAGTGGGTACATACCATACATCCTTTAACATAATTTGATGTACTTCACCATCTACTAGTGCCTTTGCTCTAATGGTGCCAATCCCTACTGCTTGGATTTCATTACCATTTGCCCCTCGTGCTGTATGCTTGCTCTTAAAATGGCTGAACTCGACAAAAAGATCGCCGTTGTTTGTTACATGGCTGGTTGCTCCATTGTCCACGTAAAAATTATTCGCATCTTTAGCTTCGTCACCAGTTATGGATAAGATAGTCATGTTGACATTTTTGGTGTCCTTTTCTGACTTCTTTGGTCTTCCATCACTGATCCATTTCTCACATTGTCTTACAAAGTGACCGAGTTTTCCACAGTATTTGCACTTTTTCTTTTTGGTGTCCTTTTCTTTGCCTTTTTCTTTGTTAATGGTTTTTGATTCCTTCTTTCCTGTCTTTACCCATAATGCTTCGGCAGTGCTGCTGCCTTCATCGTTTTCCTCCTTTCCTTTCACAAGAATTTGTTCATGGGAGCACAGCTGGACAGTGAGGTTATCGACTGTGCGTTCATTCTTCGTCATCAAAAGCCAGCTTGATTCGAACGTTATGTATTCCGGCGGTAATGTGTCAAGAATCTTGTAAATCAATAGCAAATCTGGCAGATCCTTTTCCAGGTCCAGAGCACTATGTAATTCATGCCATAAGTTCTTGAGCGTCGAAATATGAGTCGCCATATCATGCGTAGCATCTTTCTTGTATGAGAAGAAAGCCTTGCACATCGCGTACCTATTATCTACGGTGCAGCCTCCGTAAATACTGTGTAGTTCATCCCACATAGCCTTGGAGTAAGTACAACGCATAATTTTTTTGAGTACGTCATCTGGTAGGTTTGACGTTAACAGGACGGAAATTATGCTGTCGAGTTTGTCGAACTCACAAACTTCTGTTTCGTACTTCTTCTTGGCTTCTGCTGTGGCATCAGGCAGTAATAGATCTATCCATCTTGACTGCAGATCTCTTTCAAATTTTTCAGAACTTTGTTTTGGTTTTGCCACCGAAACGAAATATGCCAATATACACCCTCAGTTCAATTCACAAATTGATTATCTGCTACCATTTTGACGAATAAACAATTGATTGAGAAAGTTATTACGAGTTTCATTTGTAAGTTAGAATATACAACAATAGCTAGACATATCAAAAAGCACCGTGACATAATATGATTACACCTGTCACAGTAAAACATTCATAGACAATAAGATATTATACAAAGAAAGGTGCGTAGCCTTACTTCTTTACAGATTAGATTCTTTCCAGCCACCGGAACAAGCCGGCTTTTGCAAAGGTTACCGTAAACTACAAACACACAGTAAGGCAGGTTGTACGAGGCTCGTCTGTGAACATCACCGACCACCTCGAACTTCTTAACATGGAATTGACTGCCAACCTCAACTTCGGCGCTACCATCGAGCCGAAGACACTTATTGCGGCGAAAAACTTGGATATTCTGAACAGGGTCAAACGATACTTCACGCCTGGACAGCTTCTTACTCTTTACAAAGCTCGAATCCGATCGTGCATGGAGTATTGTAGCCACCTCTAGGAGGCCTCAGCCAAATACTAACTCGCTTCTCTCGACTGTAAAACGCAGAGCCAGGCGACTTATTGGAGGGTGCCATTTCGGTCGCATAATGTTTTTAGTTCTAATGTTGTTTGGCATAACAGTTTTGGCATAAATTATGATAAGCATAGTTTTATGAACGCAGAATGGTTTCATCAGCATAATTCTTACTTACTTTAATTTCCTTTAACATAATTTTATTCACCATAAAATTAAAGGGCATAATTGTTATACGTCTAAAGGCAATTTATCATAAACTGCATAATGGACTTATCCGTAACTATATTGTCTGTAACCATCAACAATTATGAGTTAAAATTTATATTTAAGTTAGCGTGTTTGGTAGGGAATTAGGTCCCGATCCCGACCTGCCGTGGTCACCTTGCCGTGGTACTATACTAGAGTATGTCGTATGCCCAGTTGTATGCCCAATACTAGAGTGCAATTTAGAGCCCGGAGGCGCGGAGGGAGAGCAGCCCCCGCCCACCGTAGCTTACCTTGCATGCTTGCTTGCATCTTGCTTGTATGTTTGCTTGCATGCTTGATACCATGCTTGCTTTGCATTGTTGCTTGCTTGCATGTTTGCTCGCTTGTTTACTTGCTTGCTTGTTTGCTTTGCATTTGCATGCATCGCATGTATGCATTGTACACTTTAACACAAAAGTATTTGGAATATATTTTGTGATAAAGATTGATATGCCAATAAATGTTATGATTAGTAAGTAATCATTATGGTGAAAAAATTTATGCAAAAAATATTTATACTGAAATACCATTATTACAAAAGAGGTTATAGGGAAAAAAAGTATGCGTAATGATTTATTCTGAATGAACGTTATGCGAAATGATGAGTATGCCAAAAAACGTTATGCAGCTCTAAAATATGCCTTTATGTTTTATGCAAACGAATATGGACCCAGTAAAGTCTGTAGAAAACCGACAGACAAGCAACCTTACGGCGGTGACTCAAACTATGTAGGTTTTAAACCAGCTCGTGGTCTCACGGGTCCATATTCGGTTGCATAAAACATCTGTGCTGCATAACCTCTTTCCGCCTTCTCCTTTTTTCCATCGGGTTACCAGACGTACTGCAGGCCGTCCATACCATTCATACTTGATTGCCATTCTAAAATTACGCCCAGAGCTCTTTAAGTCCTCTTTTAATATGCGAACCGCCAAGGAGTGGAATGCCCTGCCGGTGTCCGTTTTGCCGAGCACAAACAATCCAAACCTCTTCAAGCTTTAAGTGAACAGGCTTCTTCTGGGCGAACTCGCTCCATCTTAGACCTCATCTACGCCCTTCGGCCAGATTGAATTTAATATAAAAAAAGAAGTCCAAAGAGTATAATCAACCATTGTGTGTGTGATCCGAAATAGTGCTACTACCATTGACTTATATAGTACTTTATCGAGACCGTTTTTTGGTACACATTATTACTTGTTTTCATAACCTTTTCGCCAAAAAACTGTTTATTGGGCCAAAATACGATACTACTAGCCAAACCTTAGCTGATGAATGGCGATGGCCAATCGAACAAGGGCATTTCTTTTCTTATAGTGCAAGATCTGAGAGTTAAATATTTTTTTAAAGCCGACTGACTTGGTGACCACAACCGTGTAATGCGAGGACCGCTAGTCTCTTGGTTGGTGGTACGACTTGTTGTAAGTCCGCCTAGCTAGCTACCACCATCGCATCTAAGTCTGACGCCATAACAACAATGTTTTCAGCATTGCTGTGTTCCGGCAGTTAAAGATAAGATAGCCACTTCGTCAGTGATTGGGGATTCCGGGAGAGGCTCGCTTCCATCTTTCAGCCTTATCACACTCTAAAAAGTACTTATAGTCTAAAAATTATTAATTTTTGTATTCGACAAATAATATAAATTTAAATGCAAAGTAAAAAAGTAGTCTCACAAAATAAAAATAAAATTTAACTGTTAACCTTGGGAACACCTATATAAAAATAACAAATGTCCGAACAGCTGATCGAGTTTTGTATGAAAAATTATAAATATTTTGGTTTAACATAGATATTTTTTATCAAACTTTACTTATTCACACACATAAGCCTTTAGATTACTTTTTAAGTTCGCTTTATTTATTACTTGTATAGATAGAATTTCGAGACTTTTAGGTTTCTGACAATCTAAGAGTCATCAAAATAGGCTACTTACTCGCGATAATATCGACGCTTGAAGCCTGAACATGAATAATAATTTATACCGCGACAGCGTATTTTCAGGATTTTTCAGTACCTACTGACCGATTACCTACAGTTAATTTGTCTTAATTGGAACTACGTTGGAATGTTTGGCCTATCAGATAAATAAAAGAATTATCAAAACCGGTTAGGTACTAATCGGCAGAGTAAAAGTGGAACACACATTAAAAAAAAACCTTTTTTGAAGTCGGTTAAAAAGGGAAAAGCCACTAATTTATTTATTTACTAAATAATCACGAAATCCCGAAGTTTCTTGATCTATAAAGATAAAGCAGTTTGTCATCTTTATAGCTCAAATAAAATAAGTAAGTGGAAAACATCAATCATCAGAAAGTATTTTTGTAAAAAAGGTGAAATGGAAGATGGCAATTTATTTTGTATACAAAATCCACGCGTATGAAGTCGCGGGCATGTATAAATTTTATAATATTTGTTAATTTTACAAAAACTCACAAAAGGTTTGTTACTTCTGAATACGAGTCTTGCCCGCCCATAGGCGCGCTCGGCATGAGAGGTCAGAATTGGCTTTTTTCAAAACTTCAAATATCCACAGGCCGTTTAAGTAGCCAATAAATTATAATAAAACAAATCATTAGACAAAATCTCATAACTTTCTGATGTTATTTCGAAAACTTATTGAACTTTAAAATCCAACCGGCCATGGGCTCTCATAAAAAGGTTTATTACTTCTGAATACGAGTCTTGCCATAGGCGGGCTCGACATGAGGTCAGAATTGGCTTTTTCAAAACATCAAATATCCACAGGCCGTTTAAGTAGCCAATTAATTATAATAAAAGAAATCATTAGACAAAATCTCATAACTTTCCGATGTTATTTAGAAAACTTATTGAACTTTAAAATCCAACCGCCCATGGGCGGTCTCGGCATGGGAGTTAGAAATTTTTGCACGCCAATTGGCGGGCTCGGCACTGAATGGGTTAAACGAAAATAACGATCAAAATCCACTATATCTTGACCACAACTTCATACAAAGTTCATACCAACTTGATTTGGCAGGTAAATCCATTAAAGCATTATGAAAGTTGGTAGTAATGAGAGATCTTTATATAATGGTTGTTATTAACAACTAATATACGTAGATCTTTCAAGTGTGAGAATGTAATTTGAAATAGGTCAACGGTAAATGGTCTTACGAAGTTTTGATCGGGGTCACGTGTCCTAACGACTTTTCAAATTTTTTACCCATCCCAAAAATTTAAAACTCTGATGTGCTCAACGCTGCTAAAGAAGTGTTCACTTCAAAAAGTGAATGCGAACAATAGTGTTATCACTGTGTTAGACCATCAGTATTTATAACAAACATTACACACCCATTCCAAATATTCGAGAATTTCGACTAAAACTTGAATTTGTAAGAAACAAGATGGAAGAACAGACAAAGACAAAAATTCATAGAATTATTTATATTTGCCTAAAATTGTACATTCACGCACATACACACAGTAAATGTCATTAAAAACAATATCCTTTTCAGTCGGCTCAAATACAAATAAAAAATACAAAATGGCACTACCACCATACTACTACATTTGATATTGTTTGGGGTACAGCATTTTCTTATTTAAATTTCGTCGAAAATACAATATTGATTTTAACAATTTACGAAATAATATTATATATTTTTATCTTACAGTCATAGCAAAAGCAAAAGGGAAAAAAATAATATAATTATTCAAAATGAAAATATTTATTGTAGAATAAAGAAAAATAATACTTGACCCATGTCAAATTTGTAAATCTACATTGTATGAATTATTTATCTTATTATAAATCAAGAGATTACAAGTAGGTACCTAGAAGTCTACAAAATGAATCTTACAAATTATACCTTAAAGTTGTACGTGTCTAAGGAGAGCTAGGTCAGGCCAACATTTATTCATGCAAGATGTTCTACAAAATATTGGAAAAAATGTTATTAAATAACCAAATTTATTCTTTAATAACTGCTTGTTTCCATCAAAGTTTTTAAATCTCAAATTCTTACATGATTAAAGTTTGGATAGACAATTTTGTTTGAGAATTTTGTAATGCCAAGATAACCCCATGCCATTATCATTAAATAAAATGCTTATATGCCAACTTTTTTAATAATGTTAACATCTACAATAAACTTAATGTATTGGTGGCAATGAAAACAACAAGAGTTATCGTGACAAACAATTTACACTAAAGTGTGTGTATTGTGTCAGAATCAAAACACATGTTACTGGTCAGAGCCCTCTTCTTCTTCATCATCCTCCTGTTCCTCTTCAGTTGAGGCAGCATCCTTCTTGGGGGGGGCAGGGTCCTTGCGTGGTCGTCCACGACCCCGACCCTCAACTGGAGCACTCTGAAAAGTTGTCAATGAGCCTCATAACTAATCTGTAAATTATCTAAATAAGCGCTGCTAAGAATAGGGGTAAGAGTTCTGTTTACCTTTCCTTTAGCAGCTCCCTTTTTCTTGGAACCTTTAGGCCGGCCTCGCCCTCTTTTTGCTACTGGTGCCTGTTCATCATCAGATGACTTTGCAGATTCTTTCGTTTTTACAGGCGCTGGTGGTCGACCTCGTTTCTTGGTATCTCCTTTAGCTTCCTAAAATATTTCAATATGGTTACACAAAAGATAAAAAATGACATTAATAAAAAGGTCTTATTCATAATAATTTATAAACTGACCGCTTGTGTTCCATTAGATTTTGGTCTACCACGTCCTTTCTTCTCCACAGCTGTAGAACCATCATCAGACATTGCAGTCAAATAATACTTGAATAAATTGGTATAAATCTGAAATTAAATTTAATATTATGAATAAGTAGGTACTAGAATAAACATATTTTATAAAACAATAGTTTAAAGAGATTAGGTAGGTACTACAGTCAGTAAGAGAACTGAGCTGGCAAAATTAGAGTAGGTACCTATTGAAGTGGAAAATGTAAGAATTTTAATCTGAATACTGGTTATTAATAATTCAATGTCGTTAACAAAGTAATTTCATATCTAAATACAAAGAAAAAAATACGAAATGTCAACAACCGCAACAGACGCCAAGCGGACCAATTAAATTATAGATCGTCATATCAGCTCCACGAGATATCTTGAAATATACAATCACACCAAGGAAACTCTCAAAAATAAATAGATGATACCCGTTCATATGAGTAATTAATTAGTGAGCTTGTAATAATGGAAGAAAATTTATGAAAGGTGACCAACCAAGCCAAATAATGGAGGCGGCTAGGTCTCTGTAAATAACGGAATGGATGTACGCAACATACGAACACTATGCAAAGGTTAAAAATACAAACAAAATTTATTAGAAAACAAAGGAATTGAGGAATATTCTTAATATGTATAAAAATTACTTACAAACTGTTTACAGCGTACAACAACGCTAACGCTATGCCCAAAGAGGATCTATGTATGGCGGGCAAGCAAAACGATAACGAACGATGGACAGACAACCGGCGCGGCGGCGATGTTTGTTTGGCGTCTTTGTAGATGGCGCCGCTAAGCCGCTAGATTATCGTTTCACCATTTAACATGAAAGCTTATAAGTTACAGCCTTAAAAAAATAGTAACGTGCTACTTATTATGTCTTCGATTAACATTCACAATGAAGAATGTGCCTTTACTTCTCTTAAATATTACTGTAAATACTCAAAAATGTAAGTACTACAAGGAACGTATTTAAAACTTACCGCGCCAATTAATGTTGCCATCGTAAAGAAAGATAGGTTCTGGGCATAGTAGATCATCCAAAAAGATCCATAGAACATTGTGTGTTTTCAAAAATGAAATATAACAGCTAGCATTTTTTAGGTTTGCATTTGTTTGTTTGATATCAATTTTGAGCACAAAATATGTTCTATAAAGCATAGGGCCTAGAACCGGGAATAATATAAAAAACGGAGGCACTTTATTAGGTATATATAGTATTTGAATCATTGGTGGCATGCATGGGTTTTGATTAACTGGAATCTTTTCAGAATAAATACTAATAATGAAGAGTCTCTATTTTCAATATTATTCCCGGATCTAGGCTACCCACTGTTTTTTTATCCATTTTCAGGGTAATCTAAATTACAACAAAAATTATGGTAATAAATTTAAAAAGAGAATATTCTCTATAGTGTAAGGTAAGATAGCGCTACATAGACTTTTTGATCTTAAATCTGAAGTAGGTATTGGCAGTGTTAGTTCCACCTTTACCTACAACTTCATAAGGGTGACCACGTATTATAGTAATTTATTATGGACGTCTTTTTTATTTATTTGGATCACCACAACATAACACAAAAAACAGACATACCAACTAATACATAGTAGATATATCTAAGTAGTAGATTCGGCGCCACAAACCCAAGTTCCATTTATGCAGCGCGGGGGGCAATTCTCGCGCCTTCGACATCTCGAATTCGACATTTTTTGGGAGCCAAAAATCAATATTAAAAATCACTGAAAACAATCTTCGACATTATAGGATTGCCAAAGATCATTGAAACTAAAGGATTTTTAGAGTAGTAGAGTTTTAAATTACATTTTCAAGAAATAATGTTTGAAAAATGTCGAATTCGACATATCTCAGCGCGAGAATTTACATTATTACATCTGGGGGAGATGTCGTTAATAAATAATAAATAACATTGAAAAAACAAGACATATTGCAATTGCAATGGAAGAACTTCTATGTTTAGTTCTATCGAAATTCCGCGGGACTGACTGGCATGGCGCCGCCGCCGCCGCGCGCCCGGCGCCGTCTCAACTCAAGTAGTAGTTTAATAGATGTAATCTATGATCAAACGAACTTACCAGGGGGCCGATTCTCGTGAAGTGCAACATAAATGTCGAATCGACGTAATGTCGATTATTCAATGTCTAACGAAAATGTCACTGAAATCTCAATATTTCCTGAAAATTATATTCTCGCACTCGGTAGAGATGATAGATAACAACACGTTCGGTTTTTATCGACTGTAATCGACAAATGTATGAATTAAATAAAAGAAGAGCTTTTTACTTAATTTTACATTTGCAAAATATAAGATTTTTTTGATATGTTAATAATTTTATTTTTGAACTGTGAAAATTCTCGCGCTGAAATATGTAGAATTACACATTTTTAAAACCATAATTTCTTTATTGAAAGGTAAATAAAATCTTTACTACGTACATCTTATGTTTTAGCGCGCATTGTTCATTGAAATAAAACAACTTTTACGAAAATCAAACGCGCTATATTTCCACGAACTAAGTTGTAATTGTCCGTATTTTTAGGTTTCTTAGGGGTTTAGGTTTAGGTTTTTCAGCTGTAAAGGTGCCGAAACGTCGGGAAAATCAAAAAACCCCTATCACGTTCCCCGCGCACGTTGGCAGAGCGGTATTTCAGGCAATTATATACCGCAGGCAGTACTGCGACAAGAGAGTATAGTATTACAAAACTGTGCCACGAAATTGATAGACGACTCACTTTCTAGGTCTGAAACAATTTAACTTTATTTCTAATTCTAAGTCCAGAATTCTCGATCTCTGCTTCAGCAATCAGCCTCTCATTGTCACACGCTCACTGCAGCCCCTGCTGAAGGAGAGTGGTTATCACCCTTCGCTTCGTATTAATGTATTAGATTTAAAGTGTAAGCAGTTCAAGAGTAACAACACCACTCGCTTTAACTTTTACAAAGCGAACTACGATAATATTAATAAATACTTTTCTAAAATCAATTGGGTAGATCAAATAAGCCTATAGAAAAAGCGGTGCACACATTATATAGTAAGCTGCAGGAGTGTTGTGATTTATGGGTGCCTGTTTCTAACGGCTCTAAAGCTGTCTTGTTATCCAACTTGGTACTCCCGCGCACTAATCAAAATTAATAAACAATAAAATAAAGTATATACAAAATGGAAGCGCTTCGGCAACCCCAGGGGGCCAATTCTCATGACGTGCGACATAAATCTCGAATCGACATAATGTCGAATATTCAATGTCTAACAAAAATGTCACTGAAATCTCTATTTTTCTTAAAAATGGTATTCTCGCATTCGGTAGAGATGACATGTCCAAAGATTTTTAAATGTCTATAACGACACGTTCCGTTTTTATCTATTATGTTAACTTTTAAAGTCAAAGTCAGTCAATAGTCACTTAATTTTCCATTTACACATATAATTTTATTATCAAATATGATAAAATAATGTTACTAACAATATTTTTAACAGATGTTTTTGTTACATTTTCTTAATAATTTTATCTTTAAAACTGTGAATTTCTGCTTGATACGAAACGCGGGTGTCCTTGTCATGTCAGCTGTCTTTACAGAAAACAGGGGTACCAATCATGCATCAAAGGAACTATTTTTTGGAACGTATTTTATAACATATTATATCTGTCAGATCAGAAGATTTAAGTGATTGAGTTAAATAAAATAAAATTTTGTGACATACACTGTGGTGTAAAAGTCGAAGGTTATACACTATCGCAAACATTTTCCATAATAATTGATAATAAATATTTTAGAAATTTATCTTATTCTTGTTCCAAATAATCATTATTTATGAATATTCTGTTATTTATTATTTTTTCAATACAGTACGAAATTAAACTTCAAATTGTTTTAATTTTTATTTTTTAGTTTTAATTTTAATTCATGGATAGTATAAGATTTTACGAACAAAACATTTCTAACGGCAACGAGGAATATCCGTAGCAGTTTTCGCCTATTTCACCATGTTTTCTATTAGTAAATTCACATACATTTATGAAAAGTTCATTTCCCGACATTTTAAATAATAACTTCCATTAAATTATTCCTTTAAAATAAATACAAAACAAAGAAAATAAGACAAGTCGACTATATACTGTTCGACATTCGATCTCGAACGCTACCGACCACTCGAGGCATGTCGAACGCTGGTAATAGACATATCTCTACCGTGACATTGCGAGAATACAAAAATCTGTTTACGTTCGACATCCGCCATGTTTTTTCGACAAATCTCTACTTCGACATGATCTCTATTGAGTGAGAATCGGCCCCATTAAGATAAGTTTTCTTTACTTAGAGATAGAGTTATAAGAATGTAGGAAGAGTGTTTTTTGTGTTACCATAAGGTAAAAAGGTAGTGATTACTTGCTCAGTGACCATAAGGCATAATCCGAAATATTTTTGGACGTATGTCAAGTCCGCCTCTTGGAAGTGGCTATCACAGATTAGGTATTTTACTACGTAACAGATGCGACAGTGACCTTTTCCCTAGTTTCCAATTGTACCGTTTTGGCGCTAGCGTGCGCTGCACATATTTGACAGTACAAGGACTAGTGCTTGACACAAGTCGATAATTAAATATCGATATTTTAGTGACGTCCCTGTTCTATCGATAAGAATACAGGGTAGGGTAGGGTAGGGCCTATGAAAGGATTTCCGATTGTCAAACTTAAAAAATAAAGTTTTGTTTTTAAATCATTTATTCAATTATTTTTTTCTTAGGCGGTAAACCTTATATTTCTAATATGCGGTTTTCTGGACGTCTCCCACTTTGTTGGCGTATTTCTCCTATAAATCACCTTTTAAAATTGTATTTAAAATATTGCACCAATTGTGGACATGAAGCCTTACGATATATTTTAAAAATATATTTTTCATCATAATATTTCTATGTGTCATTACATCCCAACCAGGAAAACTTTAACATATTTTCTAATGTTGTTATTAAACTTCGCCCAATATTCTTTTTGTTACCATTTTTATTTAAATAATTAAAGATAAAATTACTCGCATCTCTATATAGTATTATGAGTTTTGGACTAGGGTACACTAAATTGTTATTTTTAACATTTTGTATTCTCGTTGCCTAATATATGAATAAATCTGTGTTCCAGCAGCTCTTACATTAATATTTTTTTTTAATTTTCCTGCATATAAAACCTGCCGTATATACCAAACATTGGACTTTAACTTTTTCTAAAATAACATCATCTTTTGTTATTGACCCACTGATGTTACTTAGGCATTTGCTTTCCTGTGAAGTGGATGGTATTGAGTGAGCACTTACATTTTCATTAACATTATCTTCAAATAGAAAATTGGCATCTATAAGTGTATCTCCATTATCCACTTCACAGTTAGCATATTTTGAGTGAGGGCTCAATAAATTAGACAATATAAATGATTTAAACGCATAAATAAAAGTATTCGCATCGGGATTTACGTAGCGATAATTTAGAGCCCTCACACGTCCAAAAAATTCTGCAGTGGGTCTTGGTTAATATTACGATAATAAAATTTTACAGCATATTTGTCAAATAACAATTTAGTTATCCTAATAAAACTCTCTAATGTTATTATCCAACTATCAAGAAATGGTACCCGCACAAGTTGACATTTTCCTGATTGTAATGCAACTTTACTGTTTGTGTCTTCAAATTTCATTTCTTAATGGCTTCTGTCCAAAATTTAATGTGCGGTTTGTTTATTTTCACGGCTTTTCTTAGTTTCCCTTTAGTCGCACCGCCGTACCGGGATAACAATTGACGCTGTCAAGAAGTTGGTCAAAGAATTCGAATAGTGGTTGAAGTGCCACCACCAGTGTGAAGGTTATCTGAAAATAAAATATAAACTGATGACTTGGAAGTAAAAGATGTGCATTTCAGACTACACAAAATGTATTTTTTTTACAAATTGATTGTAACACTCGAGAGTCTTATAATTTAAATTCGACTGGAGAATTTCGTCAATTTTGTGTATTAATTGCGGCCGATATATTTTTTTATAGTAAAGAAAACGTTTCTGTGATTGGCAAAAATGGAAAAGAAACCATTGCAGTCATTCAGGGTCCGATTTGTATATGGAAACTACATTTGATTTTTTTTGCTATTACCCATCCATCCATTATCCATAACAGGTACTTAAATGTATTATTGATGATTTGATGACCTCTTTTACATTTAATGATTCAAAATCTCCTAATGAGCGTATAAATATGCAATGACATAGCGCTGAAAGGTTAAGACGGCACCATACTTAACCTTTCAGTGCCCGTATTATGAGACACAATAGATTTTTCATTGTTCTCTGGACACCGGTGTCCGAAAATTAGATAAAAAAAAATATACATAACTAACCTGTATGTTCATAAAGAGTAGGGATTTCTACTTTGTTGCTAATGATGCATAAAGGTTGCTCTGCCACTTCTGTAAATGGAAAACACAACATACTCTTTAGATGAAATAATAACACGTACAATCAAATTCTAAGCAATTTAAGCATTTGCCCAATGTAGATGTAACATTCAGTTAAAAATACATTATTCATTTAAAAAAAATGCTTGTTCACTAGTTATGGTTAAATATATAGTAATTAATTACAAAATAATTATTGCGAGTTGTTTAGAATATTTTATCTAACCTATAGGTAGGTACTGGAAATATTCTTCCACAATTGTGGTGATTGTTTCAACTACTAAGTTTTGCATTGGTTTCTTTATGTTTATATATTTCTGGATCTTTTATAAATAACACATACCTTTATGTATTTCCATAGCTATTGGTATAGCTTGATGGGATGCTCATGAAAATCTTCACCTGAAAAAATATTATATTGCTTTTGTAAGTCATTTGTAAAAAAAATAAAAAAGAATCATAGTTTTGCACTGGTTTCTTTATGTGTATTTCTGGATCTTTTATAAGTATCACATACCTTTATGTCTTTCGATAGCTATTGGTATAGCTTGATTTGAACATGAGGGGTGCTTATGAAAATTATCACCTGAAAAAGAAATTATATTGTTTATTACAGTTATTTGTAAGTTTTAGCACAATTTTTTTTTAAAATGACATTCCTTTTTCAGTCTGTTTTGAAGTAAAAAGTGACAGAGCAATGTTTTAAATATATTTAGCGCTAACCATATTTAATTTCAGTGAGTTATTGAGAAATATGTACATAATAGAATGTTGAGTAACTTATGGAAAGATATAGGAAGGTTGTTTTGCTATTGTCATATATTTCACTTATATATTTTTCATTAATGAGACATATTTCTGATTTAATAAAGAAACATTATTAGTTTGTGAATAGCTCAAATATTGTGAAATACAATGGAAAATGGTTTATAAAGTACATACCTGCCCTTCCAATGACCAATAAATCATCTGTAACATCATCATCCTCATCAGCTTCCTGTTTGTGATAATTGTGATCACTCAGAGAATTTTGGACTGAAACAATCAATTATATGTTTATATAAGCTATATTATATTAGACTTATTATCCCGATAAGGTAATGTAATAGAAATCACAAGGCATGATTCACAATAGAATCATGCAATAAACATATCTTTCATTAAACATATTGGGCAAAGATATTGGACGAGTGAAATACCACCTTTATATAGCACAAGATTTTATTTTAAAGCATAGCCTTGTTTGATTTATCTTTCTACACTCTTTTACATCAGGGCTCATAGTATATGGTTAAGCAGAAGAGCGCTTTCTATTTGCTGAGCTGAGCTCACCTAAGTGAGTACGTCAAAATGTTTTGAACAAAATTATTGTATATGGCGTGCATTCAAAATAACTATGTGCAACTTAATAGTGAAGCGAAAAGTGAAAACGCAAAAGGAAATTGCTAAAGATATTTTTTATGTAATGTTGTTAGGACTCACCGGATTCACCAGAAGATAGCGGCACGCCGTGCGCTATTTCGTCATCCGTAAATAGGCATGGATACGAATAGCGAATTCTCTTGCCTTCTTCGTCAAACTGGTGTTTGTCAAAGTGTTTTTCACAAACACGTTTTCGAAGTAGTTGCTCTTTAGAGAGTCCGATGAGGAGAGAGTTAGTTGGCACCAGGGAAGACATCCACAAGTTCCTTAGAGAATCGTTCTTGGGGAACATATAAAGCCGATGCGTCTCACTAGTTGCGTTGCAACCACCGACACAACACTTAAATAGTCCCATTACTTTAGTTTTACGACCTTTTAAAGTAGCACACTGTAAAAGACTGATAGTATTGTATCAAATAACTGAGGAGAAGTTGGATATTTTGGATCTTAACTCAAGCAAAATGCGAGGAAATCAGGAAATAACAAAACACCAGTGGCAATGTCAATCAAAAAGTAACGTAAATCTAAATTAGTTTTTAAATAAACGTCAACGTCACGTCACGTCACGTCAAAACGAACAACATGGCGTCTCAAAATGGCGTCAGAAACCTAGCGATTGCAGCGCCAAAACGGTACATTTGAGAACTAAGGTGTCACGCCAAAACGGTACATTTGAGAACTAAGGTGTCATAGGCCTGGTGGCTATACCAAAACTTTCTAATGAAAAAGATCTTGTTTCAGAAGGCCAGGATATTTGTAATGCATTTATATATTTTTTTAAAGTGTATTTGTTTCGCCTACGCCAAATGCTGCCCCATTATCCTTTGAGTGCAATTGCCCAACAAGCAAAGTAATCCTATCTATTAAAGATTATAAGCATATCTCTACTTATAACGTTCTTTTACAGGCATTGTTGTAGACTTTTTTACTTATTATAGCATTCTACAAGCCGTAACATGCTCAAGCGCATTAGTTTTCATATATCAGTCTTATAGTTTTCTGCAAAACTAACGAACAGAACAGTTACAGGATACTTTTACTCATAGTAACATTTCACAAACTTATATACTCTCTAGAGCATTTGTATTTATTTCACAGTCTTCTATTTAACTACAATATTGTCTTATAAGATAATTGATAAATAATACAATTTTAGTACCTTACGGCATTTGTATTTTATTGAAGTGACAGATTGACAATCAACAATACGTTGTTATGGCAAAGACCAAAAAGAGTATATCTGCATATCCAAAGAAGTATATAACAGTTTCTCCCTGCCTATTCAATGTTGCGGCGGCAGAGTGGTGCTGCCAGCAACTGGTTCAGGTGACGTCGCCATAGATCACCATTGTCCGTTTGAATCTCGTAATGAACCTGGCCCAGGCGTCTAGTTACGGTACCGAACTTCCAGCGAGATACTGGACTTGCATAATCACGTGCCTGTACGCAATCGCCACAGGCGAACTCTCTGACGGCCACAGGCTGTGTGTGATGTGTTGGAGTGGACTCCACTGGCCGGAACATGGCGTGCAGCTGTGTCCTTATTTCCCTTCCGAACATCAAATCGTACGGGTTCCGTCCGTTGTCGGTTGGGGTTTGTCTAAGTCGGGTCTTTACTATCAACAGTTTGTCCACGAGGCTACCTCCCTCCTCCTCCAGACTTCTTATCGCCCGTTTTATGGTCTGGACGAATCTTTCAGCCTGTCCATTTGTGGCTGGGTGGTATGGCGCTGACGTCTTGTGCACAACCTGTCTGTCCTTTAAAAACTTTTCAAATTCGTGAGAAACAAACTGGCGGCCGTTATCGGAGACTAATATATTTGGTGTCCCAAATGTACAAAATAACTCTTTGAGTTTCTGTATGCACCAGGTACTTGTTGTCAGTTTGGTGGGAATTATCTCAACCCATTTCGAATAAGCATCAACTATAATTAGTAATTGATACCCATAGATCGGGCCAGCGAAATCTATGTGGATCCTTTGCCATGGCCCCTTCGGGTATTCCCAATGATGTAACGGGGCCTTTTCAGGTTCGTTTTGTTGAAGTCTGCATGCTCGGCATGATTTCACTCTTACTTCTATGTCTTTGTCAACTCCTTTCCAATGAACGAAGCTGCGGGCTAATAGTTTCATCTTGACAATACCTGTATGCCCATGATGTAATTCATCCAACACACGGTTTCGGAGGGCTTGAGGAATCATGACCCTTGTTCCTTTCAAGATGCACCCATCTTGTAGCGTCAACTCGTTATCCTTGTACCCAAATTCTCTTACTGATCGTCCCAACTCTAGAGCACGTCGCAAGGCTTTGCATTCCAGGTCTCGTTCTGTTTCGGCTGCTATTGTATTCGGCGAGATATCTATAGTGTGGATCTGACCGAGCTGGAATATGTGATGGCGGTCTACTTTGTTAGTAGGTTCATTTTGTACTGGAAATCTGGATAGGTAGTCTGCATTCGAGTTGTTAGCTGACGTTCTGTATTCTATCTCGTAGTCGAATCCAGATAGAAAGTGGGCGTAGTGGAACAATCGCATTGTGCTCATTGTTGGTAAAGTTTGGTGTGGGTGGAATATTGTAGTTAATGGTTTATGGTCTGTTACTAGAATAAACTTCCGCCCATAGCAGTAATGAAAAAACTTTTTTAATCCCCAATGTATGGCTGTAGCCTCTTTGTCTATCTGACTATAGTTCTTTTCACTTGCTGATAGGGATCTTGATGCGAACGCAATCGGCCTTTCTGAGCCGTCACGAAGGCGATGTGATAGAACTGCACCAAGTCCTAGTGGTGATGCGTCTGTGGCGAGTACTAGTGTCTTATTGGGATCGAAATGTATGAGTACCCTTTCGCTCAAAATTACTTCTTTTACTGTCATATAGGCATTTTCACACTCAGTTGACCATTGGAATGTTGTCCCTTTCTTCAAAAGCTTATTTAGTGGGTTTGTTATTGACGCTAAGTTAGGTATAAATTTGTTATAAAAGTTAGCCATGCCTAGAAATGTCCGTAGCTGACCAACATCAGTTGGTCGTTCAGTTTTTATGATGGCGTTGATCTTGTCTTTGTTTTTATGTAGGCCGTCTTTGTCAATGATATGTCCCAGATAGTTAATACTTTTTTTGAAAAAGTGGCACTTGTCTTTGTTCACTCGAAGGTTACTTTCTTTCAGTTTTTCTAAAACTCGTCTAAGTCTTTGTAGTAGTTGATCTTCGCTTGATCCTTGTATTATAATGTCGTCAAAGAAACATTTGACGCCTTCCAAGCCCTGTAGGAGCTGATCCATAAATTTCTGCCAGAGGCTTGGAGCTACTTTCACTCCAAACATGAGTCTGTTGACTTTGTAAGTCCCTTTGTGTGTACTTAGTGTCTGCAACATAGCGCTGTCTTCGTCCATAGCCATGTTTAGGTAGGCTTGAGTTATGTCTAGTGTACAAAATATCTTTCCTCCATTCATTTCTGCGAATATATCTTCGATCATAGGTATTGGGTATTGTTCATCTTGTATGACCTTGTTAAGAGTAACCTTGTAGTCGGCACACAGCCTGATGCTACCATTTGGTTTGACCACCGGCACTACTGGTGTGCCCCACTCTGAGTGGTCTATCTTACTTATTACACCTACGGAGCACAGTCGTTCTATCTCTTCGTCAACTTTCTCCTTCAATGCGTAAGGGATTCGGCGAGGTTTGATAAATATTGGTTGGACATTTTCTCTAAGATTGAGGTGTCCTTGATAGTTTGGAATCTTGCCGAGGTCTGGTCTAAATACTGACGTCTTGTATTGTTCAAGTAGTTGATCTAATTTAGATGTCGTCGTCACAGGTTGTACAGAACGAATGTCAGCCAAGTCAAAGGAATCCAATTCCTTCATCCAACTTCGACCAAAGATTGGATCAACGTTTGTATTTATGAGGTATAATTTTCCATTAAATTCTTTGTTTTGATACCTGCACTTTACGAATGCAACTCCAGCTGGTTTGATGATTTCGCCTGTGTATGTTCTTAGCTTGATGTCTGTTTTAAAAATTTTGTTGCCAATGTTAAGTTGTTTGTAGTCCTTTAGAGCCATGGAAGATAGTGTAGCTCCCGTGTCAAATTCCATTTTTGTTTTCGCATTTTCAATGTATACTGTAATTATGTATTTTTCAGAGGATTCTCCTGAGATAATGTTTATGTCGCATGAGCTTTCCACGTCACTCACTGTTGGGTCTTCAATCTGGTTCGTGTCTCGGTTCGTGTTGCTGGATGTGATGTAGCCGGACCGCTGTAGGCATACACGAGCAAAATGGCCAAGTTTCTTGCATTTCCCGCATATCACATTTGTAGCTCTGCAATCACTGTTGACTGGGTGCGCAGGTAAACCGCATCGAAAACATTTACCCTTCAAGTCGTCTGCTGTTAATGGTTTTCTCCTCGGTGTTATGTGTTTGTAATTGTTTGTAGATAGTTTGTTCACTTGATCGTGTTCAGGTTGTTGGTACTTGCTAGTAGACATCGTATCATTTTCAGATTTCCCCATTTCGATCGATGTAGCTATCTGTGTTAACGATTTAAATGTAGGTGTCGAACGATCTTGCAGAATTTTGGTGCGAGCCTCGCCATCCTTTAGCCCTCGTATGAACTGAAGGGACAAAAAGCTCTCCGAGGTATTCTTTTGACAATGTTGACATTTGAACTCACAGTTGTTCGCTAGTTTCTTTAGCTCTATTGCGTATTGCGCTGCTGTCTCATCAGGTCTCTGAAGTCGCGAAATAAAATTGTGCTGCGATGCCCACACACTAGGTTTAGGATCTAGATATTCATCGAGGGACTTCGTCAAGTCTTCGAATGTCATGTTCATCGGATCTTCTGGAGATGTGAGGTTGCAAAGCTTTTCATGTAAGTTTGGGGATAGCGTCGAAAGTAGAACGTAGGTTTTCATTTGTGGTTCGACAGTTTTGTTAAGACAGAAATATACTTTTAATCGCTTGATGAAATTGTCAAAGGTCTCGTTTTCTTGTAACGGTTGAAACTGTATTTTAGGTGTATTCTTGTCGTACGAAGTTGGGTGAGGTGGTGAGTCGTGTTTATTCAATTTTTTTTTTGTGAGGAAGATTGATAAAATGTTAGTGTGTAGTTCCTCGAAAACGTACCTATATTCTTGTTCTGTTTCGAACGCCGTGTTGACCAGGGATGTGTCCCCTTCAATTACATCTTGAAGATCACGAAGCCTTTGGATCGTCTCCTGTAGGTTTCGTAGTCGAGCTTCGATGTCCTCGTCAGACATCGACGCCTGTGTTTCTACCTGAGTTTTCAGGCGTGTGAGTTGTCCGCGGAGTGTTCCGCGTAGTTTTTTAGCTTTTTCCATCGTCGCCACTGATAAATAATACAATTTTAGTACCTTACGGCATTTGTATTTTATTGAAGTGACAGATTGACAATCAACAATACGTTGTTATGGCAAAGACCAAAAAGAGTATATCTGCATATCCAAAGAAGTATATAACAATAATTATAAGAATAAATATCTTATAATTGATTACAGAAATATTATATAGTCTTGAATAATCTTTTGTTCCTATAGTAGTATTTTGTAAGAGAACAAGGTATTATAATACACTAAGCTGAGATTATTATAAGTTTGCATAGGATTAGTCTTGTTTGAGATTCTTATAAAGGCAATTCTACTTAATAAGAGCGATATTAGATCAAACAACCGTATAAGCTACTAGATAAATCACTTTATTAGTATGTTAATCTCAGCCTTTTTTTCTGATTCAATTGGCCTAATTCGACGTGACAAAATTGTTTAATATTAATTTTCTTTGCATAGATGTTAGTCATTTATCAATTTCGTCATTAAATCATATCAAAGCTAGTTTATAGGTTAGTAGACATTTATAGGTTAGTGACAAAACATGGCGACTATTCCTAAGAATTGTCGAACCTATTGTCTAATCATAAATATACCATGCGCTATTTTTGAAAGGGCGTTGTGAAATCAACCAACTTTTGGTAGACATTTACAATAAAAATGACTTCCCCGGCGATTTCACACACTACATTCACAATATTTTGTCATACCAAATACCTAATTATTATAATGTTTATTTAATAGGAATCATGCTAGCGTTTTTTAAATATTATTATTTTTATTACAAAACGACTGCATCAACCAGCCGACACATCAAAAACGTACTTATAACTAAGTTCATTACAAGTGCATTATAAACATGATTGCTTTAGTAGGATACTTATGTTAGTTACTGTGAGTGTCTGTGTTTAAAAATGTCTAGTCCAAGAACATTATATAAGCAATTGTACTTTTCCAAGTATGTTATAGCGCTTAGTAACATTCTTTAAGTCGTTTATAAGATAATTATAGAAATAATAACTCCTTTAACTGCGCCCAAATCCTACCGCGCAAGTGTCGTCGCCATCGACATCGACTTCATTTGACAGATGGATGTGACACATTGCTCTTAGTCTTTGGTAAGTTTTCATTTGTGTCAAAAAGAAGCAGCAATGTGTTACATCCAATCTGTCAAGTGAAGCCGTTTTCAATGCCGACGCCACTTGCGCGGTACGCGGCCATGTTTATAACATGCTACAAGTTTCTTTAAAGAGAGTATAGAAGTAGTCTTGAAGATAGTTATAAGAACTGATTTTGCTAGTTGGGTGCAATACTTATTGCAATGATTTAATATCTCGTATACACGTCTCGGCTGTGTAGTGTCGGCTTAGAATAGCACTACCCCCTCTCATCCCGTGGGTGTCGTAAAAGGCGACTGAGGGACTCGGCCTTTAGGAGATGGGCAGCAGCGTCTCCTACGAACTTGGCCATACTGCGATCGCCAACCCGCCTGCCAAGCGTGGCGATTACGGCAAACCCCCCCTTTTGGGGGAGGCCTATACCCAGCAGTGGGTGTTGTGTTAAGTGGCTGAGATGACGATAAACGTCTCTCCAGAACGGTGGAAAAACATCTCCGATACTTAGATAATTCCAAAGGCGCTAGCTGTGACGGGGTTCCCCCAATATTTCTTTCTAGATGCACAAAAAGCTTGGTTGGCTCTACCTATTTCGATTCTTTTCTCAATCTCTCTCAAAGAGTGTACTTTCCCTTCACTGTGGAAATGTGCTCACATCATCCCGATACACACAGAAGAATCCAAGTCAATGATTTGCAATTACCGACCAATATCGATTCTTAATACTATCCGATTATTAATCGAGGTATCTCATCCTCACATGGTTTTTTGAAGGGGCGTTCTACGGTATCAAACCTGTCAGTTTTCACCACTTATGTCCTAAACCAGATGGAAAATGGAGGACAAATTGAAGTGATCTACATGGACTTTGAAAAAGCCTTTGTTCGTGTGGACCACATCATTCTGATCCAAAAGTTGGCATTACTGGGTATACATGGAGACCTTCTAAGATGGATCACCTCTTACCTCACCAACCGTTCTCAGGCAGTAGTACTTGGAGGATATAAATCTGACTACATAACCGTGCCTTCGGGAGTACCGCAGGGCTCCCGACTCGGCCCTTTGTTCTACAACGCCTACATATTTGACATTCCTGCTAGTATTGCGAATTCCAAGCATTTACTCTATGCTGACGACATGAAAATCTACTTGCGTGTGAACTCTACCAACGACTGTAAATTGTTGCAGGACGATCTGAATTCCCTTATGACGTACTACATTAGAAATAAGAGTAATATTGGTATCCCTAAATATAACTGTATCACTTTCACACGCAAGAAAAACCCAATAATGTTCGAGTATAAATTTAATGACGTTGTAATAGAGAGGATCGAGTTGGTTCGTGACCTAGGAGCTTGGCACGATGTTAAGATGACCTTTTCAGATCACGTGGATATCATCGTCAAAAGAGCATAATATAGTAACTTAGGTTTTGTGATGCGTACATGTAAGCCCTTTACTAGTCCGATCAGTTTTAAAATAGTCTTTTATGCATATGTTCGCAGCATTCTCGAATATGCAAGCTCGATCTGGAGTCCAATATACGATATTCACAAAATTAGGATAGACAACATTCAGAAAAAATCATTAAGCATTTAAACTTCAAATTTGGAAGTGATAAATTCGTCGCCAACGCCGCAAAGAGGCGAACCTCATACAAATGGTCAAAAATGAGTTAAGTATACAAAAATGCTCCACTCTTCACGCACTTAGTTGTCACAAAAGGATGCAGCTCTAACACTAATAAATGAGAAAATAAATTCATGGCGTATCTCAAAACCACTTCTGGCAAAGTTACACGAAAAGACGAAACTCGAAGTTCGCCTTTAGCGGCGACTTCTCGCGAGTAGTGCAGAAGCCGTAAGTCAATTTTCGCCCTTTCGTGCCGGCCCGCTTATGACATTTATGACAAAGCCATGTAAGTATAATGTGTAGTCTTTTAACAAAGAATCATAAAAAACAACAGAAATCTCAACTTGCTTAACTAATCCGATCATTTTTAAGATAGACAATTTTAAAACTTTGGATTCAGTTATTTATTGATAAAATAAATGGTTTATATAAGTACCAGAATCGAGACTAAATACTAAAGTTATTTTGTTTTGGAATGCTAGAGTCGAAAAGTGAAGATAATGTGTGTAATATATGAATACCTAATTTGAAAAAGTTTGTGATACACTAGATACTGAAACTGAACAACACATAGAGAGTGGTTTTGAGCTGAAGAAAATAACTGGTGTTGTATTCGTGGATCTGTCCGCAGCCCACGATACAGTGAACCTCAGGCGAATGTTGCTGAAAGTGGTGACTACAAATTTGTCACAATTCTCCGGGAACTTCTCCACGACCGTCGCTTTCAGGTTCATCTTCCTCAAGACAAAAGACGTTGGAGGTCACAAATAAACAGGGCAGCGTCCTAGCTCCGCTGCTTTTTAATATCTACATCAACGACCAACCACCCAGCCCAAACACTAGCCGCTTTCTATATGCAGATGATCTTGCGCTGTCCACTCAGGTGACTAGTTTTGAAAAGATTGAGGCGATTTTATCAGAGGCACTAAATAACCTGAGTGCCTACTATGAGGAAAATAAGCTCAAGCTCAATCCTTCTAAAACAGAAGCTTGCGCTTTGCACCTGCGCAATAGCCAAGCGACTCGCAAGCTGAATATTGAGTGGCAGGGTGTGGCTGTAGCTCAGTCAGCTCACCGAGCGTGGCGTAATTTCAGACAGGTCACTCACTAAAACTGCCAAATAATAAAAAAGAAGGTGCACACTCGCAACAACCTTCTGCAGCGTCTCACTACAAAAAGTTGGGGAGCCTCACCGAATGTTCTGCTGACATCTGAATTGGCGCTTTCCTTTCGGCAGGCGAATAAGCGTGTCCCGTGTGGATTCGCTCTGCCCATGCTAGGCAGGTGTATAAAACGCTAAATTAGACCTGCCGGATCATTAGGGGCTGCATTAAGCCGGCCCCAGTAAGTTTGCTGTACCCACTAGCTGGTTTGGCGCCTCCAGATGTCCGCAGGGCTGTAGCTAGCTCCTCTGAAAGGGCTAAGATGGACAGCGATTCATGACACCCTTTGTACGTCACATTGCGGCGCGCCCGATGCTGAAAATCTGAAAAGCTTCGTAAGGTGCGTCGAACCGTAGAACCATCGAACCCAAAAATGCGACCTATGCCGTGAAAAAGTGACCCTACCTACTACATACGTCCCCCTGGCCATGATCCACCATGGCCGATCTGGAAGTCTTCATTATAGGCTTCGAACTCAGACCGGCCGGAGCAAAGAAAGCATGATCAGGTGGGGCTTTTCGGTTGGTTTCGCGGAATGCCATTGCGGTGTAGTCCAAAAGATGGTCCATCTAACATCGTGCCCTGCGTGTCCTGCATGCAGGAGGATCTCATGACAAGGCTGTCCAAGTGGCTGAATTCTGGGTCTTAATACTTAAATGTCTGCCATCGACATGCTAAGAAGAAGATAGAATGTACGGGAGCCCGGTGGAATTGATTTTTACCCAAAACTTATTGTTATTAGCTAGACGTATAGTTTAAAACAGAATACACACTGTTTCAAACTGTATCTTGCACTGAGTTTCATGTTTGTATTTTTTTCAATAAAGAAGATATTAGTAAAAGTCGTATCAGATTCTCGAATGAAATCGCTTTTTTAATACTCTTATTGTCAGTTATTTATAACAGAAACATATGAATATATAATTCTTAAATTCAATGCTTTCTTAAATGTAATTAATAAATTTGTTAGGATTGTTTTCCGGAACGACGCTGTTATGATTCAACGTAAAGACTTTTTTTCGTCTGTGTGATCTCATTTAATTAGGTTTTTTAATAAATACTCATTTACATTTAGTAGTTTGTTTCATTACAACAACCTTTTCATATCGATATGCATGAGGCGTAACTCTCATATAAAGCGGTACAGAAACAGATCATCTTGACGGAAAAGAGGCGTCACAAAAAGGCGTATATTTTTTCCCGGATTTTCCTTGGCAAACACAGCACTGTAAAATGTTATAACTATATTAACTTAGTACCCATGTTTCCATAGTGTACCCTTATATGTAATGTTTATCATTATTATAGTTTTTCTTTGAAATACGGTTAAAATAAAAGCGCCATTCGGAAAAAAAATCGGTTTTTTAGCTCTCCTGTACAGTTTTAAGAAATGAGGTTCGCCCCATTGCGGCGTTGGCGACGAATTGGAGTACAAGGAGAGCTGTCGGCAGTATCAGTTGCTCACATTGAAAGAGTGTCGAACTATGTTAGACATGGGCTTATTATTTGATATCCTATCTGGGGCCCTACCGCGTTAAAAATATGGATATGGACATGGGCTTCATTTGACAGTTAAATGACCATATAAGGTAATTTTATGAGCTTCAACTGTCAAATGAAGCCCATATCCATATTTTTTACGCGATAGGCTGGGCGGCTAGATTGTCCTGAGCTTACGGAGAGGTTAGCGCTGTTGGCACCGTCGCGTCGAACGCGCAACACACAATTGTTTGCTGCCCCACGTCATAGTACTAACTAACTATGGACCAAACGAGGTAATGACACGCTTGGTCCAAACCTATAATAGAGTTCGCGGAGGTTGACCCATTTAATACCAACATGAAAAAGAAATTCCTTGATGCAATCAAAGAAGTGTTGATGGGTATGTGATTTTTAATTGTAATTGTATTGATAAATCCTTACCTAATTCAGTTGACTATATTTTGTATAGATAATGTGAATTTAGGTCTGTTTTGCATCTTTGTAATCCTAATAATTTTGTTATCTCGGTACGAGGCTTTATTTGTTAGTTGTTAATATATTTTTTCTTTCTTATCTGTCGAAGATTGCTTTCAGTGAGCTTCTAATATATATTTTTGACTCCAAAAAATGTCGAAGTCAGTTGTCTTCACAGAAAACAGGGGTACCAACCATGCGGCAAAGAAACTAGCTAGTTTTTGAAAACGAACTTTATTGACAGTATGACCAATTGTGGCAGATTATCCAAGTAAAAAATTTAAATTTCGTCGTTTAATGTAGGTAGTACCGTAACCAAAAATAATCGACCTATTCAAAAGTGTGTTGTTCGAATAATTTCTACACTGGTAGACTATTAAGTTAATGCATATTTGAAGTATGACGGGTTTTAGGATTTTTTTATTAAATGTTGAAAAATAACCAATATTTTTACATTAAGGACCAGATAAGGACCTAATAGTTAGTTGAATTTGTATGTAAACTCCATGCCAGTATAGAGTTCTCCTTCTAAATATCTTCGGGCATCTCATAACATTCTTTTCTTTATTTGACCCCGAATCACAAATTTAAAAGTATTTTCGAAACCCTAATAAGGAAATTGATTTATCAAACTAGAAAGACTTATGAAAAGTAACTCATATTATTAGCTGATAACATTAGCACCTATAAATTGTTTATGAAACAGTTTACTATTAAAACAAATAAAACTAGCTAATAATATTAGCGTTTACACTAATAACTAATTTTATTAGTTTGTACTTTTATGAAACAGACTCTATGAATATTAGTAAAAGACTAATAATATTAGACTAATATTTTTTATGAAACAGGCCTTCGCCATTCCGGAACCATTCCGCCCCAACCGCCATCGATTCTTATACCTAATCAGCAGGGGCGTGCATTGGTTTTCCAGCGAGGTAGGCACTATAGATTTTAACTAGTCGTAGTTGCGATTATCATTTTGAAAATAAGAGGTTAGCTTACTAATAATATAAATGCGGAAGTATGTCAGTTTGTTTGTTACTGTTTCACGCTAAAACTACTGAATGGATTTGGATGAAACTTGGCACAAAAATAGTAGATAGCCTGAATTAAGGACACTTTTATCCCGATATTCCCGCGGGAACGGGTGGAACAGCGGGCAGCCGCTAGTAATGATATAAATTCGCTTACCACTTTTTTGCCGTATTCTTGAGGCTGTAAATAATGTTATGTGAACATGCTTCCTAGGTATAAATGGATAATTTTCATAGGCACCTGGCGGTCGAACGAATTTTTCACCACCACAGATATCTCAAAATTGTATTAAATATGTAAATAATAAACATGACTCTTAAAAAGTCACTTAAACAATGTCATTTGAGCGATAGCTGTAGTGGCTTAGCCCGTTGTTAATTTTGTTTTATGTCACTTCACACATCACTATACGAGCAAAATAACAACTGTTCGAAAGGTTACGTACGTAATTTCTGTAAACAAATCCAATCCTCAGCACAATCGGCACACTCTAATTTTTCAATTAAATTTTAATTGCATAATACTTATTTTATACACAAACACACACACCAACTCCTTTTTTCATAGCACTAATACTAAACACGGAAGGAAATTAACAAAACAAGTAAATATTAATGTAATTTATCGAATTAACTCGTGCGGGCGTAATGTCAACAAACACACTAAAAACAAAAACATGGCCGGCACGCACGGCAGCACTCTTGTTGCAAAACTTTTCTATCTCGTATTAAAAAGTGTGGTTGGATTGAAAATGTCAACAAACACTCTTATGGCAGTGCAATAATGTTGAAACTCGTTCAACAAAACTTGCAGTGCGAGCTATGGGAGCGAGCACAGAGCGAGTGAGAGATATGGGGTCGGGGGTCGTCGGTTTATCTCGCGACAGTTCATTCGGCCGACTGGCCGCCGAGTAAGCGTGCTTACCTAACCCATTTCAATTGAGAACGTCATGTCTTAGGACGACGACGTTCACATTTTCGGTAAACATTATACGCGGTCGTATTACCTTGACCTTGACTTTTTATAATTGGACGTAGTTACGCGAAAAGGATCCAATCCACACAGAGTCGATTCTGAGATAGAGGCCATTAAAGATTAGAAAGTGTTAAAAGTGTCTCTAGTCGAAAATTATTACATTGAGAGTATTTCCTTTTGTGTTGACGATTAGTTATTTTTTTGCACTTCATAATAGGCGTAAGTTGTGTTAAACATACAGTACAATTTTATTATGAAAATGGCAAAAATGTGTGTCTGGATTCTTTTTAATAAAAGCTAAATATTATGGGATGCTGCTCAAAATGATTTAATCAATAACGATCCAGATACTATTTTACTAACTTATTTTAATAAAAACAAGAAAAACTTAAAATAAAACAATGTTATTCTTAATAGATACATTTTAACAAAAATTTTAGCACCCTTTCAAATTGTGTAATACAAGATGTTGATGGATTTAACTTTTGACTTGACAGATAACTACCAAGAGATAAGTATATCAATCTTGGCAGTTATCTGTTTCAACTTCAAAATCAAGAGTTAATCTGTTAAATCCTTCAACATCTTCGACAATCCGAGCATTACCCAATGGCAAACGTCTCCCCGGGAATGCATGCAGTGAGTCAGTGTCACTGTCACATGTCAAGTTGTCTGATAGATCTAGTCACTTCTGTTCAGAAATAAATGAGTTCCCATTGTTAGGACGCTTGTGCACTACACGGAATTTTACCGTCCGGCAGTCCGATTTTTTACGGTCCGGTGTGGCATGAAAAAAAAACGGATGATTGGCTTGTGCACTTGTCCGTCTTTTTACTCCCAGGTGCAGCGCAGTTTAGGGTAGATCTCTTTGAAACTACATTCCACGCACGCGTAAACGAGAGGAATGATGAGTTTCTTGGAACGTCGGCAATTGCTTGCTTTATTACTTTCTCATTTAAGGATTCAGAAGTATAAATATTAGTTATTGTTTACAATAAAAAAATATGTCCATATGGGAAGTCAAAAAAAATCCCTCAAATGGGGTAAAAACTGGGTTGGTGGCTCCGATACAATAAACGTTTTTTTTTCTGCCGTTTTCTGCTCGATATTAATAACGGCAACAGGTAGACATTTTATTCACAGAATATTTACAACTCGGTCAAGCTAAGATGATACCTGAAGCCCAACACTAATTCTTTCACTCGATTCTGTCATGCCCGGAGTGTGAGAGGGACGGGTATATCCTGCAGGTGTCATGTTAGCTCGACCGAGTAGTAGTTGTATATTTATTTTAAAATAATTAATTAAATTAAAATACAACAAACGTATATTTTTTATGGTACGGAACCCTTCTAGCGTGAGGCCGACTCGCACTTGGCCGTTTTAGTTGTGCACTATGTAAGTTACACCCTTACCCCTTCGCCCGCCCCGCCGCTCATGAATATCACGGACCGAACGCAGCGCAGTGCACAAGCTTAAATACTTTTTTCATTGCTGTCATCCCGGACCGGAAAAAAACGGCCTGGAATCGGGAAAAGTAAAAAGTCGGACGGTAAAATTACGTATAGTGCACTAGCTAGCATATACATTTTATGGCCTGCCATATCGGACCGTAAAAAATCGGACTACCGGACGATAAAATTCCGTGTAGTGTACAAGTGCCCTTAGGGTAGGGACGTATAAACTATTGTAAAACTGGCTAATTAGGGAAACTGACGAGTGATAGATAACCCGACCCAAATAATCAATTAAAATTTATGTACCTAATCCAAAAAGTCTATTAAAACAAAAGAACTTGCATTTGTACTTGCATTCCAAAACTTTGCAAAAAGTCTATTAAAAAGTGAAAAATAGTAACCAGGATCTTTTTTGCGGTTTCTTTTTATAGAAATTAATATTTATTCAGAAGGTGCCAATTCTTTTGGTATATCTTTGAAGTGGAAAAACTATTCGTACAAAAAGATTCAAGCATCTTGGATCGTTCTTGATATTTAAGTAGAAAAACATTCTAAAGAATTTATTTAGCATAAAGGTTCCAGACAGCCTGGATCCTTTCAAATATTTTATAAGTGCTGTTACTTCAGTGGTCCAGGCAGTTTAGATCTTTTTTGTGATTTGTTTAAAGTACTTATTCCGTAGATTAATATTTTCGCAAAAACTATTCAGGTAATTTGGATCTGTTTTAATGATAAATATTTAGTGTCTCCCCTATAAGTGGCTTGGTATCTAGTCGTCGCAATTATGTCAAATATTGTGTTTTTCATCTGGATCTTTTTTGACATGAAAGATATCATCGCAAAGACCCCCCTGGTATATATAACTCAATTTCAGAAAAATTGTGGTTTGGATCCTTTTCGCGTAACTACGTCCAATTTATGTTGTATGAAACGCTCTTGATTCGAATAGGCAATCCGGAGCCTGCCTACTGTAAGTATTTAGCGTTAGGAAAAATTACGACGTTGAGCAAGCTATTCGTTAGATGGCGCTGTTTTACATATTGGGTGAGGTGTTGAATAGACATTTTGTTATAGAATATCTGAACCATATTGAACTAAATTAACTTTATATTATTAAATTAGTGGCATGTTATTTAGGTTTTTAATGAGGTAGGCACTGCCTAATTGCATATAATATGATATGCACGCCCCTGCTAATCAGAAAGTGCTCATTCGCTGAAGAGCTCTACCCAAGGCGCTATATTCGTATCGTATCTCATATAGTGAAGCAGGGCTACTGGGTTCTACACCAGGTGTGCCAGCCCCTCGATTTTTATACGTTAACTGAAAATACTTATCACGTTAAACAACTTATCCTATGGTGCTATATTCGTATTTTTAATAATTTAGCTTGGCTGTTAGGGTTCCACATCAGGTGTACCAAACATTCAGTAAGTCATTAGAAAATGATCATTACCTACGCTCAATTTTTTTTCCTAAGTTGCTATTTTCATATCGCTTATAGTTTGGCTGGACTGCTAAGTTCCACATCAGATATTTCGATCTTCAATTTTTTCTTACTTAAACACAACAAACAACAGTGTCCGTTTCGACTGCTCGGCCACAGTGTCCCAGAAAAAAAAACGACTACGTCAACATTACGAAGTAATTTGTAGAAAACTAATAAAGAAAACCGCAAATTTGCAGAACCGATATTCAGAAAGTTATAAGGGCTTAACCATGGCCGCGCAGTCGAAACGTGGAGAACTGCGCGGCCACGGAGATCTCAGATACGGGAGCTACATAGACATCTCATTCTTTTTGCTAATCACTGATATGATTTCGCAGAAATTGTAGAAAGTCTTAATAGAGCCTTGAAGTATGTACTTTACGAGCTATAGTTCTTTAAAGTCGTGGCCGCGCAGTTGAAACGGTGACAGCCGAGCAAACATAGGGATCTCAGAAACGGAGCTTCTCAGAGGTCCCATTCTTTTTGCTAATCAGAGATACGATTTCGCAGATTTTATAGAAAGTTAGAGTAAAGCCCTAAAGTTTGTAGTTCACGACCTGTAGATCTTAAAAGCCATGGCCGCGCAGTCGAAACGGTTAGAACCGCGCGCCCACTCAGATCTTAGAAACGGAGCGTCGTAGAGGTTCCATTATTTTTGCTAATCACTGATACGAATGTTGATAGTATATAAATGGCTGGCATAAGGACCTACATGATATTTAAATAAACCCCTGCGTGTTTCATGAAAACGCCTATAATTTTTGAATAGTTATTTCATGATTCAGAGATTGCTAAGGTACTGATTACTTACTTTTGCAACTACTATAGGTACGTGCCTCGTACCTAAGATCTTTAAATCTCAATTAAATTAGATATTGCGTCATGTAATTGATTAAATATTCCGACGAAAGCGTCGAAACGTTTTGTGAGAAAAATTACCTGTAAAGCTAGAAGTAGGGTGACCATGATTTGTATTGCCTCAAACAGACATTTCCAAAGAATTAAGTATGCAACGTCATAAGTTTGTATACTTTGTTTCTTTTTAGCATTGGTATCAGAGATGAAGTGAAAAGTGAATTTCAATAGCATAAATAAGTGCTTAGCAAGACTGAACACGCGGGCGCGGCGCGATGTACTCCTATATGAAACCTTATTCGAGTGTCCACAGTGGGCACGCGGATGGGCGCGGCTAGTAAAATTTCATACGTTTGAGACATCGCGCCGCGCCCGCGTGTTCAGTCTGGCCAAGCACTTAATCTGATTTCAGAATGCGTTCGCATCGATACTTTTTGTGGTTGCGGTGCTGTGTAGTGTAGGTAAGTACTATATCCTCATTTCTCACGTCAGCTCTGGTAAAAATACGTATACGTCCATACTTAATACTTAGACTAAAAAAATTATAACCTATTATTATTTATTTTTTTTCAAAATCGCGGCCATCAATAATAAAAATAAAAAATATAACAACTTGTAGATATGATTTTGTAATTTTAAGTAAAAAATTACAAAATCATAAATTATTGGCAGTTGCATCTTAATCGATCGTTAAACACCTGAAAAGATGTTTCTTTCGAATGCAAGGATATTCCTAGCATTGATGTAACAACGCTGGCCTACAGCGTATTCAAAATATAAAAGTATTGGAGAATTTCGACGGTGGTTCGCAAGTCTCGGTAGCTCAGCGGTTAGAGCATTGGACCGGATTTCCAAAGGTCGCGGGTTCGTTTCCCGTCTGAGAATTCACTTGTGGCCGAGTTAATTTTTTCCAATATTTTTCTATTTAAAATTTACAACTTGTAGATAATTATTTGTTAGTTTATAAGTGTTAGTCAAATTATGAAAACGAACTGTGATTGTTAAAACATATGTGATTTAGGTAAAGATTTCTATTTGTTAGTTTATAAGTGTTAGTCAAATTATGAAAACGAACTTTGATTGTTAATAATTGTCTATTGATATATTTTATATTAAGATTCTTATAATGAAAACGAACTGTGATAAAAAAAAAACGTGATTTAAAGTCTACTATAATAAAACTGCCTATTGTTATATTTTATATTAAGATATTAAGCATCATTTATCATTTATTTGTTATTATTTAAACTGTGATTTCTTGTGTACTTAAGTATTTCTGTGTCTTGGTAGTAGTATCGTAAGACTTTTAATGTTCATTATGGAACTGTTTTATTTCTAGCAGCCATTTTTAGTCTAAGTCCGTATTGGTGCCAGAGCTGATGGGAGAGATAAGATTATAGTATCTAAACACAGTACCGCAACTGCAACAAGTAGGCATCGATACGAACGCATTCTGAAATCAGCCTTATTTACTCTATTGAAATTCACCTTTCAATTCAACTCTGATACCGACACCAATATAGAAAAGTATTTTGTCAGATGGAAATACAAACAGTTACGATATCGTTATGATCAAGAACGTAAATAAAACAATGGTACTTGTACAAATCATAATACGTTGCATACCTATTTCAAGGAAATATAAATGAGGGTCCGATTAAATAAGTGTTTTCTTTGTCAATATGTTATTGTTATTATGTATACGAAAACGGTATAAATATTTTCGTATCTGTACCTATACTTTCCTCATCCAACTAACCATACGTATACCTCATTATTGATAAGTAATACCTACGTGATTAAAATGGCGACGCCTTTGGAAATGTCTGTTTGACGCAATACAAATCATGGTCACCCTACTTCTAGCTTTACAGGTAATTTTTCTCACAAAACGTTTCGACGCTTCATCGGAATATTTAATCAATTACACGCAATATCTAATTTAATTGAAATTTAAAGATCTTAGGTACGAGGCACGTACCTATAGTAGTTGCAAAAGTAAGTACTCAGTACCTTAGCAATCTCTGAATCATGAAATAACTATTCAAAAATTATAGGCGTTTTCATGAAACACGCAGGGGTTTATTTAAATATCATGCAGGTCCTTATGCCAGCCATTTATATACTATCAACATTCGTATCAGTGATTAGCAAAAAGAATGGAACCTCTACGACGCTCCGTTTCTAAGATCTGAGTGGGCGCGCGGTTCTAACCGTTTCGACTGCGCGGCCATGGCTTTTAAGATCTACAGGTCGTGAACTACAAACTTTAGGGCTTTACTCTAACTTTCTATGAATTCTGCGAAATCGTATCTCTGATTAGCAAAAAGAATGGGACCTCTGAGAAGCTCCGTTTCTGAGATCCCTATGTTCGCTCGGCTGTCACCGTTTCAACTGCGCGGCCACGACTTTAAAGAACTATAGCTCGTAAAGTACATACTTTAAGGCTCTATTAAGACTTTCTACAATTTCTGCGAAATCATATCAGTGATTAGCAAAAAGAATGAGATGTCTATGTAGCTCCCGTATCTGAGAACTCCGTGGCCGCGCAGTTCTCCACGTTTCGACTGCGCGGCCATGGTTAAGCCCTTATAACTTTCTGAATATCGGTTCTACAAATTTGCGGTTTTCTTTATTAGTTTTCTACAAATTACTTCGTAATGTTGACGTAGTCGTTTTTTTTCTGGGACACTGTGGCCGAGCAGTCGAAACGGACACCAAACAACAAATTATGAATTAGCGAAATTGTTCTATCCTTGGTGATTCTTGGAAGTGAAACTTGTGATGCGATCACCAAGGGAAGTTGTTCATTTTTAGGGTTCCGTAGCCTAATGGCAATAAACGGAAGTCTGTCTGTCGGATGTATGTCACAGCCACTTTATTCCGAAACAACTCTGGATACTTAGATACCAATGAACAGTTAGGAAGCGTACATATAAGAGATCCTCGTATAAAAGTATTGGAGAATTTCGACGGTGGTCCGCAAGTCTCGGTAGCTCAGCGGTTAGAGTATTGGACCGGATTTCCTCAAAGGTCGTGGGTTCGAGTCCCATCTGAGAATTCATTTGTTTCAGTTCATTTTTTGCAATATTTTTCTATTTAAATTTTATCATAGGTTTTAAAGACCCATCTATAGATAAAAATAAAAAAAAACAGTTTCAGTTCCATGTATGGTGAGCCCCCCCTTAATATAAATATATTTTTTTATTTTTGTGTAAAATTAGTTGTCGCTGAACGCTTGGTACGCTCCACACATATCCAAAATTCAATATCATTTATTCAGTCTGCTGTTACAAGCACGTTACGAACGTTAAAGAAGCTACGCCATCGGTTCACAAACCCTACGGCGGCAGACCGTGTAATGAGAAGAACCGGCAAGAATCTCGTCAAGGGCTTTTTTTCCATTACCATTATTCGGTTGCCGTTGAATCGTGTTGATATCTGCGAAACAATCGGGGGCCCGATTCTCGGGTCACTCGAAATAATTTATATTCGAATTGAGCAGCTAACTTTAAAACAAATATTATTATTAATATTCAACGTAATTGGACGTGATTGTCATGTAGTTGGAAATTGGTGTAGGTACCTATGAAAAAATTGGAAAAGCTCTTATGTAAGAAAATAAGGGAATATAATAATTAAGGGAATCCAACTTAGATACGCCTTTCGCTATCAGGAATCTGGGCGTTGTCCATCACAATTTGTCTAAGCTTTTGTTTCCTTTTTATATTTTTTAAAGAACAACCAAAATCAGTTTAAAGTCGTTTAGGCAAATCCTCTGTCTGTAAATCGTCTATTTAAATAACGAATTAAAATAAAATAAAACATAAACGCAAAAACACCAATCTAATGGCTCTTATTTTCTATTTGTGATGTCTATCCCATTTATCTTGTAATTTATGTAAAGTGAAGATATTTATGAGTACTCTGGAAGCACTTAGCGGTCCCCGGGGACAGCGCTCGAATTACGCGCTACGCGATTTTAGACTCTATTATTATTTCTTAGAGTCGAATTTATTTATGCTAAGAAAGTATGCAAAATACGAAGGGCGTTTCGAAGAGTTAACTAGCTTCCGAAAAGCGCCGATTGTCGATTGTAAAGTAGTATATGCATTATGTATGATTATGTTATGACCTTTAGAAAATCTATTTGTTTCACGTCATGCACGAAATAAAAAAGATGGGTAGAGAAAGTAAGCAATAGAAAATACCTGACAATATCTAAAAGAACCGTAACACCCCTAAATTAGCGTTGACATTCCTTTATTACCATGATATTTTTGTTAACTCTGAGAGCCTACATACCATTTAGTGGTTATTCACGAATATATAATTGGTCATCTTAACACATTACATATCCTAGGAATTGTGTTTTTTTAGATAATATTGATCACTCCTAGACATTACAACAATAAGATAAACTACCAGCATATATAAAATTTAAAGTGTGTCCCCTAGATAAATTCGATCAATCTTAACCTCGAAATACCTATAGTCTACTTGGCACCTCTGTAGAGACTGCAGCAAGGTCTCTATTGAATCAAAGGCTTTCTGATAGTCCACAAACGCCAAGCAAAGTGGCAGATTATAGTTCTTGATCTTCTGTATAACCTGCCGCAGAAAAAACTCTTTCCCTACACAAGATACAGAATTATGCCCATACAAAACCAACTTATTGAGCACAATACAGGTAGAAAAGTGTTGCAACACTTGGGATGAATTATTTTCCGCCTATTTTCTTTGCTAAATTCTCTTAAAATAACAATTTGACATGAAAACTTTTGTATTGTAGTTGTACATTAAGTTGAACTGTATTTTAACATAAAGTGGTGGTCACATAATTAAGGACACAAGCCAATTTTCATATAATCGAGGTAACTTTGGAGCATGTGGTTCTCTGCCAAGGTGTGATCTGATAATGGCCATATAGAGACTGAATGAAGGAGATCCAGATTGCTATACATTTACTCTTAGAATGTTGATCAGATCAGTTGAGTGTGTATAGCAATCTGAATCTCCAGCATTCACTCTCTGGATGGCCTTTATCAGATCACAGTTTGGTTAATCCTTGGTAGAACCAGGGCTCCAAAGTTACCTTGATTGTATGAAAATCGACTCAACAAATTATGTGGCCACCACTGTATATCAGTAAATAAAACAAAAGAGATTCCACTCAAAAATTCAATGCTCAATTCTGAAGTGATGTACAACTTCTCGCGTTTTTGCCCATTTAGGAAGATTTAATTTGTTTTTACTTTTATTTATTATGATTCAATAAAATAACACTTATTAAGTAATTCATGATAAAAAATTCAGCAATTTCTTTATATACATAATTATAATCAAAGTAAGCACTGTATTTTTAAAAGAGTTGGATACTTTGTACAGCTGGGCTAAGAATTAATATACTCCTATGGAATTCCTCCATAAATTGGGAAGAACCGCAAAGCAAAAATTGATCATCTTCTGCGAATGGTAATAATTCTGAAAAATCTTCCATTGTCAGTTTATGATTAATTACAGGTTCTGAATACTTCAAGAATGTTTTTTGAAGTAGGTTACGTACAAATATTTTGTAAGTAAAGTTCCAATAACTCTTATAAGCATACAAGTTATCCCTCATTAATATTGTATCATTTTCACAACAATAGTATAAAATTAATTTAGTCATATTATCTTCATTTTTTAATATTTTGTCAATTATGGATATGAAGGGTAAGACACCTGTGCCTTGTGCTACCATAATTATACGTTTAAATGATTCTATTTTATATGAACCATATGGTCCACGCCATAAAGTGGTGTCTCCTTGATTCAAGTTATATAAATATTCAGATACTGTACCATATTGATATTTTTTTATTATAATTGCAAAATCATTATTTGTAATGTCTTCATCATGACAGCACAACATAGGGTTCAAGGGAGTATATGCACGACTGCAACTCATTTGATCATTTGAGTATTTTATGAGAAAATGATCTCCAGGGTTCCAATGTAGTTGACATCTGCTGTCTTGGGTTTTTTGCCTGAATATCAGAATCCTGTGTGCTTTACAAACATCAATACTTTTAAATAACAAAAAAATTGAATAATCCATTTGTGATATGGCATTCTGAATAGGTATATCAACATGTTTGCCCTCTTGAAATTTTTCGTACAGTAACAATTGCTTTTGGTATACGTCAAAGATACACGGGTTGCAACCACTGTTGCAGCAATCTTCGGCGTTAGGTTCGACAGGTTGCTTCATTTCTAATAATAATATCACAACTTTACACTTATCTATTTCAACACTTTAACATAGATTTTGTTAGTTTTTATCTATGTTACCTATTGCAAAAAAATAACTGACAACCATTGAGGTATAATCAGCCGTAGGAATCACCCCTACAACAAGGTGGTTCGTAGTTTTAAAAAAAAAAATGCTTCACAAGTCAAAACTCCATGTTGAGGTAGCCATTTTCGAACCACAGACTACCGGGCCGCGCAATTTGACAGCTCTTACTAATACTCTTAAAATTATCATATTTTCTCATTATTCTGTGAACGTTATAACGAGTAACGACTTTCACGAGAGTAAATAATTATCCACAACAATTGGTAGCATTTTATGTTTGTGAAGGAACTACCCCTGCTGCTACATTGAAATACATTTTATCAGTAAGTTTAAATTAGTAGCTTGATGATCTGCCAACTCTGCAAAGGATTTACGGAGTGAGAGTTTATGTTCAATAACTTAAATAAACTTGTATCTGTGTTTTCAGGAAGTTGTGAAGGCTTTAAAACAAACAGTTCCCTCCTATGGCGATAATTTGTGACCAAGGATCTACATTCTGAACATGCTTGAAAAGATTTCAAGCAGACACCAAGCGTGAAAACTTGAGTAATGAAATGCCTGAAGGTTAGTACTTAGAACTTCTGAAGAAATGGAAATCATTAACTTTAAAATTTATTTATATTTATATTATATTTTTTCACATAAACCTATGTCTTGTGAACATTGAGTTAATTCACACATTTTGTAATACCAAGCTGCTATATTTTTTCAGGTCATTAAAATTTAAATCGCCATTAATGGACACAAATTCTGTATTATTTATGATCCATCCTTATAAAGGGCATACATACTAAGCAAAGACCTGTCATTATGTGCCAAAACTGATATATGAATGCTGCATAAAACTACAGATGACCACATTCAACCGACACCATCACAACGAATGAAGGTAAATTTATATCCTCACTGATGTCATAAATGTGAAAGTACCTAACTGTTTGTTACCTTACATTTTTAGTTGACATGTTTTTCCATAAATTTAAATGTTATAAAGACACTTAAGCAAAGGTAGATGATTATTTAAAAGAAAATGCATGGATGTGATACTTTTGTATGAAAAACTGAGTATAAGAAAATTTTCCTCTTATTTAAATATATTTCAAGATTGTAGATTTGTGTTTGGCAACAACATTCCATTGTAAATGTTCTTGTTTCTGTTAAAGCTGATAAGTTTGTTGCTTACGAACGGCCGTTCGTCTTATCAGTTCAAAGATGTCCCGAATGTTTGGAAAGGAAAAAAATGGTCTATTTGAATAAAACTCTTTGACTTTGCCCTTGACCCAATGCCTCTTTTGTCATGATTTTAAGAACCCTGATTGAAATAATTAATAAATCATGAACAAATATCCACACCAACCAAACATACTGATCAACATCAGAAACAAGTTTTTTAAATCAGTTCACATTGATTGGTTTGGAGGTCTTCAGCATCATGCTGATGCTTTAAATTTTTTCATTGTTATTGTTTGTAGAGTCCAAATTCATAAGTTTTGTACAATAATAAATAAAAAATAAAAGGGTCTTTTTCAGAATCTAGTATTAATATTAATTTTGTTATGCATCAATTGGCACTTGAAAAGCGCAAAAGGTATACCTACTGAAAGAAAATTACAATCAATAAAATAATTGTATTTTTTTATATGTGATGATGATTGGCAGGCAATGATTTTTTACAGGTTTTGTTTCATTTAAATATGTTACTTGTAGCTGCAATACAGCTATTATATACAATGTACCTATCTTTGTTCTCAGAATCCCGGAGAAGTGACCAGTGGCAGCGTGGGTAGACGGGCATTGTGCTCGGCGAGTCCCACATTACATTAAGTGACCGACTTAGTGTAATGCGCTAATGCGTAAATGCATTTTTCCCGTGCATAATAAGAAAAAAGCCAGAACTAGATTCCAATTGCGTTCTTTTTTTTGCAATCTTATTTTAATTCTAACATTAAGTATGTAATAACACTAAATTTGCTATTAAATGAAATCGGTACCTGGTTCCTACATGTCATCGCTTAGTAATAGTTAGTGTATTACTTGTCAAGTCATAACGCTTCTAAAAAATTTAAATAAATGTTTCTTCTTTTTCATTAAACACATGGTTGTATCACTGTTTATAATTGTTTAACTTCTTCAATCATTATGTACTGATAAAAGAAATGTTATATTTTAGTCATTCACACTTCTTAGGTATTGAAAAGTAGTATTTATACATTATTTTTTAGCTTATAGGTAATGATTATAAGTAATGACTTATTACTTCATTAAAAATGCAATTTTACAGTTTATTAATAATAACTTATTTTTTTACTAGGTTATTCATATTGTTGTATTATTGTGATTTGAATTAAATAAAAATTGAATCTTATTTTGTTGTTTTATTCATTTGAACATTTAAAAGTATAGGATTTAAAAAGTACACTAGGGCTGTAGTGCTGCTTGTATCGATATCGATAAATTTTAGTATATCGATATGTCGTTCGATAGACTTCGCCGCACTATCAATGTGAAGCTGACATTAGACTAAGAAACGGCCAATAGTAGGCTTGATTCCTATCTGTACACTATATAATTTGTGGGCTTGATTCCTATCTGTACACTATATAATTTGTGGGTATAATGTACGTAGTACATTACACGTAGTGATTACATACTCTTTGGTACATTATACCTCAATGCTGACATCACAACAAAGTCTGTCAGTCACACAAATTATATTATTATAGTCAGTCAGTCATCATTATTCATGAAGCTATTTACTTTATAATTTGTGGAAGCTATAGAGAATTTTATTATTACTCTTTTTTTTTATTAATTTATTCATGACCTTGATACAAAGTCCTTCAGTCGCATACATATTATTATGGTAGAGATAATCAATTTCAACTTTAGTCTTGACAACAATATAAATAACAAAGAGAAAAAACTAGATTGAAAAATCCTGACAAAACACTTATGACATGTAAATTAAAAAGCGACAACTACATACATAAAACACTATTCATAAACTTAAATTTTCTCTACACTATTTACAATATATTTATACAAAGGAATAAAAAAGTCAGTATTGCTAAGAAGGTCTTGAACGCGGCTGGGTACACTGATTCGGTTTTGTTAAGGGTTTTGAACTGAAACGGAACTGTCAATGTCACTGAACATTATTGACCGTTGGTTTGGTTGGTAAACTTTGAACAATTGAATGAAAACGATGTGTTGTAAATCATCTACAGTACAGCAGTGTGGACATTGTGCATTATTGTAAACCTTGATTCTGTATAGATGCGTTGGAACCAAACAGTGGCCGAGTCTCATTCTTGTGAGAACTGTAATAAATCTTCGGTTTCTTTTAGGATCACCTTTACCATACCAAGGATTCACTGGTAAGTCTTTCTGTATTTCAGCATACCACCTGCTTTTAGTTTCTAACGTGGTGTACCAATAGTCATTCCACAACTTCCTAATATTTGCCTTGAAGTAAACATAGTAATCAGTAAACGGAAGTTGAAGAGTATGAGTGTGGTCTTGATCATGTTCCATGTGTGTCAAACTGTCGGCAATCTCATTTCCTTCTATGCCACTGTGGGAGGGAACCCAAACAAATTCTACATTTATACCTAGGTTAATAAAATTTTCTATCATACTAAGAATTTTACACAGAATAAAGCTAGATTTGTAAGATGAGGGTCCATCAAATAGGGAAGTTAGTACACTTTTAGGATCAGTTATTACAAAAATATTTACACTATTTACATTATTCTTTATATACATTAAAGATTGCAGAATAGCATAACTTTTAGCTGTGAATATGCTAGAATTTTTATTTAATTTGATACACTCACAGTAATTAGCTTGAGGGTCATAAAATGCTGATCTAACATTATGTTTGTCTTTAGAACCATCTGTGTATATAAAGTAACTATCTATCATCCCTATTATTTTTAAATTCTATAAAATCAAAGTGATTAGATATTATATCTAAGTGGATCTTATTTCTATCATAATTGACAAGACTATTGTAAGAGCATTCATAAATAGACCATTTATTACATTTGTATGTATTTTGTGATTTAGTTTAAACATGGCTATAAATTTGTATGATTTCAGTACCAGAAAGAAGTGACTGTGGAGTTAGACTAGAACCTGGACACTGTTACATGGAGTGTAACAGTTCTGTCATTTTACTGAGTTTCAAATTTAAACAATTGTCAGAGGATAAAGTTTTTAACAAGAATCTCTAAGCTAACTGGAGACACCTAATAAATAAAGGAGGTATGCAAGTTTCTACTTCTAATGAGTTAATAGGGGTGGAGCACACTGCTCCGCAAATTAGTCTAAGACCTATATTTTGTATAACATCTAATTTCCTGAGATGGGTGGTACTAGCATTCAAGTAGGCTAAACTACTATAATCAAAATGGCTTCTGACTATACTTTTATACAGCATGGTCATAGTCTTAGGGTCTGAACCCCAATAAGTACCTGCCAAATGCCATAAGAGATTAATAGCTTTCATGGCCTTTTTACTGATATAGTCAATGTGTTTATTAAATTTTAATTGTGTGTCGATAATAACTCCCAAAAATTTATATTGAGTGACAGTAGGTATTTCAGTGTTATTGTATTGATTTTTTATATCGGAATAATTTTTACTAAACTGAAAACTGAACTTTTCTCTGGACTTACATCTAATTTTTTTTTTTTTTTTTTTTTTTTTTTTTTTCATATTTGTTCCTTTTCTAACATGCGATCGGTCCTTGAACCATAAGCAGTTGTTGTGGTCTTATTAGTGGCGTGTAGGCATGCTTTTCCAATGTCAAGCTGCCTTCATGTTTTGCTAACTAGTAGTGTTTGTGTTGTCCCAAGTATGCAGTCTCTTCAGACGTCTTGTCCGCAATGGTTCAATAAGACTCCGGGCCAGTTTGTTGTGATGATTACTGATTCGCTCTTTATACGAACTTATGCTTTTAGCAATTTGCTCTTTAACTGTTAGGATTTTCAGATAATCATGAACTTCATCCATTCTTGTAAACCATGGGGCATTGACTATTGTTTTCAGCACACTGTTTTGGAATCTTTGCAGAATTTCTATATTGGATGTTTTTGCTGAACCCCACAGCTGTATACCATAGGTCCATATTGGTTTTAGTATGGCTTTATATATCATGACCTTGTTCTCAACGGACAGCCGCGAGTTTCTACCCATTAGCCATTCTAGGGATCTTGATCTAAAGTTTAGCTCATCACGCTTCTTCTGAATATGTATTTTCCAGGTTTGCCGTCTGTCGAGGTGAAAGCCGAGGTATTTGACGCTTGTGTTATGTGGTAGGACCTCATCACCCAGCTTAACAGGAGGGCAATCTTCTTTCCTCAAGGTGAATGTGATGTGATTTGATTTAGTTCCACTAGCTTTAATTCTCCAAGACTGCATCCAGGAATGAACATTATTCAAATGTTCTTGCAGGTTTCTTGATGCTACTTCGGGATCTGTGTCATTTGATAATATGGCAGTGTCATCTGCAAAAGTGGCTGTTTCGACGTTCTCTGACTCTGGTACATCAGCTGTGTAGATGAGATATAGCGAGGGTCCCAGCACAGATCCTTGAGGAACTCCTGCTTTTATATCGTAAAAATTGGAGGTAGAGTTGTTGATTTTGACATAGAAGATGCGACTATCTAGGTAGGACTTCAATAGGAGGTACAGATTATCAGATACATCTAATTTAAGTTTATCATGGTAATATGTATACAGTTGGTTTAGAGCATTATTAATATTGCTTTTTGCAATATCTATATTTTGGTTAGAGCTGTATAAAAGCAAGTCATCTGCAAACTGCAAAATATTAACATTATCTGTATTTACATGTTTTAATATTTCTGATGTGTATAAGTTGTATAATAAAGGAGAAAGTGTAGCACCTTGCATAGTTCCTTTATTAGCTACACTAGGGCCATGCAGCTTGTTATTGTACTTTACATAAATGGTTCTGCCCCTTAGAAATTTAAACAGCCATTGTAGTACAGGTCCTGTTACTCCTATATCATGTAGTACTTGGATAAGCTCTTCTATATTGACATTGTCAAAAGCACCCTTAATGTCTAAGAAGACACAAACCATGTTAGAATTACTTAATTTAACTTCTTTAATATCATGTATTAATGATACAAAGCTTTCAGAGCAACTTTTACCCTTTCTAAACCCATGTTTCACCTCAGGAATTAGATTATTACTTTCAGAAAAGTAGTCTAAACGTAACTTTATCATGTTTTCAAATAATTTTCCCAAACAAGATGATAATGATATTGGTCTGTATGAAGATGAAATATTTTCTGGCTTATTCGGCTTTAATATGGGAACAACACATTGAGTTTTCCAAGCTTCAGGTATGATGAGATCTTGCCATAATTTATTACAAATGCAGAGTAATATGTTTTGCGCATTTGGATGTAACTTTTTTATTAATATATATGGAATATTATCCAGTCCTAATGTTGTGTTCTTTCTAGTTTGTAATAATGACTTAGTTAGCTCCTTAAAAGTAAATGGTTCTTTAAGAAATGAATTTATTGTATTATGACACTATTGAATAATGAAAAAAGTGTATCTTCATTGAAATTGTTACTGCTGGATAAATTGTCTAAAAAGCCAGGAACCCATTCATCATCAAAGTTTTTATTATGGTTGTTACTCCCATTTTTTTTTAATTTTTAAATGTAATTCCATATTCTTGAAACAGGTGTCATTCTATTAAAACTACTACATAAATTTTTCCAAGTTACTGAGCTCTCGTTTTTTATAATTAATTTCTTTTGAGCATCAAATTTTTTATATTGTATATAATTGTCAATGGAGGTATTAAGTTTGTATTCATGTAATGCCTCTTTTGAGGACTTAATAGCATCTTCACATTTTGGATTCCACCAAGGAGAAGGCTTTCTATGGATGTTTTGATTTATATTTTGTCTTTGGTTTGGTTCCTTAAATCATTTAAAATATTTACAAAACTATTATACACTTCTAGACACTATCTTCATTTTTAATGTCTAATTCAGAAAACAGAGTTTCAGATAGGGTATAAAATTCTGGCCAGTTAGCTTTATTATAGATATATTTTTCTTCCACAGGACCCACTTCATATTGGGATGGTTGGACATTCAAATGAAAGATACTGGGTAATGGTAGCTGCCTAAGGGATCATCCTGAACGTACCAGTCACACAAATGAGCAATGGAGGGACTAACAAGAGTAATATCTATTGCTGAAGCTTATCTATTAGGATGTGGACAAGTTGTTGGTGTGCCATCATTTACAATGCATAGATCTAATTCATCTATTAAATTATACAAATTGTTTCCCCTATTATTATTACTGTTGCAACCAAAACTAATATGATGTGCATTAAAGTCACCCATAATTATGCAAGGTTTGGGAATATTATTCAAAATGTTTCTTAACTTATTAGTGTCAAATCTGCCACTATGAGGTCGACAATAAACACAAAGAACTGAAATATCTCCGGACTGTGTCTTAATACTTACTGCTATGTTTTGAAATGGAAGTTTGTATTCAACAAATTATATTTCAAACCATGTTTAACCATGTTTCTCTCTTCTCTATACTGTGCTGTTCAATCCCAAGTCTCCTTTATACCTAAAAGAACGCTTCACATTCCTTTCTTCCACTCACAATCTCCCTCTCCGCTCCTCTGATAGTCTCCGTCTTTATATTCCCCCTACCTCAACCAAATTTTACGGTCATTCCTTTACCTTTAAATCTATTCTGTTATGGAACTCCTTGCCTGAAACAATCAGACGTGCACAAACCTTAAACTCCTTCAAGTCCCAGGTTAAGGAGTTCTTTCTTTATAACCCATGAGACCTACCCTTAGAAGGTCATGATTGTATTTTTCATTTTTTTTTTTTTTTTTATTTCTTTTTATTTAGTTTTCTCGCATTACATCAACTTCGCTTAAGCTGTATAAATTATATTTATTTTATGTATTTTTATTACGTTTTTTCTGTTGTGTTTATTACCCATATTGTGTATGTTTCTCTTTTTTTTTTTATTATTATTTTTATTGTAGTTCAATAATCTACTTCCTTTTTCATTTTAATTTCTTTTTATTTATTTATTTTTTGCGCACAATCTGCCCTATTTAAATCATCGACCAGTCTCAACAAAAAAAGGGTTGTCTGGAAGAGATCGCTGCTAAGCGATAGGCCGCCCCTTTGTACAACTTATCGTATTATTGTTTCCATGTATGTTTCTGTTCTGTGTGTGCAAATAAAGTGTTATCTAATCTAATCTTTAATGAGAATACCTACACTATTGTGTTTATTAATTGAATTTTTGTAAATAAAATTGTAGTTAGGAAAATTTGGAATTACTGATTTATCGGTGAACCTAGTTTCATTTAGCAAGCAAATGTCAACTTGTTTATCTTTAAGTAACTTCTGTAAAAGTGTTTTTTTGCTCTATAAACTTTGTACATTAAACTGGACTAAATGTAAATAATTATCCATTAAATTAAGTTTGATATTAATATCTCTTTAATTTTCTTAGTAGATAAGGGAACTTTGCTATCATTTTTATTACCTAGAGCTATTAAAGGTTTTACAATTGCATTCAAAATAATTTCGTTATTAACTATTTTATTAACATCTAATTGTACATCATTATTTATATTACTTACTCTGTTTAAAGGAGGGTAGGGTTTCGTGTCACTAGGGGCTGGTGGAGAACTCACCACAGCGGCATAGTTTTGTGTAGAGTACTTTCTCTTATTTTCTTAAAATTTCTGCTTTTTGATGGTATAGTCTCTAGATATGGCCAAGTGGTTGCCTCCACAGTTGATGCATATAATTTCCTCCACGTCACACTCCTTATACGAATGCTGTCCAGCACATGATGAGCACATCTGTGAACCTCTACAAACTTTGGCAGAATGATTAAATTTAAGGCATTTAAAACATTGCAGGACAAGTGGTATGTATTCGTGAATCGGATAACGGAATAATTGAATATAAGCATACAGGGTAGCATATGGGGTAAGGTTGTTGATGCAAAGGTGACAACGACAGTGGTTAAGGGTATCAGAGTATTATCTGTTTTTTTCATAAATCTCTTGATGGAAATTACTTCAGCATCACAAACAATATTTTTATAAATCTCTTCATTTGACATATCTTTGGGTACGTACCTCAGTATACCAATCTTTTCCGTTAGATAAGAAGGGATGAATGCCTTCATTTTATTCTTTGACAAGAAATCATCCATTTTTAAAAAGTAGTTTGCAGACGTGGCTTTTCTGAATGTTACTCCGATCTTATGTGCATTAATTCTATGCACACCAGTGATATCTTTAACATTTTCGCTGAAGAGTCTGGTTAAAATAATTGGGTTTTTATTCCCTTATCTCTCTTGATCGGTAGATTCGACATAAACCGTAAAGTCTCCCGAGCTGTTTTCTATGAATAGTCTCTTATAGTTCGGTTTAGTATAAATTTTATACTTAGCGGTTTGTTGCGATGCCGATGGAGCGCAGGAAACATGCTCGCGTTTCCTCTTTCTTTTTTCCGCAGGGTCCTCCCCATCGCTAGGGGGACCCATTTTAAGTTTGTTTTACTGATGTGGATTTGTTTAATTACGCCGTGAAAATTAACTTTTATTGACAACGAAAATTTAAAGCTGCCGATGCCGCTCTGTTTGACTTCCCGCCAAAAAGTCCCAACTCAATTATACTAAAAAAGTGTTGCCAGTGCTTGGTTGAGTTTCGGACGATGCGATAGCTCAAATGGGACGATTTTGGTAAAAAAGGACCGCCGGAGTATTTGCGATAACGGGGGTATGGGGATTATTTAGCTTTGTGATGAGGAACTTTTAGAAATTCAGAGCCAAGTTCCTAAAAAAATCCCTTTCGGCCGCCATCGCAACTGAGTTTCACAACCAGTTGTCTACGAGGATTTTTTAGTCTTTCATGGCAACCAGTTGTGGAAGAAGAATATTTATTATTCTTATGCAACCAGTTGCCAACAAGGAAAATCTCAAAAAGCCTGGTTGCAATAGAAGTGTTAATTTCTTTGTTCACAACCATAGTAGTTATTTCTAAGTTTTGTAATGTATGTTCATACATACGTATGACTGTGTTCAAAGACCATTGAAACTAAAGGATTTTCACAGTAGTAGAGATTTTACTTACAATTTTAATAAAGAAAATAAGAATATAAAAATGTCGAATTCGAGATGTCGAAGGCGCGAGAATCGGGCCCCTGTGCTGTTGTAATCGTGATAATTCTTTTGTCAACAAACTGTTGAGTTTAGTGCGGAAATGCGCCACAAAATTTAAAATGAATCAGATGCAAACATTATGCAGACGCTCCAACTTATCAGTTAGCTTAGCAGTGCCTCAGACAGGTCAGTTTAACAGACATCAGCGTAGTTTAGGATAGACAGCAAAAGGGGTTGTGCCCGAGTAAGTAATTTAGGTTATTTTAGGTTGCCTAGAATATTTTTGTTAATATGACCCAAAATAAAGACGGTTGCTAAGTAACAAAAGCAATATTGGGCAACTATCTCAGATAGCCCTATCCTTAACTAGATATAGGTTATTAATTTCGGGCGTTAGTATGCAGCTTGCGGCTCACGCTTGACCAATTTGGTAAGTAAGAGAGTGACCTTTTTATATGAAACTGGTATAGAAAGACGTTCAAGAGAAGCTTGAAGTTGGAACACTTGCAAATCCGTTACTACTTATCGTTTTAATACGTTTAAGTTTTTTTTAATTTTTTATTAATGACGGGGAGACTTTGCCTTCGGCATACCTGATGTTAAGTATTGATAAGGCTGAAAGATGAAAGCGAGTCTCTCCCGGAATCCTCAGCCACTGAGGAACTGGCTATCTTATCTCGAACTTCCGGAACACAACAATGCTGAAAACATTGTTGTTATGGCGTCAGGCTTAGATAAGATGGTGGTTGTACCACTTAGACCAGAGGCGGTTAATTTATAGTTAAGTTAACTGTAAAAAAGTTTTAAGCGATTTAATAAACCTGCTGCTGTTATGCCCCGTTCTGCTACTACAGCACAGGATGCGTTTTACGATCATAATTGACGCGTAAGTGATAAAGAGTAACAATATTTTAGTGGATTTGGTTCGGCCTTCCCACTAAAATTTTACAAACAAAACCACAAGGAATTCCACTAGCCACTAAAGCCAAAATTTCTGCGCAAAAACCACCAGATTTAGTGGAAAATCCACTTAATTGGCAACACTGGCTGGCTGGCTGACAGGCTGACACTGATACCATTTTTTTTATTCGTGCGTGCGACACCTAAAAAATCACATAAAACGCCCCGTTTCCACTGGCAAAACATTTACAAGAAAACATGTTGTAAACACATGTTTCTTACCCCTCTAGCAAAGACGACGCGTGTCTGCACTATTGCCTGTCTGCTTCGGATAGCTAGTGGTACCCCAAACAGCCTTGCCCTGCTTGCTCTGTTATAGAAAATAAATATCTGGGTACCAACTGCGCAACCGCAAACTACCGCTAAGAGTTGTTGCTTAATGCGATGCGAGTTGGAATCATTTTGGACGAAATCAAAAACTATCAGCGAATATTTTTCACATAGGTATGAGTTTTTTGCCTCTCACTCCGTGAGCATGAGCACCACTACCGCTATTATTTAGAATCTTCATTAATTCTATTCTATTATAATGATTAATTGTTAGTTAGTTGTAGCTTCATATTTTATTTTTTCTACTATTATAAATGTACATCTCGGTACATACATATTTGCGAATACTGTTATTAGCTATGTAATTTTAATATTTGTATCCAAATTTGCATTACTGCTGTTGGTTGGTACCTATTCTGAATAAACTAATAAAAAAACTGACAACTGAGATTATTTTATGAAGGCATGGGTAGTGCGAACGCATGGCAAGCCACATGATTAGTGAATTAGTTTTGCAGTTGTACTTTGCTGCCACCTACTGTATTATGGCATAATAATATATTTAATATGGCAACATTGAACTATAGACGACGATTATGGATTTTTTCGCGCCGGCGCGAAACGTGTTCTTGCTTTTTCTTTTTCCTGTAATTTTGTATTGGTAGCGCTATTCACTGATTATTCCCTGTTCTCATCTTAAAATATGATATCGATTTGTGGTACATAAATCATAAAATATTCGTTGAAAAAAATGTGATTGTTACCATGTTAATTTTAGATATCGTGCCCACACAGTATGAACATTTTCACGTGTTGATTATTGTGTGACGACTGAATCTGAAAGCGAAGTTGTTCAAGAACGATGGGTTCTATCGTTCTCAAGAGTTTATCTATCCTTTTGGGCGTGTTTTTTATATTTGTCGGTATAACTAAGCTGACACCATTTATTTCTAAGGAATTACATAAAGACTTGGTAAGTGAAATTTATTATAATTTTGATATATCAGCTAACATAAGGAGTTATAAGGTCGCTACGTGTGTACCTCGAAATTTTTGTAGCGGAGCTATATTGCTCGCTATTTTAGTACTTGGCTTGCGGCCTAATACCACCAACCACCGAACTCGAAGTCATTTTATAGTTATGTGCGACAGTCTTGTAGAGGTTGCGATTGCGACGTCACTCTCGATTTTATAACTAGGCTTGCCAAAATCGTTGCTCATCCCTTTCATTAATCACTGTATTATTGACTAGGTATACTAAACAAGTCGTTAATCGTTTATCAATAGTCTAACATAACTCATTGGTTAGATAGATCAAAACGATACTAAAATTAGGTACAGAACAACTTAATCTACTTAGGTACTATTATTTATTTGGTAAATAGTGGTTACAGCCGGTTGTTTGCCAATCCAAGATTTTACTTAATTCAGATCAAGATTCTCTGCACCCATAAATGTATGAAAATGGCGAATCTTCGTACTTGTGCAACTTGACCTTTTTATAAAGAAATCCTACAACAATATTTTGTTATTAAATTATTTATTATTGGCCCTATTTTTTTTTGGCCGGCACTTTCAGATAAGGCCCAAAAATGCATGGAACTTGAATGCTTGGTAGTTTAGCTGGAAAAGGATTAAAAGAAAGTAAAATGCCTGCTTGTTCCTACGTTACAATATTTTCTCAATCCCCTGAGGGTCTAGCTAGTGTGAGTTTGCAAATATTCAGACGTTAGTACTACCGCCATTGCGTTAGAGTTTAATTCTCAACCTTCTACCCATTGTATTGAAGTCTATCTGTCAAAATGGTACTCAATTACGCGATTGTAGGCTCTTTGGGTTCTACTATCACCTAATCTAGTCTACTAGAGTCGGTACCGGTAGTGGCTGAATTTAGGAGAATGTGGGCGAGGGAGGGGTGTGCCATCGCCCGCCCCCAACCAAAGGGGTTTACGCGGAAACGCATACTTTTCTTTAAATGAATTTTAGTTTCTAAAAATGTATGAAAAAAGTGGTACCTAGTTGAGTACCTGACAGCTGAACACTTGATAATATATATATGCGTTCCCACGTTTTAATACTTTGGTGAGGGCGTGAGGACACCCCCACACTCCCTCTCACAACCATTCCCCTAAATTCGGACTCAAGTAATCTATATGTGGCTAACACTGAGAATTGTAAAAAAACCTACTGGGATTGTTTGATTGCATCCATAGTTAGGCAATCTACATCTAAATCATTGCAAAATTCGGCTATGCACCTAACCTAAGTACTTACTTACATACCTACTTAATTTAACAGTGATGCCCGACTTTTTATTACAGAGAAAAGAATATGTGAGATACGCAAAAGTGTTTCCATTAACGGAAACGCTAGATTTAAAATTGCCGTCGAAATGGTACCGAAGAACAGTAGGCGGATTGGAAATTTTCTTTGGATTAATCCTCGCACTGATACCTAGTCGTAAGTTTTCGACATATCTTTAATTAATACATAAAAAGTTTATCCGTTTATTTACTTTACTAACCTCAATTAAAAAAATATATATTACATGTCGGCAGAGTGGAGTAGAACCATTTTTTTTAACGAAACACAAATAGTCCACCCAACAAAGGAGTTGTAGAGTGCGTGAGCTGAAACCTTAATTATTGCTTCAGAAAGTTGTTCAGGATAGATACTTGGGGAGTAAACATAGTAATTCCCTGCATTTTGGAGGTGCGCCGTAGAGGGGATAGTAACTCCCCCTTTTGAGTTTTCGCTAATATCTTCTACGACGCACGCATTGCGTGCGACGTAAAAGAAAAAATACATTCTATGCGATGCAATAAAAACTCATAAAATCTACAACTTTTGTCTTATACACTTTTTTCGAATTCCTACCAATCTTCGTTTTATGGGACCACACATGAACTAGGTATGTTCTTTCAGATAAATAAAATAATTATTAATAATCGGTTGACAATTAACGAAGTAAGTCTAGTATTATTTTAAAGGAGTTTCGTAAAATAACACGTAAATATATATATTTTAATATGTACAGTCACCATCGTAGCAAAAAAGGCGACCAAATACATCTGAACATTTAAAATGACAATAAGTTCCTTACACTCTAAACATCATTAATATCGCAACATTTAATACGTCATTAATATCTGAACAGCAGCTTGTCAATAATTTCTATACAAACATATATCCATAATTATCTCAACAAATTTAACGTCAGTGCGACAATACGTTGTCGGTTTCACTGCGATACTACGCTACTGCGGCACGACTCCACTGCGAATCTACGCTACCTTGACACGACTTGACTGCGACACTACGCTACGCTACTACGACAACACGTACGCCGACACGACTTCACTGCTACATGACTTGACTGCGTCTTGATTTTACTATGACACTACGATATTGCAACACGGCTTAACTTCGACATTACGCTTCTGCGACACGACTTCTGCGACAAGACCACTGCGACACGACTTCACTGGAACATTACACTACGCTACTGCAACAACACAGTATGCCAACACGACTTAACTGCGAGCGTAGTGATGTCGTGTCCCACTAGCGGTCGCAGTAAAGTTTGTCGCAGTTCAGTTTCATCAGTTCATAGCACATCTCCGCTACATAGCTTAGCATCAATGGAAAATATTACATAGTACAATTCTGGTATAAATAAACGATAACTGAATAGCATCTCCGATGGAAGGCAGCCTTAGGCATAGATACACTTTATTTATACTTGTTCAGATATTTTTGGTTTTACGTCTGTATAGAAATTATTGAAAAGCTGTTGTTCAAATATTATTGACGTTATGAATGTTCGGATTGAAATGATAGTTTAGTGTCAGGAACTTACTGGCAATTTCGACTGTGAAGAAGTACTTGGTCACCTTATTTGCTATGATATATTTGATGGTGACTGTACACTTGGGTTTCTATAAAAAATCGCTTCCATTCCACTCCGCCGCAATATATTATATTGAGCTGGCTCGCCGTGCAATAGCAATTAAGATATGAACGATATAGTCTTGGTTTCCAGCATCCCTTCTACAAAACTGCCAGGAGCTATACAGCATTTTTTTATAAGAGAAATGTTGGAAAGTAAATATTAGGTTGGGAAAAAAGTCTTTTCGCATATAGTACCTATGAATGAACTTGTAATAAAATCTCTTTGGCTATACTAATGGTATCTGGCTGGTTTTGGTATCTTTAAAAGTTTGAATTTTAAAGAAGCTAATTCCAAATTTTCATTTGTTTTTCTTACTGTCAACATGAAATCTAATGACGAAATTCGATACATTTTAAAAATTTTGTACAAAAAAGGTATTGTGCAACGCAAACCGCGAAAAAAAATTACAATGTTGCACAAATTTGGTTTAAGCGTTTTCAATCCGGAAATTTTGATGTCAAAGATGCACGTCGCTCTGGTCATTCTGTTACGGATAAAATGGATACTATTTTTTAAAAAGAGGAGCAAGATCGGCATATCAGTAGTTACGACGTAGCTGAAGAACTGCAAATTGACCACAAAACAGATTTGGCTTATTGAGAAAAACTGCTTACACAAAAAACTCGATATTTGGGTACCTCACCTCACTGAACCGTGTAGGTACTCATTTGTGATTCTTTATTACGACCTAATGAAACCGAACCATTTTTGATTAAGCTGATAACTGGTGATGAAAAGTGGATCACGTACGACAAGGACGTGCGAAAAAGATCGTGTTCAAAGGCCGGTCAGGCTTCACAGACTATGGCGAAACCCGGGTTAACTCGCAATAAGGTGATGCTGTGTGTGTGTGGTGGGATTGGAAGGGCATTATTCATTATGAGTTGTTACCACCAGGCAGGACCATCGATTCTGAACTCTACTGCGAACAACTGATGAGATTAAAGCAAGAAGTTGAGAGAAAGTGGCCGGAATTAATCAACAGAAGGGATGTGGTTCTTCATCATGATAACGCTAGACCTCACACATCTTTAGCCACTCAGAAAACATTAAGAGAGTTTAGCTGGGAGTTGTTATGCATCCGCCGTATAGTCCTGACCTTGCCCCTTCACATTTCTACCAGTTTCGGTCTCTTCAGAATTCTTTAGGCAGTGTCAGGTTAACATCACGAGCAGTTTGGCAGCCCCCAAAACAACTTGTCGCGGTATATTGATCAGAAGCCCCAAAATTTCTATAGCAATGGGATCATGTCCCTACCTACAAGATGGCAAAAAGTTATCGAACAAAATGGCACCTACATACTTTAGTTTAATGTAAATAAACTATATTTTTATATATTTAAAAAAAAATGCAAAGAAACTTTTTCCCCAACATATTAAATGAAGATCTATCCTAGTTTGTTTTATAACTTAAATATAGGTAGGTATTCTTGCTTGGTTGGCATCATCTTTTTCTTTCTATTGAAGAGATTTTATTGTGCTCTTGTCGGTAAAGTCTCCTTCACTCCTTCCTACACATTGCCATTTCCTTGATTTCCTGATACATGACGACATTTATTGTTTCCCTTATGCATATACTTAGTATGTTCGAGGCCTTCCCCTCTTTCTTTCATGGCTTGGCATCTATCAGTTGTATAATGTAATACTTAAAACTAAAGTGCAGTTAAAATATGGTTTCCTTTTTGCAGATAAACTGAAAAACATAGCCAATGTAGGGTTGGTGTTGTTGATGATCCTGGCAGCGTACTCTCACGTGATGGTCGGGGATCCGTTCGACCGCTGCGCCCCCGCGCTGGTGTTCTTCTTCATGCTGAGCGGCCGGCTCGTGGTGTGGTAAATATAAACAAACATTATTTTTAATCTTGACACCAAAACGTCTTGCAGAATGATATGAATTTATGTTTACATACGTTGGGATTGGAATGTGGGAAGATTTTGACGTCATCTCAGCTCTGAATTTTTTTACCACTGCGCCGGTGACGAGTCTATTAATATATTTCTGTGAATGATTTACGCTTCAAAAGAGAATGTTTAAAACTAAACAAGCATAAATACCTACGTATGTAGAATTATTTATACTTATTGAATTACCTTCAACTGTAAGTACAGGATACTATTAAAAGTAAATTTTGTTTCCTTCAAAAGGTCATAATCAGAAAGGTAATAGTGTAGCCTTGACCAATTTCTTTCCATGTAAACAGCACGCACGCGTTTGGCGCTTCGCCATAATATTATGTTCCCCGGAGACTAGTCCGTTTACACAGTTTGAAGTACAGCGCATCATCTTTTTTAGTAAATAAACGCTAATAGATTTAAATGCAAATTAAAGTCAATTGGAAAAGGCAAAAGCAGAGGGTCGGGTACCCAAAGCTTGCGGGTTCGAGTCCCGCCTGAGAATAACTAGCGAGCCGAGTCGACTTTTTCAAGTATTTACCTATTAATATTTATCATATAAGATAGCATTGAAAATGCAAACTTAAAAGTCTTATCATATTTTAAGATACGTATATTCATTATATTCATTCATTCACCGTCAGGGCGACATGAGACTAGTTGCTTTTTTCTGGTATATTTTCTTGTTAAATATTTATCACATAAAAATAGCATTGTAAAATGCAAACTTAAAAAGTTATACTTATATTATTCATAATTTACGAGATGATAGATCTATTATCTATTTTGTCTTCTCCATGGGTATCTAGAACGAACGAGCCTATCAGAACGAAGTCTAGAATATAAACCCAAGTGCTGATTTATCGATAAGAAGCAAGTTATATAATGGCCGATATTATTAACCTACCTCTGGATTATAGATAGGGCTATCGAAGACAGTTGCCTAGGTAGGATACTGGCTTCATTACCTAGCAACCGTCGTTATTTTAGTCATATTAACAAAAATATCCTAGGCAACTATCTCAGATAGCCTATCCATATCTAAAGTAAGTAATGTTATTAATTTCGGACGTTAGTAATGAAAAAAATACTGACAATCACCAAAAACTAGAGATGGGCAAAGGACCTGATTTTGATCCGACTGCTGGGTTTAAACCCAGTTAACGCCTATAGACCATTTTGTTGAAATAAATAAAATCTTTAAAAATTAGAGATGTTTCGGCCTTTAAATATTTTTGTGTATTGATTTAACAAGAAATTATATCCATAGCAACGTCACATTTGACATATCAATAGAAATAAAAAAACTGTAAAAAGTTTATATAACACACAATGTGGGTTATTATTGGGTTTAATTGCAGTGGTCGGGTTTAAACCCAATCCTTAGCCATCTATACAAAAAACATTATTTATACTTAGGTCACACAGTGTGACATAAGTATAAATGGTACTTAAACTATGTTTTTTGGTACAACTATTGTGGTGTGACACACCACAATAGTTGTACCACACACAGTTATCAGTACAATGAAATTATTTGGGTAAATTTACATTAATGAAGGTTATCCAGCTGCTATTAACGATTTAATTTGTTATCAGGTACCAAACTAGCCGCCGTGAAGAATTGGAGAAGGTTGCAGCTACCCAGAATGGGAACGGTGTTAAAAGAGACTAAAGTTCATGCAGAACTAATAGTAACCTACATATAAGTTTTACCGTCACGCCTGTATTTATTGAATTAACTTTACGCAAAATATCAGTTTATCTTTTATATGAACCCTGAAATCAAGTAAAGAATGCCAAAATGTCTGAAATTTTATAAACAGGGTGATTATGAAGTTTATTCTATTAACGTGTTTAATTAACAAGTAATCACTGAGCTGTGATTTTTCTAGTCAACTTTTGTTATAGCCATCAACATCATTATATCACAAACTCGAATAGAATCAAATCGTACTTTATTAGATTTCTGACTAGACTGAGCACGCCGAATGCTGATCGTCTATTATTAGATTCTTACCACCACACAACAGACGAATGCATACGTGTATACCTACTTATTTAAGATTTCCATCACATAATATTCAGTCTACTTTATTAATATCTTCATTCGTATGTACGATAAAATGTGCTATATTAAAATGCCTAAAAGTGATATTAATTTAAGAATTTTGTGCTAGGTTCATTTTGTATTTTGTGAGCGATCGGTGTGGGTTTGTAATTATTATTTAAGATCATGAGTAACTGCCAGTGTATGCCCGTTTACAGATTTAATTAATATTCATACTTACATTCAATACCTACTTTTGAAGTAACATTATAATTGTTTTTATAGTACTTTTATTTGCTCAATAATAATAATAAAAACAAAAAAGCAACGCTTTTCAAATATCTGTTATAGTAGGTATATTATTAACAATCAAACATTACGTACCTAACATTGTATAAGTAAATAATATTGATTCATTACTTTATAGGTACCCGCCCTGTAGTCTAAGCGTTAGAAGAATTTACGCCCCAGGTATTTTTTAATTGTTTAATGCTTAGATTACTTATCTATAGTACCTGGATAATCTTAATGATCTGGAAACTAGGATGAAGATAAAATATCGTAGGTCTGAGACATTGCTCGTCTAACTATAGTATATTAAAATAGTGTAAAATTAATTCTTCATTGTGTACGTTATTGTGTGTGGATTGTCGTGACTGTGGGGTATTTGTGTTCGTGCGATGGGTAATAAACGAGACGTACATTTAATGTCGTGTTTGATTTTTAAAAAAAAAACTAAAATTGACCATCGCCTCTGTAGGCGTGGTCGAGGGCTTTTACAGAAATACCTACTACAACTAATCAGTGCAAAAATATGTGGCCTATTTTGATAAAGGGTAGATGACTCGGTTGTGTTCGGGTTACTTTCATTTGACATTTACACCCATTTGCACTAAACGAGCGTCACTCCTCCGACTTTGTTTCCTACTCCTTTTCCGTGCATGCCGTTCGTTTTTGGAACGCCCTTCCCGAGGGTATCAGAAAGGCTCAAGACTCTCCACAATCTTTTGGTGATCGAGTCAGAAAGCAGTTCCTTTCTCCTTCATCTACTTTATAATATTATCAAATTACTCTCTCCATAGTATTTATCTATCATTTTATTACCTACATTTGTCCTTTCTTTTCATGCACCCACGCCCCTAATATTCTATCTATTTCTTTCTCTCACCCAAGGTTGCCTGAAAGAGATTGCAGTGTAGCAATAAGGCCGCCTATTGTTTGTTTTCTTCGTTGTAATTTGTTCTGTATTCTGTATGTTTAATCGTGTGCAATAAAGTTTATTTTATATCATTATTATAAACTTTAGAATCGCTTAAGACTATTATCTATACTAATCTTAATAAAAAATTGCTTTGCACTACCTTTTAAGACGTTCTTAAATCCACTAAGGCTATTCTTATCTATTTTAAAACATTAATATTAAGAATAGCTTAAGCTTTAGGCGTTCGATTTTGGGCCCGTCAGTTAAGAATAGCCTTATCTAGTGGATTTTCAGAACGTCATATGGCTAGTGCAAAGCAATTTTTTATTAAATTACGAAAGATAAGAATAGCCTGAGCGATTCTTAAGTTTAGTGCAAATGGGTGTTATTCACATAACGTTAAAAGACAAGCAACCGTGTCAGTGGCCACAACCGGAACTTCTCTACTTTATTTAATAAGAAAACAACGCCTGTTTTATTTTTACATACTTATATGTCCTTTATATAATAATTTTAAAGAAACTAATTGTTTTTATTTACATACGGTACATAATGAGCTATTTACAAATAGAAGCGCAATTTCAAAGTCGGCTGATTTCGATGATACTTATTTGCAATGTTTCTTTTAAAAAAAAAAAAATATATATATATATATATATATTTAAATACTTTTTATATTATATTAAAAGTTATATAATATAAAAAGTAACAAACATATAATTACATAATTAGAATCACATAATTTATATTGATCCGATTCCGAGATAGCAGCATAAGCTGTAAGCACTCGCTACATTTGGGGACATGTATTACAAAAATATACATAAATTATGTTCATCACATGAATGTTTGTTACGGGTAGAGGATTCGTATATTTGCTCGACAGCATATTTGGGAGTGACCAAATATGATATGTCAGGGAAACGTGGCAAAAAGATGAAATACTTATTTAAATATAATGCACGTGAATTGAAATTGGTATGTTCTTAAGTAGCTATACAATAGCAGAAATATAATTGATTAAAAAAAATGTTTATTTACCAATATCTAATATAAAGCCGCGATGAATAAAAAATACATCAAATGGAAATATGAATCTTAACTAAATTACAATAAAGTTAGTATTTTTTAACAAACGGTGCTTTCTACACTTTCAATGAAGATCGTAATAATTATAATGATGATACTTAAGTATTATTACGGTAATACAAAACACTCGCATACAAGCAAATCGACTCAAAACGTTCAAAATTTTCATACAAACATACTCACTTTACAGTCTCATTATTTAAAAAGTATTAACAGTTATGTGAAAGTTTATACATTAATGAGTTGAATACTAGATTTTGGAAAAAAGTCCCATAAATTCAACAAACCTTCAGTTTTGAGCAAATTAAGCTTAGTTGGCTTTCGAAATGACACCAATATTTGCAGGAAAGGTTAAATACTTATTTTTTCTATTTATTAGTCCACGAAGTGAGCCTGTAGTATTGTATTAAAATATTCATATTCATTAATTCATTGCTAGTCACAGTACATAAGATGTTACATAGAGTTTAAGATCAGTGTGACACCACGTGGGGTGTCGCAGTCGCAAAATAACGCAGTGTCTCGATTTGCTTGCACGAGAGTGTATACTTAAATGCGCATAATTTGATAAAGAGGTTATTGATAGTGTGCAAAACACCAGCGCGATATTGTTAAAGATACAAATTAAAATTAAACAGTTATTTCTCTATATAAGATTTTAAACTTTCGCGTTCAATTATAATTATAAAAAACAACAACGGGACTCAAACGCGATATTTCATATGCAGTACATATATTATGTACTTACGGCTTGACCTTTCGGCTGTGTTGCTACAGCCGTGGTCAGATGCAGACGGTGGTGCGCGGCGGCGCGGCCTTTAAGATAGACGAAAAAAGTGTCAATTTTAGGGTGGTAGGAAGATCTTCAAGCCCGCCCGAACAGACGACGCTGCGCACCACCAGACTGCTTGTGACCACGGCTGTAGTTATTTCTCTGAACGACTATGTGAGTACGGAAAATTAAGGTGAGTGTGAATCACGCCCAAGCAGAACAGCTTTGTCTAAAAAGGGATTGTACATATCTTGGACAAAAACTAAAAAAACAACGGTAATTATTTCATGATGTGCCCAATTTAAAGTTGGGCTGGCAGATGAATGAGAGCAACCTATATGTCGGTTTGCCCTACCCCTACTAGTCATGTGATCACTCACATCGGGATATGGCTGGGCACATCGAGATATGGCTAAGCGCATCGTAATTTAGTTCCAATATGGCGCCGCCGGTTGCACTCTGTCAGCTGATTGCGAGAAAGATGGCGACGTAACAACAGCTGATATAAGTATTTTAATTCTGTTAGGATTCTCTTTAGACTTTTATTAGACATTTACGTGAGTAATGTTTTAGATTTTACGATTTTTAAAGGAATTCTTATGTAAAAGTAACAATTTATTTGATTAAAATTTGGACATCTACGGAAAACAATCTGCCCAAATCATTTGTGAAGGACCATTATAGATAAAGCTTGTACATGTTGTTTGATAAAGTACTGTAAAACCAAGTGTATGTAATGCTGCAGGTTTCTAGGGAGCTAACAAAAATAGCTAATAAAATTTCCTTGGTAGGGTTACTGTTCATAAGCCTATCCCACATTCTCATGTTTTATACTTAAAGCATTGGACTAAAAGGAAAATTTTACTTGTATTTTTGGGATATACAAGTATTTATGCTCAGTATATTGACTTAACCTGTAGTATAATTACAATTATCATGGTTTCCATCTAATAGCAATGATTCAATTCTATTTTCTGGACAGCATAACATTACTTACAAATTCATGATGTTTTATAAACTACAATCTGTTTTTATTTCAAGAGCTTAAGCAGGGTCACGTCCTGTTTGCAGTAGTTCCAAAGCATTTTTAAGATTATTGATTGCTGTTTTAATATCATCATAATTCAGTGCACTACTGGCCCATTTACAATACTTCTGAGCTTTTGCTATTTGATCAGGGGTAAGTTGTGCAATAGTCGATGAACTATCACCATATAGCGGTACAGGGACCGTTTGCGGTTGCTGTGTCGGATCATACGGTACAAACCCACCTGGATTGGGATCTGGTGTGTATGGAACAGGTGGAAGTTGTGACGCAGCTTTCATAGCTGCATTGGGGTCTGGAAGTGTGTTACTAAAGCTGGTGGGAATAGTGGGTGGTGTTGATGGAGTCACTGTTGTAAAACCAGATGCTTGTGAAACATTGTCTGGGGCAGGCTGGTCATCAGTTGTTGAACTCTCATCATTTTGATCACCATCTGTTGTCATAGGACCTTGAATAAAAAAATACTATGAAGTTTTTATTGTCTATCTGCGGATATCTCCAAAACACATAAAAAAATATATCTTTAGTAAAAATTATAAAGAGATTTTCCATGCGTCTATTTATTAAACTTTACTGAAATCTCTTGAATTTACAAAAACCTTTATAAACTAATTATAATATTAATTTTACCTGGTGAACAAATCTGCTCATAGTCAAGAAGACTGATCGCACGATGAAATTATATAAAAAAAAAAAAAAAAAAATTTACCTGGTACAGGGGTTTCTCCATTTTTAAGACAATTATGAATGTAAGCAGCCTTCCACTTGGCATACTTCCTGTTTTGGGCTGCTTCATCAGTAAGTTCTCCAAATGTGCAAAGTACGTCATAGATCAATCCAGCTGTATAAAAGGCTTTCACAACATTTCTGCAATAAAGTATGATCATGAATAAATCAATCATTTGTCACAACAGGTGCTATGTATTAAACAAAAAGGTGTCAATCTTAATAACATGAAACATTAAACATAAGAGTGAAATCCACACCATTATACAAATAATGCAGATAGGATAAACAGCTAAAATTAAAAGAAAGTTAATTCATAAGCTAGCAGCTATAGAATCCTGCCCTAGGCTGTTTTAGATAGTCAGGTAGTAGACTAGCATAGGTACCTGACTATCAAAATAGCATAAGTTCGAAATAGTTATACTAACACAAGATTGTCGCTTACTTTCCAAAATTTTGTTCTCTATCTTGTTTGTCAGCATACAAAAATAATTTCAATGCATAATTTTCAAGGTGTGCTTGGGCAGCCACTTCATTACTAATGGCATCATTATCTTTGTGAATCTTCTTTGCTTCTTCTAACCAGTCCATGATAGCTGCAAATTCATATTAATATAATCTTTTATACTATGACAAAATACAAAACAAATAATATCTAGATATTTATTTACCCATTAGTACTTTCGTTTCTTCGGCCGTTTTCTTGGTAGTTACTTTCAAGCCAACTTGTAATGCATGCAGTCTACACCAATAAGCAACTACTGGATCTCGGGCATCATGTTCAGCTGCAGCTTTTAGATAATGCTGGATTGACTTAAGGCTTGGAGGGCACTCGGGAATGTTTGCTGACATATTTAATATTCGTAACGCGTAGAAGTAGACGAATTTTGCTGGGTTGTTAGGTACTGCGAAAAGTAGGTGTGATTACAGCCACAAAATATCAAGGACAAAATAATGTTTATCAATATAATAACTATTTAGGATTAGAAAAATACGACACTCTGACCAAATAACTAGCTACTGTATTATTTACAATTAACCGTACAATAATAATATTGTCTAATTTAAAAATAAACATTAGTCATTTTTAGTCCACTCCACCGCAGATTTTTTTTGACCAATGACCACTTTGATTTATGACATTGACAGTTTGACACTGACAATACTAGTTTTAAATCGTCTAAAAAAATCATTACAGTCACCCCGTGTGTACCTTACACCTTTCACCTTGGGTGCTATAAAAACCTTTAGTGCCGGATAAATAATGTCTTATTTCGGTATTCAAAACATTCGTAACGAAAGCGTTTAAGAATTATTGGCATTTAAAGATGGGCCTCACGGGATGACGCTTAAGATTATGGATGCTGGAAATAACAAAAACTAGCGAACGAAAGTCCAGTTTCAGTCCCTAGATCGTCAGTGACGCAAAAATAAATAAGATTTAACACTCGAGCATCGTTTAAAATAGAACAGATCTCATAAAATCGACGTTTAAACATGGTACATACAGAACCGTGTGGTCAAATTTTCAATTGCCAAAATATCAATAATCATACGGTTTGGAGCCAAACGAAACATTCTACCAGCGTTACGTTTGATATGTGACAGCATTTAACACATGAAATTCGTTCAAATAACAAGGCATCAATATGAAAAAGCGAAAACTATATTTCGTACCGTCACACTGTGTGGCCCATCTTTGAAGGCGTTACGTTACGTGAATTTTGCGTTACGAATGTTGAAAAGCAATTCACAGTAAAGATAATTTCCGTCACTGAGGATCTATCTTTACCCGGAACCAATCAGTGCAGTACTTACGATACAATTCAAGATTGAAATTTGTATGAAAATTGAGTTAGGGTGACCAAGTAGTATTTTTTTGCGGACATCGTATTTATTTATTTTATTTATTTGGAATTTTGTCAACAACGAGATTAACACTAAAATATCAACAAAAACAGACATATTGCCATTTATAACAAATTGAAACCTTAATTTACACATGACACAGGTGACAACTACATGAATTATTGATAACTAGCTTTATAAACAAAAACTTACATAAAAAATGAGGTTAAATATGTTGAAATTAAATGAGGTGCCTTCATAATATGGTAAAATGGCCAAGCTATTCAGATTTGCGCAGACAAATATTCCCCGATCCCCGGACAAGACAAATATTTGTGTGCATGAACATGTCTATTTGTCTTGGTCTGGGTGTTTATTATGTATATTATGTATGTATTTACAAAAAAAATGTATATAAGTATGTTTATCCGTTATTTAGTATCCATAACACAAGTTCTTCATGAAACTTAACGTGGGCTAGATAATTGGTGTGATTGTATGCAAATATTTATTTATTTATTTTATTACGTAGTCCATAAGGCGGTCTCAAGGTCATGTATAGTCTGATGTGCCGCCGTGTGTACATAATTCAACACTTCAAACTTCCACAGACATTTTATTGTGTTTAAGAGGTACCTAGATAGTAAGGTAGGTATATCTATCCATAGGTACTTTTACTATGATCAGAGAATGATTTACTTTTTTCTTGCTAGGTAGGTATTTAAAAATAAGTGTCAACTGCTTTCTGCTGCTGTTTTGACCGATTGCTGTTTTTATCGTTACTCCCATGGGTATTTTTAGAATATCGAAGTATTCCGAATGTTTCGTAATACTTCAAATATTTCGAAAGTATTCCACGGGAATGATTCGGAATTTTTGCCGACAGCAACTCTAGGAAGGGCATACTAATACCACGTGGAGTCGGGGTTGACTAATTCGGTTCTGTTAGCAATTTCGACCTAATCAACACTAATTTGATTTAAATCTTTGCTATAATATCTCTACTAACCTAATTTCTTCCACGTAATTATGAACTTGTCTCCCAGATGAACCAGTAGCTGGGCGCCTCCAATTAATCTTTAGATATAGTTGGTAATTTCAATTTCAATTTTCTCACGAAGTATGGTATGATATGCATTTGCGCCGGTTGGGAGGTTGGTGGGGGGTAGGGGGGGGACCACCACAGTGTGATCGTCAATTATCTGAAGCCAAAAGCTTCGGATAATTGAAGATCACACCCATGAAAAAACTAAACAATACAGGACAAATTATTTTGTAAAACAAATACGACTACAATATAAATAAAAATTATTACTCTGCTAATCCCGCCAACAAAGAACACACACCACCAGTCACAACTACACCACAATACAACAACACAGCGAACGACAAACACAACAGAAAGTTACAAAAAAAGACAAATAAAGTTTGTGCAAACAAACAACGCATTTAATTTGAACGTAAACATATTCTAATGGCCATAGAGATGTGCTGAATCAGACTTACTAGACGTACAGGGGCCCAATTCTCGCGCCTTCGATATCTTGAATTCGACATTTTTATTTCCTTAATTTCTTTATTAAAAATTTATGTAAAATCTCTACTACTGTCAAAAACCTTTAGTTTAAATTATCTTTGATAATCCTATAATGTCGAAGATTGCTTTCAGCGAGCTTTTAATACAGATTTTTTACTCAAAAAAATTTCGAATTCGAGATGTCGAAGGCGCGAGAATTGGGCCCCTGAAATGACTCGAATACCTAGCAGGTACTCACTCACGTACTCGAGTATTTAGAATACTATATTTGGATCCACAATACTCGAATACAAGTTTCGAGTCTTCTAACTTCACGCGTACAATCGAATTTTAAATGTTTAAAGAGCATTGTGAAGTTAGTCACGCACGACGCGAGAAGTGTTTATGACTCATTGCAGCTTCGAACGTGTTTATAATTCCTATCCGGACTGTCAGTTTAATGAGATGTTAGAGATTTAAGTAATTATTTGTTTCTTGTTAAAAGTTATCATTTTATTTAATCTGTCGAACTGTCGGTTTGTATAATTTAGTGTTATCTAAATACAACACCGACTGTGTGATAGAAAGGGATGGCTCCGCAGAAAAATCCGAAGTATGGAACTTATCAATACCAAAAATGATTACCTACATGATTAATGACTGACTGATTATATATTAGGAGGCACTGAACACCTGTGCGAGAGAAGGAAAACTTGAAATAAACCCTCTACCAACCCGTCTAGGCAGAGTGGTAGCAGTTAATAAGAAATAATTACATACAATCACACCAATTATCTAGCCCACATTCAGTTTCGTAAAGAACTTGTGTTACGGATACTAGATAACGGATGAACATACTATATACTTTTTTTGCAAATACATACTTAGCATACATATTAAACACACAGACCAAGACAAATAGACATGTTCATATTTGTCTTGTCCGGGGATCAAACCCGGGACCTATGGCGCAGATATACATTATTCTGTTATTATTTACTTTCTTAGCGTGCATACATGATTTTTTATTCGATGTTGAAATATTAGAATTTGTCGTGAAAAGCAAACTATAGTTTGCTTTTCTATAAAGTTCGAAGAGTACTCGAGTCCACTGAAGTAGTTTCGAATACTCGTGCCAGTACTCGAATACCTGTCCAAGTCCTCTGACTCGAGTCCTAGTTCGATTCTTTTTATAACGATTACCAAAATATTCGAATACCAAATATAGCCGTCTCGGCACATCACTAGGTCACAGACTACAGACAAGACAGACCATCATAATCGCACAGACAAACAAGAAGAAGATGGTGGTTATAAAGAGTCTGACTCACGAAATATGGCGCATGAGAGACTGTAGTCACCTTCAACATCCGCAAATGAACGCTATTACTATGGAAGATAATTTGAGTACCTGAGAAATTCCGCACGACAACTTTCGTGACACGGACTTAAGACTATTTTGAATGGAAATAGTTTTTTTTTTTATTATTTAACATGAATTAGGTACATTACATCTCACTTATGTTGCTAGAATCAACGCCGTAAAACTAGCTAATTATCAGGTTAGTTTAGCCTTTTTATCCATCAATGTACGTAAATGGTTGTCACCCTCATTTGAGATTTTCATACAAATTTCAATCTTAAATTGTATCGTAAGTACTGCACTGATTGGTTCCAGATAAAGATAGATCCTCAGTGACGGAAATTCTCTTTACTGTGAATTGCTTTTCAACATTCGTAACGCAAAATTCACGTAACGTAACGCCTTCAAAGATGGGCCACACAGTGTGACGGTACGAAATATAGTTTTCGCTTTTTCATATTGATGCCTTGTTATTTGAACGAATTTCATGTGTTAAATGCTGTCACATATCAAACGTAACGCTGGTAGAATGTTTCGTTTGGCTCCAAACGGTATGATTATTGATATTTTGGCAATTGAAAATTTGACCATACGGTTCTGTATGTACCATGTTTAAACGTCGATTTTATGAGATCTGTTTTAGTTTAAACGATGCTCGAGTGTTAAATCTTATTTATTTTTGCGTCACTGACGATCTAGGAACTGAAACTGGACTTTCGTTCGCTAGTTTTTGTTATTTCCAGCATCCATAATCTTAAGCGTCATCCTGTGAGGCCCATCTTTAAATGCCAATAATTCTTAAACGCTTGCGTTACGAATGTTTTGAATACCGAAATAAGACATTATTTATCCGGTACTAAAGGTTTTTATAGCACCCAAGGTGAAAGGTGTAAGGTACACACGGGGTGACTGTAATAAAAAATCGGAGGAATGGCTTGTACGGTTTGTACACTTGCCAACGTCGAGTAAAAAAATTGGGAAACGGAATTAATTTTTAGAAAGTAGGAACATAACGGAATTTGGATGGGATCAGGAAGGCTTTTTATAATAGGTAAATATATATATATATATATATATATAGATATAGGAAATGATTTACAGTTTTATATTATTAGACATAAGAAAGGATAAAATACATTTATATATGCTGCTATCTATAACAGATAACAGAGTTACAATATTGGTTGGCAATGGAACTCGGAGCGATTTTAATTCATCAAAAAAATCATCTCTTTTGAATTTCGGACATGCAAAAATAATATGGTTCAAATTTCCCTCGTCCAACCCGCACTCACACCGGGGGTCGTCCACAATACGGAGCTTGGCAAGATGGGATGGAGTACATGTGTGACCTAATCTCATGCGTATAATGATAGAGGTTTCCATCTTGCTAAACTTTAAAACAGAAAACCATGGTTTAGTAGGAATATTATTTTGAACTTGAGAATAAAATCTGCCTTTACTTTGTTGACTGTAATCCCATACACTTTTCCAATTGTCTTGTAAAGTTAACTTGGGAAGGGCTAATAAGTCCTGGCAATAATTTTTATAAGGGAAGATATCTCCGCATGTGACTGCGTCATGAGCAAGTTTATCAGCAATAACATTGCCATCTATGTCTGTATGTCCAGGGATCCAAACAAACTCTATGTGTAATCCCTGATCAACACATTCTTTAGCAATTTGTCTAATATTGAAGATTAGGGGAGAATAAAGTTTTAATGTAAATGGATTCTTTTCCAGTGCCTGAAGAGAACTTTTTGAGTCACAAAAAATTACAGTTTTATTCAGTTTCATGGTTTTGACATATTCAATAGCTTTTAAAATTCCAAGACATTCACCCGAATAGACAGATGACTCTGGGGGTATCTTCACTTTTTGCACAATATTATACTGTGAATGGTATACTCCTATACCAACACACTCTGATGAGGTAGATTGCTTAGAAGCGTCACTAAATATAAAATGGAAATCTTTGAACTTTGATTGAATAAGCTGTTCGAATTCAATTTTAGCGTTTTTATTTTTATCAATTAAATTAAAATAAATAATGAGCGGATAAATAAGCGACTCATAACTTACAGTGAACAATGGAAGCAAGTCAGATCGATATGTAGGTGAGTTTATAGATATATATTTTTGGTAACTAACCAAAAGGCATGGAGGTGATTTGTGCGTCCAGTAACTTGAAGTTTGATATAATTCAAATAAGTACTGTAATTTAGGAAAAAGTGGATGATTAGAAAACTGTAAAGTACGAAAAAAGAAATTGTCGCACAAAAATTGTCGTCTGAGATGTAACGGGGGATCGCAGCATTCGACTTGCAATGCATTGGTAGGACTAGACTTCATGGCTCCAGTTATTATTCGTAAGGCTTTATATTGTATAAGATCTAATTTCCTAAACGCTGCAATATTTCCTGGTTCCAATAAAAATGTACCGTAGTCTAACACGCTACGTATAAGGGCGTTATAAACTAATTTCATCGAGTCAGGATGAGCTCCCCACCAAACGCCCGTTAAACATCTTAACATATTTAATAAACGCTCACATTTATTAATAATATATTCACAGTGTTGTACACCCGTAAGTTTAGAATCTAAGATTATTCCTAAGAACTTTATATGAGCCAATACCGGTATGACTGTATTATCATAATTCAATTTTATGTCTGGAGGTTTATTCATGCGTGAAAAAAGAACAACAGCACTTTTAGATGGAGATAGTAAAAGACCATTTACGTCCAACCAACTCTTTAAATTCGCTAATGCAGCTGACAAGGTGCAGGTTAAAGTATTTATTGATGAATTAACACTATATATTAAAAGATCATCTGCATATTGTAACATTTTTATGTTCTCATTAACACAAATATGAGACTGTAGATCATAAGTGTATATATTATACAAGAGGGGACTAAGTACTGATCCCTGTGGAAGGCCTTTGGAAACTGTTCTAGTGAAAGTGACATCATTTATATATAAATTTGTTTTTCTTTCCGAGAGCATATTCATAATGAAATTTATAAAAATTGGGGGAATTTCTAATGATTCTAATTTATTTCTAAGTAAGTTAAGAAGTACACTATCGTAGGCAGAGCATAGATCAACAAATACGGCTAAAAGTGAATGGTTAATAGAAAAAGCAATACGAATATCAGTGGTGAGAATAGCTACGCTATCAATTGTACTCTTGCCCTTTCTGAACCCATATTGGGTATTTGCTAAGAGACCTTTACTTTCCAAATACCACTCTAATCGATTCTTAATAAGATGCTCAGCTAACTTTAATAATACTGACGATAGTGCTATAGGTCGCAATGCAGCCACATCGGTTGGTTGTTTGTTAGGCTTTAAGAATGGCAACACTGTTTGTTCTTTCCAAGATGGAGGAATATTCCCTGTTTGCATCACAATATTTATTAAAATTAAGTAATAATTCAGTGTATCATCACAAATATTATGAAGAAATGTGTATGGTATGCCATCATTACCTGGAGCAGAGTTTTTCGAGTAATGGATGATACCTTTTAACTCGTGCAGAGTGAAAGGGGCGCTGAGACCTGTTTGGGTATATTGTGTTATTGAAGAAGTGGGCATACTGTTATCAAGAACCCAGGGAGGGGCCAATTTATCAAGAAAAGCGTCGGCTAAACCAGGCGGAATGGTTGCAGAAGATTTATTATTAGTGGCAGATTTGAATCTATTAATTTGTTGCCATACTAAACTTGGAGGAGTATTGGGGGAAATCGAGGAACAGAAAGAGCGCCAGCCTTCAAACTTCTTTTTTTTGAAGATCTTTTTTGTTTCAGCAAGAGCTTTAGACAATAATTCGTAATTGTCATCCGACATGTTATCCCTATACCTAAGCTCAGCTTGTTTTCTGTGTTCTATTGCACTGGTGCATTCACTGTCCCACCAAGGGGGAGAAGGAATCTTATTACAACTACTTTTTTGGGGAAATAATTCGTTGGCAGCCTCAATAAGAACTTTACTAAAAGCCTCAGCACTTTCTATCTCGGACCCATGTTGAACAACCGGGAGTAAAGAAAGTTTAGATTGAACAAGAGATTTATATTTTACCCATTCTTTGTTATCCTTGTCAGGATGTGATGCTTGTTGTGTTTTAAATGAGAGGTCCTTCTGATGTTTATAGGTTTATCAAATGGAAAGGTAATCAAAATGGGATAATGATCACTACCATGTGTGGATGAAAGAGTATCCCATGATAAAGAACTTGCAAGTGATGGAGTGCATATGGACAGGTCTACTGCACTATCAATTTCATTTGATTTTGTTAATCGTGTAACTTTACCTGTGTTCAAAATACACAAATTATGATAATCCATTATATCTATTATTTCTTCTCCATAATTATTTGTTTTAGAGCTACCCCAACATTGATGATGACAATTAAAATCACCTAACACCAAAAAGGGCTTAGGCAAGTTAGCAAGTATTTGTTTAACTTCATTAAGTATTGGAAAGGATGGATGAGAAATATATATTGATACAATACACATACTATAGGTAGGTAGGTTCATGACCATAATAGAAATTTCATCATGATGTACTGTTATGGGGAAAAGAGAATATGTTATTGAATCCTTAATAAGTATGGCTACACCACCCCAGCCATCCTGTCTATCCTGGCGGAGTGTTGTGTATCCCTTGACTTTAAACCTTTGATGTGGTTTAAGCCATGTTTCAGATAGAACAAAAAATAAAGGTTCAAATTTATTGAGAAGATGAATAATTTCACTTTTTTTACTAAGAATGCTTTGACAATTCCACTGTAATATTTTAGCTCGACTGTCCATTTTGACTTTGTAGGGATTGAATTATGGTTGTGATAATAGAAGCTACGTTGGTCGGTGTATTAATATTAGTACTATTAGTATTAAAGCAATTGAACAAGTTTAGAATCAATTTGATAAGTTCAGACACTGAAATAACTTGTGACTCGGGTTCTTTGTCAGTTTTACTAAAACCACACCCATTAGCTGGGGATGGCATATTGTAGTCCTTAATTAAGTCATTGTGAGATTCTACATCATATCCAGGACCTAACCTTGGTGGCGAACGAGGCTTGAGGAAAACAGTTTTTTTGTATGACATTGATTCTGGTAAATTCTGAGCAGATTGTTTAGAAAATGTGGGCTTATTTGATGAGGAACTATTAGCAGCAACATAAGAATATAATTTTGACACACTCGGGAAGCATTTAGATGCCTCAGCATATGAGGTGCAATTATGAGCCATATAATTTTTTATCTCCTGCTGTCTTTTGTATTCTGGACATGATTTATTAGTTGCAAAATGAGAGCCTTCGCAAGAGCAACAAATTGCATTTACATTCTCTTCTTTATTGCAGGATTCACCAGTATGATTTTCTCCACATTTAAAACAATGCGGCTTAGATCTACATTGAGTCTTTGTGTGACCAAAGCGGCAACAATTGTAACACTGTATGGTAGGATAAATGTACAAGTCCACTGGTAATGCATTAAAGCATACAAAAATCCTTTTTGGTAATACCTGTCCATCAAATGTAACCACTACTGCTTGCGAAGGCTTCCATAGTACTGATCCATCTTGAAAAACTTTGTAATTGATACGTCTTACTTTAATGATTTTGCCACATCCAATTGGAACAGAAATATTGTCCAGAATATCTTCTGGGGACCACTCGGAAGGGATTCCTCGAATAAGCCCCATTCTAGTCACATTAAAAGTTGGTAAAAATGCTTTCATCTTTTGACTTTCCAGATTTTTATTTTGAATAAAAGAATTTGCAGATGTGTATGTAGAAAAAGAAATAGTAATTTTATTGCGGCCAATACGTTTTATACTACCATTCACAATATTTTCAACTCTGGTGTTTTTTAGGAACCTGCCAAATGTCACAGGGTGTAGAAAGGAGCCATCATTTGGGGCAGATTCAATTCTCTGAACATGGATTACAAAGGGAGCAATATCTGTTTCATTGTAGAGCAAACGACCTATAGGTGAGGGTGCGGGCGGCATGGGGGGAAAAGATAAAGATGAAGAGGCAGGAGTGGAAACTGATGTATTGGGTTCCGTAACAGATTTTTCCTTAACATTGTCAATCCTTGGAGATATATTACAATGACAATCATTATGATCTACTTTAACATCGGAACCATGAAGATGGCGCCGTTTTTTGTTACAATGTTTGCAAACGTGTAAACGACTACGTTTACGCGACCTGTTTGAGATGGAGTTGTCAGTTTCCATTCCTGACTCATTGGACAAGACCGTAACAAATAATCCAGCCGGGGGATCTTCGTCCCCCGGGTCCGGAGGATCTTTCATAGTAAAGGTTTAGACTTACCAATTTTCAGCTACTATACACAACACATAAAATATACAACTAACTATAAAATTTACACGAAATATACAATAATTATTATACAGATGCAGTAAATTAAGCAATTCTGATCACCAGTATCACGGTAATTAATTAAATAAAAATTCCAACCAAAATTCGCGTCCGAACAGTTGAACGTTTCCCGCCTTTTTCGAGGCAGAGCTTGTTTATCCAGTTAATTTTCCAACCGGTACGTACAGCAGCGACTACATACAAGAACCGTTTTATTAAGGCTTGGCTCTACCCAAACCTTAAAAAAACGGTTTCAGGAAAGAGCAAAATTAAAAGGGTTTTGAATCACTTAAGCGGTTTATAAAGTATTTTATGATTTTGTATTTTTTTGCATTTTTCAATGCTATTTTTATACTAATGGTAAATTTTAAATAGAAAAATATTGGAAAAAATTAACTCGGCCACAAGTGAATTCTCAGACGGGAATAGCATTGGACCGGATTTCCAAAGGTCGCGGGTTCGATTCCCGTCTGAGAATTCACTTGTGGCCGAGTTAATTTTTTCCAATATTTAAAATTTACCATCGGTTTATAAAGGTTTTTTCTGCTGTTTAGAAGTACCAAAATAATCACAACGGGACCGCGAGCTTGTGAGTGGCAAAGAGAAAAGCGACCTTTCACACGTAGACATAAGCGTAAATCGACTAAATAGCGAGCTTATGTCTACACCCGGAAGGTCGCTATTAGCCTGATCGCCTCACCAGAAGTTCGTACATTCGTAGCTTTGGATTAAACCGGTTTATTTAGGGATTTAAAGCGCTCTCATTCCTAATAAATACGTTGGAAGTGATTTTCGTATAAACCTTAATCAAAAACCTCTATTAACCAGGATTTTTTAAACCACTTTCAAGTCCTGTACGGAGAACGAGCATTGAGGAGCAGACTATAGCTAAACGACCAATGCTGCCTACGCCTTCAATAATATCCATATAATAGAAAATAATAGAAAGTTTCAGACTTTTAATTATATTTAATCACAAATACAATAGTTATATATGAATTACTTAGTTCTAAGGAAATTAAATAATTTCTTTTATTACGGAATAAAATAAGAGATTGCAGTTTGTCAAAGTGCATTATTATGAGCTCATTTAATCGAACTTTGATTGTCAGTATGTATGACGATGGGGTCAATAACAAACAGTTCACTAATGAGCGACTGAAGGTATATTGCCTCCTTGCAAGCTTCTGCTAGAGCCATATGTTCGGCTTCTGTCGTAGAAAGTGCGTGGATCCGCTGCTTGCGATCTTCCCAAGATACTGGGGCGCCGCCTACGACCGACGTTCTTTCACTGGATATGCATTATGAAAGCATATCCAGTGCAAGAACGTCGGTAAACAAGATTGATACCATAATCCGCATCGACTTATCCTTGAGGAAAGAATGGAGCATCAGGACGAAAATGTAGTCGGATATCTTTGATACCCATAAGGTAACGAAGAACTCGCTTCGCAGCCTTCTAGTGTTACCCTCGTAATGTGCATTGAACTGATATAGGTATGAGACCGAATGAGCAATGTCGGGTCTCGCACAAATTGCAATGTACTTTATTAGTGACCGAATTAGTTAATAATACTGCTTCTACTGGAGCCCCCATTATTATGGGCGTGCCACAAGGTTCAATATTGGGCCCTTTGCTGTTTTTAATTTATATTAACGATAGTACTGTCTCACAAATTACTCGTGTAATGAGGGACATTACACGAGTAATTTGTGAGACAGTACTATTTGCAGATAATACATCTTTAACTCTTAAAATTGATAGAGGAAATAATTGTTCTAACGAAGTAAATAGTCTACAGATATACCCTGCCTACAGATATACCCTGTAAGCCTTGGTTTAGCAAATTGATGTTTGGTAAAGTGCCTATACCACAGACATAGATCTAAACTATACGAATGTGACTTGGCCATACTTGTACTCCTGCCCATCTTGCAAGACTTCGAATTGTTCCTGACTCAATGTGTGAATGTGGCACCGGTTTGGGAGATGTCAATCATATATTTATTTCCTGTCCTCTTTACGATCACGCTTTCTTTTATGTCTCCTTAATTTCAAATTAATTAATTAAAAAATTGTTTGTCTACCTATTTGTTCTGGCTAATACCCAAACCTGGTGAAGCCATTTAAAAAAAATTGTGATCCTATTTAATCTGTGAGAAATTTACGATGAATTTTTACACGAAAGATTGCAAAAAAATTTGACTTGCAATCAAAATATTGAAAATTTGAAGCGCATAACTATTATAGTTGTTATTGACGCATCAAACAAAATGCCTTCAAAACAAAGGAAAATTGCGATGATGGGATACAGATCAGTCGGTAATTATAAACACAAATTATTTGTTATTTACGTCTTAAAGTTTTAGAGTTCATTACCTATCAAATTGTAAAACATGTTCAATGTTTGCAGGAAAATCTTCTCTCATTATACAATTTGTTGAGGGACAATTCGTGGACTCGTACGACCCAACAATAGAAAACAGTGTGTAGTACTTTTTGGACATTCCATGAATTAATCAATATAATTATTGGAGAATGTATTTTTCAAAATATTTATTCCTCTTTGATTTCCAGCATTCACAAAATTTATTCGTCTGAATTCAACTGAGTATGAAGTTAAGTTAGTTGATACAGCTGGCCAGGATGAATACAGTATATTCCCTTTACAGTATAGTATGGACTTTCATGGTTATGTATTAGTTTACTCCATCACATCAAGCAAAAGTTTTCAAATAGTACAAATAATTTATGACAAATTACTTGACATGGTGGGAAAAATCCAGTAAGTACAAATGTTGTCAGCTTGAGAAAAAAATAGAAACAGAAATTATTATTACAAGACCCTTGTGTAAAACAGTTGTTCTTATTGTTAAGTAAATAATTAATTTGACATTTGCAAGCAGGAGACCGGTGTCTAGAGAGCAATGGAATATCAGTTGTGTCTCATAACTTTGGACGTGAGAGATTAATCTTATATATAAAATCGTAAACTGACTGACTGACATATCAACGCACAGCACTTCTACTTAGAGACTTTGAAATTTTGCATAAAGATACCCTAAACAGTGTAGTTATCCACTAAGGATTTTTGGAATTTCCATTCCTAAAGGGGGTTGAACAAGGTATGAAAGTCTGATAATTTTGAAGTTAGGATCTTCAAATTTTGTTTTTAAGTTCACGGTTGAAAATGGTTGATAATTCCATTCCTGAAGGGGTGAAAAGGGGGTGAAGTTGTGTATGAAAAGTAATAATAATAAAAACTTTATTGCACAAAAAACACAGAAAACAAACAAAACAGTAAAAGGTGACATACAAAAAGCTGCCTTATTGCTAGGTAGCAATTTCATTCAGGCAAGTTCTTAAGTTTCAAAGTTAAAATCAGAAAATTTAAGATTTAGGCTTATGGTTAGAAACATAATACAAACAAACAAACACATATTTTGTAATTTTCCGAAAATCAACCCCTAAGGGTATCAAAAGGGGTAAAATATCTAAAAATCAATATGTATGTCATAATTGAGATTTTATGGGATGTTGATTCGAATGATTACATTGATTTTGAAGTCCAACGGACATGACAGTATGGTGGACATGATTTAACACCTAAAGGGTTGAAGTAGGGGTTCAAATTCTGTCTGAAAAATAATAAAAAATAGTTGTTCCGATTTCGTTCTTTACAGCTTTGGAATATTACAATACTTGCTTGCTACTAGCATACGAAGTCGCGGGCAGAAGCTAGTATTATTATAAAAATCATAATAACATGGTAAACCGCAATCTGTCATTAAATGTTTTGGTCTTTTTTATTAATTTCTTATTTTATAACACTCAAACCCCTTTTTTATATTAGGAGAAATGCTTTTACGCATCCCTCACCCCCAGGTGTAGGAGCGATTCGAAATGTTGGACTCACCTGGGCGGGTACTACCAACTAAAACTCCTAGTACTTGCCCTCCAGGCCGTCATTGGTCACGGGGGGGTAGGGTTCGCAATCACCCCTAAAGACCAGGCAGCCGTTTCCCGGTTACCCGAGCCCCCTCACGGCTGGAAGATGGCCGAGCAAGTTTAGCTATCTTCCCAGACGGTGGAAACCGTGCAAGGCCGGCGATGGCACACCCACCAACGCCAGCTTGGTTTATCTATAGGGGAATGAGGCAATCATACCGTCGTCGCCTCCTTCCCCTTAGCCGCCTGCGACGGATACGGGCCGCATGAGCATCCTGCTCGCGAGCCCTCTCCGCTGCCTCCTTCTGGAGGATCACATCCTCGCCGCCTGCCACGATCTGTCACTACCCAGTTTCTTACTGACGATGCTGGGTAGGGAGAGATCCCCTCCCACCACTGCCACGATTTCCCGACGCTGTGCCGACCACGCAGGACACACTTCGAACTTGTGCTGCGCAGTGTCCAGCTCCGCGTCGCACTCGTGGCACTTTGGAGACTCCTCTCGCTGAATCCGGTGCAGGAACTTACCAAAACAACCATGTCCGGTAAGAACTTGCACCAGACGGTAGGTGAGCACTCCATTCTTTCTGTGCCGCCATTAACGGAGCAGCGGGCGTACGGCTTCCACCATCCTAGCATCCGCGATAGGAGTCTAGCTGGCTTTCGCAGCCCGCCATAACCTCCTCCTCCGCCCTCCTCCTCACATCGGCAAGTTCTTCAGGGGCCAACCGGTCTCCTCGTTGTCCAGCCTCTTTCTTGGCCAGGTACACCCTTCTGAGGACCTGTGCCTGAAGCTTCCATGGGGGTGTACCCGCCAGAATACACGCCGCCGCCGTGCCGGAGACCGTCTTGTAGCCCCGTATAATGCGGGTTTGCTATGACCTTCTGCGGTCGGTCTGCACCCCTAGCATGAACACCGCTATATCCCGCGATAGATAGGATATAGCGCATCATGCTTTCTTGCTTACTTCACTACGATGTGAGCGGGACAGTGACACATTATCAAGATATCAAGCCGCTCGTGCTAGGAGATATTAATTTAACTGGTAGTTACTCACTTTGATCAGAAAGTTACAATCGATTAAAAAAAAAGTTATCAAGAGCCTTCTTAAATTAGTCTGAAAAGCTTGTGTCAAGTTATGTGGTGCTACCTTTAACCTGTACTTGATATAAAAATATATGTTTTTTCTACAGTGTACCAATAGTTTTAGTGGGAAATAAAACTGACCTGCATCTGGAGAGAAAAATTAGTACAGAGGAAGGAAAACGACTGGCGGAGAAATGGAAGGCTGCTTTTGTTGAAACCAGTGCAAAGCGCAATGAGGTAAGTTTATTTAACCAATCTGTAACAATTAAACAGCCGAAGCAGCACTTTGTCGGCAGAGGCGGGAGACCTAGTCACTGGCAAACATGACGCGCGCAAATAGTATATTATAATATAACTTATATTACAATTATCCAAGAGTATATAACTACATATTTTTTTGTTTTTCAGTCTGTCACTGACATGTTCCATGCAATTTTATCGGAAATAGAAAGGTCTGATGGACATATACAGGAGAAAAATGGATGTGTTATATCTTAATGAAACTTACCAATTTTTTTTATTGAACATTGTGCTTTCTATTAAGCTAAAAGTGATACATTATCGAATGTTGATGGGCCATGGCTGTTATAATATAATAGCAATAATGTGTTTTTTTCACAATCAATAGTAGCAAGCAATTGTGAGTTTGTAGGTATATCATTACATTATGTTGCAATGGAACTGATTGAATAAAGTCAGAGTTAATTGTAACGATCTATCACAACCAGTGATCGGATAATCGGATGCATATTTTCCTAAAGTTGAGGTGTTGGCTGTTATGGAATGTACTTTTTTTATAAAAAGAAAACCTGGATTTTGATCGGTTTTGTATGGGCTAGCGACTTAGCCGAATTTTCGAGGGAAATTACTACTTATGGAAATTTTTGAGCATTTTTTTTATTTTTTGTCTTTTTATTAAGTATGTCAATTGATTCTAAGAGAGGGGTTTATGGGTAGGGGGACGAAAAATATCTTATTTTTGTGCTACGATGCACCGCTTCCGAGATATACGGTATCGAAAGTTTATGGAATGCCGGGATTTATATGAAAAAATAAATGTTTTAAGAAACCGCTTCCATAATTCCCTAGCCAAAAACTAAGTTTAGTTAAATATGCTTCCGATTATCCGATCACTGATCACAACACAATACATCATAAGGTTCAGTCAGTCTCAAAAATTTGTAGGAATCACTTCAAATAAGGCGATTAGATAATCTAAATGGTGCCCTCCATCTTCAACTGATTATAGAAAAACGCTCTTATTAAGTAAATAAAAGCACTTAAGGCTTATGGTCAACATGTAAAGCCAATGTACTGTTGGTTTAATAGTATGATGATGATGATCATTTTATCACTTAACACAAAAATCCCTACAAAGGGCCTAGACGAGATCTCCATTTCCGTTGAACTTGTGTAGCCTTTTCAAGGTATCCTGTAAAAATATAAGACAAAGAAAAGACCTTGAACTCAGTTAATTTTTTTCAGCTGTTTAAAGGCAAAAAAGTGAATGTGCTTCAAAGAGGAAACTTTTAGCCTTTTTTATAAATAATTTGTGTGCCACTTATGCTACCTAATCGCCATAATATCGAATCAGGTAATCAGAGTGCATAATTTTATGTAAGGTTAGTACTCTGAAGTTGTGTTTCTTTTGTGTGAGCGTCTACCTACACCGTGTGCGTGAAGTGGTGTATCTTAATAGTTTAAGTGTTAATCATGGGGCAACACCAAAGCAGAAGAGTTTGCTTCAATTATTTCAGATGTTAGGGTTGTACGGTACAACTTGTACCACATCTGGCAACACGTTTCTCATTTATTCTGTCTGTGCTACCGCGTGCTGGCTTTCGTGAAGAACGATGTTTTCACGCACTCGCAATACCTACAACTTGATCTCGCTAATGTACTTCGGAAAGCGGCTGTACTTTCGACATTCGGTTTAAACAGTTTAGTTTCAAGTGCGAAATAGATAGGACAGCGGAAAAGAGCGCAGTGATAATAGCGTTAATATTGCAAGAAATTCAAAATCAGAGCAAGTCTAAAGAATCGAATCGTGCTGCCAGTATGCAGTCGTATATTTAAAACAATCGATTTCGAAGATTCACATGCGATTGCTATTATCTGCGCATGCGAATTTTGCGATTCTGTATGCGAAAAGTAATTAGATTGTTACAAAAATACGATTCGTGGTCTCCTAATTCATGTAAAAAACTTCACTTTAGTTGATATGAATCTCCTACATATTCTAATATTTCACATTTTGAATCTTTAGTAGTGCTTTTACACTTACAAGAGATGTTTACATAGGTACCAAAAGCTTTTGAAAGATTGTTACACTGTTGTTTAGAAAAGGGCAGATAATTTGACATATTTTTCAAGTAAAACTATTTGCCAGAAAAGCTATCCAGAACTTATCTGTATGTGGTACAGTCGGCGCAAAATGATCGGAGCGTTCAAACCTACCACAATACCGAATCATTTGGCAAAAATCAACATTATCTCAAAACATTAATGTGCAATTTCCTTTCATTAGTTCTCAGACACCGGTGCATTTTGACGCTGACAGTAAAACCGCGGGGTTATTATTACCTATCTTTGCAACTAATGCGATAGCAAAAACTGTGAGATAATTGCTTTACGTCACGTATCACCATAACAACCGCACTGTTATTACAGTGCAGCCTCTACCGAATAATCGATGAATTATAATATGATTAATATTATATTTCATTTAGTTGCTACCAAATTGTGTTTTTGGCGCTAGCGTAATAGCAACACGCGGCGTCTCACTCTCGCACTCTAGGTAAGAGAGTAAGACGCCGCTATACGAGCCATCAACGAGCGATTAGCCAGCGATCGCATATACGTAATACATTTTTTTGACGTTTCGCGTTGATCGCGCGATTACTGTATTGCGAATATTGCAATTTTTTTTGGTAATAACCCCGCCGGACCCAACCGAATAGAAGCGTGAGGAAGCGCGAATGTGGCGCTGCTACTGCGCTTCTAGATATTTTATGATTAGTAGTGGCGCGGCCAGCGCGCCCAGTGGCGCCATCACGCTTCTAATTTGTAGGCGTCCTAACATACAGTGCGACACGGCTTTTAATGAACGTGGCAAAAAGACCTAACACGGAACGTTATTTCTGACAGTTGTGCAGCGCCTCTGCCCACATTAATTTTAAGCTTTATCGTACTAGCGATAAGGCCTCTTAATGAACGTGGCAAAAAACGCCACCATCTTGTGTTTACGTCAATTTTGACAGTTACATTACAGCGCCCCCTTCTACGTTCAATATAATCCTTGTCCCACTCTATCGATTTTGCACCTTACTAACGTTTTATGTGATAATACACTCAACGTCAAAAAAACCGCACCTTTTTGAAATTTTCTGAAGCGTTATTAATAACACTGTATACGGCTTGTACCCGTACCAATATTAGCCTCATTTGAAAGCCCAATAAATGAACTTAATCAACAAGATTTTATTGCAATAAAAAAGCATAATAAATAACAAAAATGTGACATCAAAAAAATAATGCAATTTTTTTCGTCTATAAGGGCCGCTGGTTGAGCAATTTCGCTACAATTTGTGGGTTTTAAAGGGTCAATGCAGGTTCAATAGGCAGTGAACCTAGTCTAACCCTTAAAAAAACGTATTTTCTAAGTTGTTTTTGTACAAAAAGCATTATTTAGGAGTGGTATTGTTTTGTAAACTTTATCTTATTTTTTATTCTATTCCAATAAAAAATAAAAAGTTTAATTATTTTGGGTACTCCTTTTCGTTAACTTTCAAATGATATCCAACATTTCCCTCATAAATTGATTTCAAAATAAGGTTAAACTAACTTTAAAAGTCAGATTTTTTTAAATGTGCTATTTTTCTGACGGTGAGTGTATAATGATAAAATCAATTTAAGGAATTTGTATAACTGTGACAAACTGTCTCAGAGCAACCACAAGCCCAATCAGAGGACTACAGCGCCGCGTCTGTGTCGTTGATGCTGCTAGATTTTGTATTAAAAGGAGCACTTAGCTTTAAGGGTAGCCTTGCAAGATCCTAAGCAAAGCACGCTTCTGATGACCTACTGACCTTCTTCGGACCAGTCCCTATTCTGTAATATTTTAACTTTAGCTGTGCTTATAAACATATTTACAGTAGGTAAGTCTTGTAAAGTTATCTAGCTTTAGAATTTCTTAGGAGATTCTTTTACACTAACCTACACAAATGAAGTGGGAGATTGCTTTCATTATCATGTTTTAAAATGTTTTGTATCATTTGTTATTGATTGTAATTATTTGTAAAATATGTATATTGTATATTTTTTAGCATAAATTTACTCTTAAAAACATGGACTGCCACATCAACTTAATTTTACTGAAGCATATTGAATTATCTATAGACAATAACTTTTTTATTTATATTCTCTACTTTATAAGTTTGGATCATTTGAGAAAATGATTGAATCATGCTTTATTTTTTGGAGTTTGTGTTCACACAATTATACTTCTATATATAATCATACTCAATGAATTTTACATACTACCTATTGTACATTCTAGCAGTTTTCCAATCATGCTTTTGAGCGAAGTATTTTTTGGTTATAGCTAGGTATAGTAAGTCTGAAAACGCTCTGTGTCAGAATATTTTATTCCAAATCTGTTGTGAATACAGGTGTTTATGTTGAGAAAATTTGATTTTGCAATGTTTCTCTCAAAATTTCAGATACAATGCGACAAGGCTTATTATAATGAACGTGGAAAAAAGGAACTAACATAAAACGTCATTATTGACAGTTCTGAAGCGCCTCCGCCCGCGTTAATTTTTAAGCCTTGTTGCACGCGCGACAAGCCTTTTATTGAAAGTGGCAAAAAAGGGACTTACACCGCCATTTTGCGTTAAAGTAATTAGACTGCTAACAGCGCCCCGTCCACGTAAAAGCCTTGTCGCACTCTGCCCTTCTTATGAAGAGTGCAATAACTAGGTTTTGGCTACTTTCGCGCAAATCGCAATTAAAGATTTACTTTTTGTTTTGTGTGTATCTTCGTTACTATGATAGGTATTAACTTGAAACTTTTACTGACCGATAGATAAAATGATGCAGAATTTTATGTGGTATATTATATTTGTACATTATATTTATAAAAGCATAAAAAATACTATAATGTATTTATCTTTAGGAATATTAATTGTTTGGATAGAGCGTGACTAATCATAACCGCAATAAGTACACTACTTATTGCAGTTATCGTTAGTAAACCAACAAATCGTTCTTTTGAGTAGCATAAACTGTATATTCGTTAGTTTTCTTCTAACCATAAGTGCAATAAATGTCTTAGTTATTGCGGTTTTCATTAGCAAAATATTTTAATCAATCACTATGCACCGGTGAGTTTATTTATAAAATTAACTGCTGTGAAATATGTTACAAAAAGTCACTTTATCTTCTTCAAAATAAGAATCACTTTGGAATTGCACAATTAGGTATATAGCTAGGTAAGTCACATTGTTTAAAATCAACAAAATTATTTGTCCATTTTATTACGAAAAAAAATTCATCCAAATGCGTTTGTTTTAATCCAAAACAAACATCAAAATCCGTTTAGCCGTTTTTGCGTGTTTGAGTAACGAATCATGCAAACCTTCACTTTAATACACAAAAAAATATAATAATTGAAATCTAATTACAGAAAACCGGGGAATACATGGCCCGGCCCGGGGATCAAACCCGACTCTTAAACACAGCTTTATTTAAGACCGAGCTACTATGTGTCACCAAAACAGTCATTAGTCTGCCTAGGTGTCACATACTTTTATTTGAGTAGAATTATAATAAATAAATAGTACCTACCACAGAACACAAGAAGAGACTTTCTGTGTTTCTGTGGTACCTACAATTACTCTGAGTCAATTACCTACACACATATAAACGCGTTCTTTTGCTTCAGTATTTTGCTGTCAAAATGTATGAAACTATCTTTCTGTGTTATTATTAAGATCAAATTGCCCGATGCCCAAACTCAGGTCAAACTCACTAACTGTATAGCTATCCCCTTGCCATGGTCGTCTCAACATGATATGTGTGCTGTAAATCATCGAGGAGTTAGGTATTCTGCAGACCGTCCGGGTCGCTTCATCAGGACAAGCCCATCATATTTTAATTACGTCACCGGATTTGCTTGATTTTTCAAATTTCAACTCAATCAGCAAATATCGATGTCCTGTGAAACTTGATAAATCTATGACTGTTTGAGACAACGTAGCTCCTGAACGAATGGTCGAATTTTGATGCAGTTCTTTTTATTTGAAAGCGGATATAATCAAGATATTCTTAGCTTAAAATTTATAAAGATCTGCTAGGCCGTTTGAATGCCATCAGTCCATAAGTTCATTTAGGCAATTAAAATGAAAATTAAAGTAGGAAATGAGCTGACAATCTTCAAACAACTGAACGGATCTTCATAAACTATAGCTAAGAACAATCTCGATCACGCCAGCTTTCAAATACAAAAAATCGCATCAAAATCGGTCCAGTTGGCTACGTGTGGGAGGCAAAATATCACTACCCTTCACACCCTCTCGCGCCTTCTTCACTACTCATAACCGCAATAACTCGAACACAAATTGCGATTTAGTTTGTTTAGCCATTCAAACTATGTCCGTTTTTCCTTCAAATAATTGCACTAACTTCATTTGATTTATTATACTTTGTAAGCATACAATTTTAAATAATAAAGGCTTCTAACATATCTGCAAAACCTCATACTTGTTGCGTTAATGACTAGTAAATTTACCCTAAATTGTGTAAATGTGCTGATACTAAGTGCAATAACTAGACTTATTGCGGTTTTCTTTAGTAATAACCCAAAATATTATAGCTAACCATTCCATATCTTAAGTTATTTCGTTTATGATATGCAACTTACAAATGGTAATATTAGTTATTGCAGTTATAATTAACAAAAGAACCGAAACTATTGTAAATACAAAAAAAGCATCTAAAGAGAAAATATAGAGCTCTTTTTCCTGATGACGGATATGTACTTAAGTCAGTTTGCCTAAAAACCCGAGTTATTGCACTTTTCGTAAGAACGGCAGCACTGTAGTCAGTGGTTTTGAGATGTAGGTATGTGCTGCTGAAACTGTACATGTTGCAATAGTGTTGTTATAGATTGCATTTAAAGAGATTTATGTCACTATATTCTATTTGGTTAAGTTTTTTAAAATAATAAGTACCATTGTCTTCAAACTAGCCCAATTTTTCTAATCCATTTTGTTGTTGATGGCAAATATGTGTTTTATTTATTTTCGGGTGTGTTAGTAAAACGTCATTGGGAATACTGTTATGAAGTTTTACTAATATACAGGAGGTCTATTTTTTAATCGTTCGTATGACTTAAGTCACGTGTCGAACGCTTGTTTCGCTCGGTTGCAACGCACTCGTTGCAGTCGGTGGGGGCACTTGTTGCAATCGAGCGATTCAAAAATATGGAAATTCGTATGTCGAACGAAAATCAGTAGAACTGAAGCGCTCGACGCGCGTCGAGTGAATAAAAAATAGAGCTCCTGGAGCTTTATTTTTGAATCGCCGTATGACTTAAGTCACACGCATGCGACTTAAGTCACGCGTCGCACTCTTGTTTCGCTCTACTGCAACGAGTGGGTAAGGGCAATCCTTGCAGTCGAGCGATTCTAAAATACGGAAATTCGTATGTCGAACGATAATCAGTAGAAACAAACCGCTCAACGCGCAACGACTGAATCAAAAATAGAGCTAACATCATTTGATTTCAAACAGCGTAAAAGTTTAGAAAGGGACAAAAATTAACTTCACCATGCGGAATACTTGTCGTTAGAAAGAGATAAACAACATCATAAGTCATCTATAATTTAATTCGACTGAATTCTGACATTCTGAAGTGTGGCCATTGAAAAAACGTTCCGGCCAAAACCGGAACACAAATTTAAGCGAAATAACAAAATACTTTGTGTAATTAAACGTTTCAATAGAAAAAACTAGTCATAAAAATTTACTTAACATTTTAAAAAAGTAATTCGATTATTTTATGTCAAATTATCGAAGTTGCTACAACCAGTAGGTACGGAAGTAAATTTTCTTTTACTGGAATCCCAGACCATTATATTTCCCCAATGCACAGCACAGGTTACAAATCTTTGGCACGAAATTCATTACTTAATGTGTTTTTTATTTCTTTTAAATAAACTGTAAATATTTATAATGATGATGAAGATGATGATGATATGAGTGAAAAATATTTGCTAAGAAACTTTTATCATGAAAATTGTGTTTTTCTACTCTTTTTTCCATTTGGCTTTTAAAAAAAGCAGGTAAATAGAAGTTATTTCCATTGAATGCACAGATCATACACTATTTTATTTTATATTGTCATATTTAATATAGCTTACTTGGTGTCGTTCTCTCTCTAATTCTTTGTTGTTTATATCCATAAATTACTACTAATAATACTAATAAAAAGTACATGAGAAAAAGGTTTGTGATGTTGAAGATGCCAAAAAATTACATCTGTCAGAATTCCTTCGAATTAAAAATCTGACTATTATTGCACATGCGCGATAGTGCCGCCCCGCCCGCCCTCCAGAAGACAGAACCGCTAGACAGACTTCTTCATCTTTCGCTCGCACACGCAAGATATATAACATCTCGCTCTTTTCTGTGAGTGCGCGTGTGTTTCCACGTCAAGAGACTGTGCGTGCGTGACTTATGTCATGTAAGTAAGTCAATTACCTTAATTTCGTCTTTCTTAGAACAAAAGGGGGAGACTTGTGTATTCACTCACCTGCCTTTGAATTGATGCGTGCTGTGACTGCACTGAGTACCTCCACTTTCGGTTCCTCAAAATAGAATAAAGAATGGCTTTACGACTTCGTACCTATATATTATGACCTTTACTGAGTAATTAAATTAGTCGTTTTTAATGGATTAGAGTTTGGCATTCTTCTTTCTAATTTTCGTCATTTGATAAATATACTTGGGCAACAAATATTTAGGCCTACTTCTCATTGGGGGCAGATTGTTTAAATGTTGCTTTGTAAGGTACAAAATACCAGCAAACTTGAATAAATAAGAACAACTAAGGTATAACATATTTTTGAATCGGTATGTTGTTATTTTTCTGTTGTCATGTCATAGAAGTACATGACTAAAAGAATAATAACAGAGAAAATGCAAGAGGTGCAAAGTGCAAACTTTAAATTGTAAAAAGAAGTATTTAGTTAAAATTTATGTTTTACTGTTACTGCAGGTGTTAGTTTTGTCATGTATCTACTTAAGTACCAAATTCGTTGTAGCTAACTAAGTTTAAGCTGCGATTAGATTTAATGTTATTTTACAAACGCCCTGTAGTTTCTGATATTGTTATATGTGTTAGTGGAGCCGGTTCGTGATGAATTAACGCATATTTTTTAAATTTACTATTAAGCGAAAACAAACCGCATCTTGTGTATATTCTTAGTACCTACCTACCGTATGTTATGATTATGACGAATGTATTGCCGTTTACCAAAATATAGTCATCCATGTTTATTGTTATTTAAGTACTTATTAAAATATATTTATAAATAAACTTATAATATAATTTGATTTATATGCTTTATTTTGATTTATTTCCTTCGAAAAGGCTGCACTTTACTGTCCTTTAGTTCAGTCAGAGTGCATAGTGAGGGTTTTATTTTTATTCACGATCGATCGCGAGCGCATTACTTTGTTTTGTAAGTATGGCTTTTATGTAGTACCTAGTATTCCGCTAGATGGCGGGCCGCCATTCTGTACTAAATTCCGTTAACGTTAACGCGCCAAGTAAAGTGAAAACTCACCTCTTCGCACTCCACCAATAAACGTATGTTTCTAGGTGTAACAGTCTGGCTAATGAAAGTAGATGGAGTGGTTTTCTAAACTTTCAGTTTGGCAACAATGTCACATGCCTTTTTTACTTGCATTTTTATCGCCATCAGATTTTTTTTCAGTCTCTACTTTCATTTGCCAGACTCTACGACGACTCTAGTTGTAAAGTATACTTCTAATTGTTTATAACGTAAGTACATTTACCTATAGTCTGATTTTTAATTCCCTGGAATTCTGACAGCGATAGTTTTTTGACACTTAACACAAACCTTTCCCGTCATGTACGTTTTATATGTATTTTATGAATATCAATAAACGAAGAATTAATATAAGTATAAATATGACGAATATAAAATAAAATTTAAAAAAAGAGTAATAGAACTTTTCAACTCAATATTTATTAATTGTTTATTTAAAGTTTGGCTTTTTTTTCCTATTTTAGCAGTTAAGTTAAGTACCTACACAAAGTGCAAATGATTTTAAATAAAATATATTTTTAACTGATGTTGGGTAGTGCCTTGATGCTGCCACTCAACAGACTTGCTGGATCTTGATATTCTTGATAAATAATAAATCCTTGCCGATTTATAAATGTTTATTTATGTCTTGTTACAAACGAGTTCACAATTGAAGTGATATGATGTGACTGACTAAATTACAATAATTATATTCAAAGAAATGTATTAAAAATTAAAATGCTGACGCGGTGACATACTTTGTGCGGTGCAAACCGTACATATTCCCGGGCCAGAAATGGGATACATTAATTTAAGATACAAATGAAATGAAAGAAAAGTTACTTGTTAAACAAAATAAACAAAGTTAAAAATAAATCAAACTGATTCATCGTAAAACATATCTTTGAATTTTCTTAAAACGGGACTTGTTGATCTATTTCGTAATTGGATGGGCCGCGCGTAGCTCGCCGTGTCGCCTCGCTGCTGACGCGGCGGGTGGGAGCCGGCGCGCGAGTGCCCGGGGCGCTGGAGCGGGCCGGGCACAGGAACTGACGCTGCTTCTGGTGCGGCTCCCGCCGCTGGTGCTGCTGCTTGATTGTGGTGGTGATTATCTTCACTTGTCTGCTCGTCTCGTCGCCTTCCCCATTGACATTGAGAGCGGTGGACGATTATTATTACACCGACCAGGACTAACCCTCCCAATATGACGTAAATCATAGCGTAATGGTGTATGTCGTGGTACGATACGCTCGCTGACGTCACCTCACTGTCCTTGAGGGATTGTATTTTTCCTTGAATTGCAGCCGCTTCCTTGTTGAATTGCGTATGCTCTTGATTTGTGAAGTTGAAGTGAGGAATTGAAATGTTGATGATGTGATTAATAGGTGAGATGGTTGGTGTAAATAAACTTGGAAAAATCCTAACCTCGCTTGTATGAGGCATATGGGGATAAATAATAAAATCATCGGTCTTTATGAGACAACCATGACCTACACTTATAAGTCCGGTACCCGTCAGCTGGTATGCGGTAATTTGATCATCGCACATTGTTCGTATATTGCATTGTGCGCAACATGTGTAAATATATGTGTTCATAATATAACTTTCTTGCCAAATAGTTTTACACAAAATTTCTTTCGAAATGCATTCTTGATTAAATTGTAAACACAGATTTTTCTCACTTTTCATCTGGTATTCGGGTCTCTGACTGTGACAATAATATGAGTCCTGTACGAAACACTCCTTGATGTTTGCTTCGCTCATAGGTATAAAAGTGTCCTTTCTTATATTCATTGCAACGTAATCTGATACTGGCGTTATTGTGACGTACTTGTTTTCTTGATAGTTAGGAATCGAAATTAACTTGAAAATCTCGTAAGAATCTCTGCTGATAAGAGGTATTCTGATCTCGAATAAAAGGTACTCTTTCATCATCCTTGCTTTGACCTTGATAAGATTATACAATTTGCGTACATCTGACTGAATGTTATCTGTTGGCAGGGAAACGTCCTTGGGTAACTTGCTTGATATGGTATCCAACTCTTTAATCAGCTGATCAGGAGTGATTAGGTGTAAGTTGTACCGGCCTTGATAAACATCCATTATCGTGTCTAACAACGCATTCTGCAGAGTCTTCAAATTGTTTAATACGTTAGTCGCAACTAACGATCCAATCGTGAAGTCACTTACGACGTTATCCATTTTTGCTGCATTTTTTAGTTCGCCGATTGCTTTGTCTAATGATATCATGTGTTGATTTATAATTTTATGTTGCTGGTTCATGTTTGCTTCAGTGCGTTTTAATAAGTTATTTTCGGCTTCGACTATGGTTGTTTGATTTTTCCATAGATTAATAATATGATTTTGATTTTGTTGGAGTAAGTCGATGTCTTTTTTATACTGTTCGGCGAATTGGTTATCTAGTACACCGAACAAAGTGTTGGCTAGATATCCGACACCGTTGATAAGGCCTCTCTTGCGTCGGCGCAGTCTGCTCGGTGCCGGCGCTTGTACTACGGCGTCAAATTGCTGACTTCGCAACAGCTGATTGTAATGTTCAAGTTCATTGTAGCCGTGACGTAATTGGAGTACTATTGCATCACATCGCGTTTGCCGTCGTAATGTTTCACATGTTGTATCGAGCGATTGTATGTATGATTTTAGTGCCTTATTTCCTTGCAGATAAGGTTCCATTTCAAAATATATTATGAGTTTCCACTCATTTTTGATCAACATCATGTTTGCTAATTTATCAAAATATAATCCTTGATTTTCTCTGAATTTGGTGATATTGACATGGGCTGCTGAACTTGATATGACGAATAAAAACATCAAAAATGTCATCATCATTGATGTAAATAAACTTTTCTTGCTAATTGTTCCTGTACTTGATTTTTGCTTATGCGACTTGTTTTCGCTATTATGACTGTTGTTGGTTTTGATATTATTTCTTTTTTCAGTTTCTTCGTGCTTGATAAGTTTTGAAAGTTTGATGACCGGTCGTTTCATATATCCACTTTTCGTTTTTAGGGTTACCACACGGACGAAACCATCTTGTCCTGGGTGTAACTCGCACACTCTACCCATAATCCATTTTCCCGGTGGTAAGTTCTCTTCATGAACTAAAACGACGTCATCGATATTGATATTTTCTTTCGAATTTTTCCACTTTGACCTTGATGTCAGTTGTGTTAAATATTCTGCTGACCATCGCTTCCAAATATCTTGTGTTATTTGTTGTGTCAGATGCCAGCGTGTTCTGAGATCCCCTTCCGTTTCTATTATTGTTAGTATTGGACCGCTTGAGAGAAAATGAGATGGTGTAATGTAGTTTAGATCATCTGGGTCTTCTGTTAAGGGGCACAGCGGTCTGGAATTCAAACATGCTTCGATCTGGGTGAGCAAGGTCGAATACTCTTCATAGGTAAGCTTCTGTTCCCCTATGACTCTTTTTAGATGGAATTTGAAGCTCTTGACAGCAGCTTCCCAGAGTCCCCCTGCTGAAGGCCAAGATGGTGCGTTGAAGTGAAATGTAATCTCCATATCGACTATATCTTGCTGCAAATCTTTATTTTGGAATATTTTACAAATCTCTTCATACTCCTCTCGGATAATTCTGCTTGCTCCGACAAAATTGCGTCCATTGTCGCAATAAATATCACTGGGAGTCCCTCTTCGAGCCGCCATTCTTCGAAGCGCTGCAATGAATGCTGAAGTCGTCAAATCGGAGACGAGCTCGAGATGAATGGCCTTGGTCGCCATACATACAAAAACCGCGACATATCCTTTTGTGGTCTTGATGCCACGACCCTTGTTAGCCTTCAAAAGGACATGGCCGGTGAAGTCTACTCCAGTGTGCTGGAACGGACGTGAAGGACGGACCCTTGCTTCAGGTAAGTTTCCCATAATCTGTTCCTGCATGATTGGTTTTTGTCTTTTGCAGGTTACACATCTATGTATATATTTTTTCGTAGTTCTTGTACCACTCAGTATCCAATACTTCTGTCGCGTAAATGCTAATGTAACACGAGCTCCGCCGTGTAATGTGAGTTCGTGTGAATTATTTATAATTAGTTCTGTAAAGCGATGATTTTGAGGTAATATAATAGGATTTTTCATTTCAGGATTAATAGGAGCGTTATGCAGCCTCCCTCCAACGCGAAGGATCTCATCTTCGTCTAAAAATGGATTTAAATTCAAAATTTTGCTTTTCTTTGAAATAGGTTTCTTTTGTTTCAGGTGAGTTATTTCTTCTTCAAATATTTCTTCTTGCACTTGTTTGATAATCCTTTTTCTGGTTTCTCTTAATTCTGATAGGGTGAGCCATGACGTAGTTTTCCTCTTATCCTTTTTTGTAATAAATCTGTACATCCAGGTAAGTACTCTCAGGAGTTTTGAGTACGAACTGTATTTTTCTAACATTTCCTTGATAATGTTGTTTTCCTTGCTGTACGTCGCGACGTTAACTAGTTTCGATTTTCTTGCTTCTTCGTCATTAGTGTAAATTATTTTTTCTTGTATTATATTTTCAGATGTAGATAACCAGGTCGGCCCCTGCCACCACAAGGTGTGGGTTATTAGTTGACTTGCTGTGAGACCTCGGCTGACGCAATCGGCGGGATTTTCTGCTGATTTTACATATTGCCAGCTGTCCGGCGGCATTATGTTAACGATTTCGCGGACTCTGTTGGATACAAAGGGCTTCCAGCGGTCCGGATTTCCTTGTAGCCATCCAAGAACTGCTGTAGAGTCGATCCAACCATGAACCTTGATGGCTATATTTGGAGATATAGTTTCTTTGATTTTTTTAATAACCTTGGAAAGAAGTAAGGCTCCGCTCAACTCCAGCCTTGGTAAGGATACTTCTTTATTGCATGGAACGAGTCTTGATTTTCCAACAAGAAGTTTTATTTCAGCTTGACCTCGTTTTATTAACTTGCTATAAACGACGCATCCGTACGCCTTTTGCGATGCGTCACAGAAACCGTGTAATTCGAGCTTAGACGTGACGTCAGAGCCTAACCATCGTGGTATTTCAATATTATTTATGTTAATAATATCATTTTTGATTGTTTGCCACTCTTGATAAATATCCTGCGGGAGCTTGTCATCCCAATTCAAGTTTGTCTTCCATACTTGTTGAAATAGTAGCTTCATTTTTGTGGATAGGGGTGTCAACCATCCCAGCGGGTCGAATAATTGTGAGATGGCGGATAACAATGATCTTTTTGTATCTTGTTTATCTTGTTTGATCTTGCATTGAAAATTAAAAACATCTTTTTCAGGATTCCAGTGTAAACCGAGAGTTTTTGCAGATTCGGCTAGCTTGAAATTGTAGTTGCTTTGTTCTGGAGGGCTTGGATCTTGAAGTAACTCTTTGTAGTTTGACCTCCACTTTCTTAAGTTAAAACCTCCGGCTTTCATTAGATTTATAAGGTCCTTTTTTAGTTGAATTGCAGAACTGAGCGAAGGTACGCAGAATACTAAGTCATCCATATAAAAATTTTGTTTTAGGACTTCAGATGCTTCTGGATATTTTTCTTTTTCATCATTTGCTAGTTGACGTAAAGTCATCATTGCGAGATAAGGAGCGGCCTTGGTGCCGTAGGTAACCGTGGTGAGTTGGTATTCTTGTAACGGTTCTTGTGGGCTATCTCGCCATATTATTCTTTGAAGAGCCTGGTCTTCTTCATGTAGCCAAATAGCACGAAACATCTTCTCACAATCGGCGGTGAAGGCTACTTGATACTGCCTCCACCCCAAAATTAAAGTAAAAATATCCTTTTGTAAGTTGGGCCCGCTACACATACAGTCATTGAGACTTAGCCCGCTCGATGTTTTATCGGATGCATTGAAGACTACTCGTAGCTTCGTAGTACTTGAATCGTGCCGTAGCACGCAATGGTGCGGTAAGTAGCAGCTGAGCGTCGTAGCGTTATCGCAGCTGATTGGTGTCATATGACCCAGTTCTTGATATTCGTTAATAAACGATTTGTAGTCTATTTTTAGTTCATTGTTTTTATTTAGTTTTCTTTCCAGTTGATAAAATTGTGCAATCGTTTTGTTCTTAGAGTTTCCCAATTGTTCTATTTTTGATATTAGAGGTAGCCTGACAGTATATTTTCCTTCTGGTGTTCTTGTTGTCGTAGACTTGTAAAAATCGATACATTTATTTTCTTCTGATGAATATGAATGGTTTTCAGGCACATCTTCAATTTCCCAAAATTTTTGAATTTCTTGAATGTTATTAAAAACAACGTTGCATTGGAGAGTCTGTACCTTGCCGCACAGAATCCACCCAAGTCTTGTCTCTTGAGCAATAGGTGTTTTATTTCCAACTCGATATATTTTATCCATTATGATGTTTGAATAGATATCAGCTCCAAACAAAATATCAATAGGCTTGCTTATATTGAAGTTGGGGTCGGCTAACTTAATTTCTTGCAATAAGTCCCATGTTGGTTTTGTGAATGAATCATTCGGTAAGTTTCGAGTTAAAGTCTTCATAATATAAACTTCGGTGGTAAACTTGTAATTTTCAGTTGTTGAACTACAGCTGATCGTTGTTATTCCATTACAGATGTTGTCCTTGGTGCCAACACCAGTAATTATTCCTTTGCATTTTTGGCGGGGCAAACTTAAAAGCTGAGCAGCTTTCGATGTAATTAGGGACACTTGTGAGCCTTGATCGATTAGTGCTCGCATAGTGTGGTACTCTCCATCTGCTCTTTTGACCTTTATCAAGGCGGTGGCCAATAAAATTTCGGGCACGTCACATTGCTGAGTAACGTGCGTATTGTTGTTCGGTCGTTCATATCGCTTGTTCGATTCCCAGTTTGTGATCGTTGGCCTTGACGTCACGTTCACGTCGTCAGTAGGTGTCACGTTCATTTTTGCATACGCTGCGTGTAACAGCGTGTTGTGGCGTTCGTTGCACTCGCGACATCGTTTATTTGATGAGCATGGTTTTCCGTTGTGACTGTGTAGGCAGTTGAAGCAAAAATTTAATTTCGCAATAGCTTGACGTTTCTGTGTCGATGACATTTCCAGGAATTGCTTGCAGAAATAAATACCATGTTCTGAACTTTTACAGATGGGACAAAGTAGCTTGTTTCTTGAACTTGATTGTAGCATAACCTTGTTGTTATGAAAATTCTTGAATTGATACGATTTATCTTGTCTGCTTGATGTTGATGGTATAGCCCGTTGTTGATGATTTTCTTGTTTCCGACGTGCTGATTCCATGGTTGTGAACTTGTTTTCCAAAAATGTGAGAAACTCGTTCAGGCTTGGTAGTTCTCGAGGTTCCTTTAATGACTCCAAATAGTCACTATGAGTTTCAGCGTCGATTTTCTGAACTAAAAGATATACTAATATCGGATCCCATGTATCAATATTTACGCCAAGGTTTTTAATAGCGTTTAGGCATTCAGTAGTGACGTCATGAAGGCGTTTTATATTATTTGCGTTTGATATTTGTGTCACAGGGATATTCATCATAGTGTTCATATGGGTTGTGAAAATTAACTTTTTATTATTATACCTGTGGTTCAATATTTCCCAACAGGTTATATAATTTTCTGAGCTAATCTGTAGGTGCTGGACCAAACGCTCAGCTTCCCCTTTAAGCTTGCTCTTGAGGAACTGCATTCGCTGCGCATTTGATAAGCTTGGATTTTTGTGTATGGTCTCGCTGAAGAGGTCTTTAAATGACACCCACTGCTGATAGTTTCCGTTGAAGATAGGGATGTCGAGTTGAGGTGTTGATTTTTCTCGATGCGAGACAGACCATAGCTTGCTATTTATGGCTTTCTTCATGTCGTGATATTTTTGTTCGTGCTCCGTGAAGCTTGACTCGTATTGCAGGTTGGATCCGTTCGTTTCACTGTCTATCTCCCAGTGAAGAAGATCTATTGCTTTCCAGCGTGTCTGAAGCGCTCTTAGCGAGTCTTCGAACTCCCAAAGCTCTTGCATAGCTTCTACATTGATATTGGAGACGGTTCTTGCAAACGCCTTAAAATTACTTAATTGCTTTTTAAACTTCTCATCGAGCTTGCTGTAGTTACCGGCATCCGAGGTATTCATCATTGCATTCCAGTCTTGTTTACTTGGTCTAAGATTTCTTTCTTGCGTGGTGATAGGATCCTCGAAAGCTGAGCTTACATCTTGTTGAGCTTCTTGTGAAAAGTTTTTACTTTCCTGTGACGTCATCGGGGGTACAGAAGCAGGATATTTTGATGGAGTAATGCTGATGCTTGATTTCTCGATGTAAAGCTTAGTTTCCATGTAACTTTGTTTTGTTTGTTGATAGTAGCCTCCGACAAAATATTCATCATCCGCTGTTAAACATTCCGAAAGCTTCGCATGGTTTGATGTATATTCATTCCAATATCTTTCCAGTGATTCCAGACGTCTCTTGATGTGGTCTGGGGTCCTACGTGATGGACCATCCTTCTTGAAATTTATCAAAGTTTTGTTAATTTCTTCTGATAATAGTGCTTGACGGTAAAGTAGGTCACTCATATCCATCTTGATATAGCTTGATATATACTTGCTTTGTTGAAAACTTGATAAACTTGTTGTCTTGATAAATTGGTGTGAACTCGTAAACTTGAAACTGGATTATTTAGGTATACCTTATTCTTGATAGTGATAATTTTTGGTGCGCGCAAACTTGATGATGCAGTGGACTTGTATTTCACAACAATGGTTCCACGCTTGAACTTGCTCTTGTGGCTTGCAGGCTTGCTGGTTCCTGATAATTCAGTGTCTAATGTGCCAACAAGTGTTATGTGCGCCCTGTTCTCAATCTAGCCGGTGAGACCCGCTTGTGGGAGGCCGACCAAACCGATTCGCTAACACTTGAAAAACACAAAAAACACTAAATCACCTTACTTTTCGAAGGACCACAATGTTGGGTAGTGCCTTGATGCTGCCACTCAACAGACTTGCTGGATCTTGATATTCTTGATAAATAATAAATCCTTGCCGATTTATAAATGTTTATTTATGTCTTGTTACAAACGAGTTCACAATTGAAGTGATATGATGTGACTGACTAAATTACAATAATTATATTCAAAGAAATGTATTAAAAATTAAAATGCTGACGCGGTGACATACTTTGTGCGGTGCAAACCGTACAACTGATTTGAGTATTTACCAACAACAAAGTAATAATATTTTAGAGTTAATTTATAACTAATATAACAAAAATTTTTTTTTTTATTTATTAACTTCGTACCAAATATTTGAAACTTATGCATCGGGGTAATCTAGTGATCAGGGCGGCAATTCTCGCTGTGAGATATGTCGAATTCGGCATTTTTCAAACCATAATTTATTTATGTAAGTAAAACCTTGACTACGGTCAAAATACTTTATTTTCAATGGCATTTGACAATCCTATAACGTTGAACATTGTTTTCAGTGAGTTTTAAATATAGATTTATGGTTCCTAAAAATGTCGAATTCAAGCTGTCGAAGGCGTGAGAATCGCCCCCCAGGGATTCCAGTGAAAGGAAGATATTTTTTTAATGATGGTTGGAACTTCAATAATTTGATATTTAATAATCTGATTAAGTATGTACTATTTTAAAATCATAAGCCAATTTTTAAGTCCTAGTTTTTTTCTTATTGAAACCTTAAATTCAACAAATTTTGATTTGATTTCACTTATTTTCGTTCAAATGTTGTTGTTGTTGTATTTTTTTTATTTGAATCTTGCAATAATTCATCTATGAACTCTGTAATACAACCGATCTTACATCACGATATTTTTAGACGTCTTTTTAATCTGATCAGTAGCGCCGCTTTCGGAATAATGTAGCACTGAAATCAATTTTCCAAAGAATAAATTAATAGGCACGTTCTACGAAAAGTCGGTAATATGGCATATTTTGTTAAAAATATATATATATATATTGGGTCGATTAAGTACTTCTGAATTAATATTTCAGTTTATTTTCCACGTTTATTTGAATTGAGTTTTTGTATTTTACGTTATCGTGGTAATGCCAAGCTGCAAACAGGAATGACTTACGGCAATACTATGGTTTATTGAAAAAGAAAATGTCTCTGAAGTTTTTTGAATTTTATTTTTAAATGTAAGCCAATGAATGATCATTAATCATACGTTCTCATCATAATGATTGACAACAATAGGTAGATTGTATGTTGCTTCTGCCTTATCATAAAAATATATTTTAAAAGATAGATTAAGTTACAACAATCATAAATTTGTACAATTAACTTCCATTGCTTCAAACCAATCAAATGTTAACATAAACCATAAATGTAAATAAATAGGTTTTGTTTATAAATAGGTATGACATACTTACTACCAGAAATGCTGATTAAAGAGCTGGCAAATCTCTATAACCATTGCTTGATACAGACAAAAATACCGAAGAACTGGGAAACAGTGGTAGTGATTCTATTGTACAAGATGGGGTATAAAGCTGACTTAAATAACTACAGACCCATTAGCCTGCTCTCGCAAACTTACAAACTTTTCTCGAAGGTTATGATCTGACTAGAAAACAGTACTTTTACCAACCTAGAAAGCAATGTGGATTTAGACAGTGATACAGTACAGTCGACCTCATTTTACCGAAATTGTCGAAATTGGGCCGTCTTGGAAGCACTACGGAATGCTAGAATAGATCATCGCTACACCAATTTTATAAAACGCAAATTTGAAGGTAGTATTCCTCAACACACTAAGCCTGTTCAGATCGAATCGAATCGTCAGGCAGGTGGACTCGTAGGGGGACTATCTTTCCCAAGCTGTTTTCCCTGTTACTAGAAGATATCCTCAAGAAACTTGACCGGGAAAAGAAAGGCCTTAAAATAGCAGGTGTACGCCGTGCAACCTCCGATTTGCCGCTGACGTAGTGCTATTTGCTAGTGACCCTGACTAACTACAACTATGGTACACGAACAACAAGAGCCATCTCATAATATACGACTGGAAATAAACCTCACTAAAACCAAAGTTATGACCACCGTAGCTCGCGACAAGCACAGCGATAATAACAGTGAAAGGCAAGCCTCTGAAACAGGTCAACAGATATGTCTATCTCGGTCAAGAAATCACACTTGGAAAAGAAAACCAGGAAGCAGAAATAAACAGTATGTCTAGGTTGGGCTGGCTGCCTTTACGGAACTGGACCTTGTTTTCAAGATGAAACTCACAATGTCCAAAAAGCACGTATTTTCAACCAGTGTACCCAACCAGTACTTGCCTACGAAGCGGAGACTTGGGTGACATGACAATCAAAGCGATTCTCCAGAGACTCAAATTAATCAAAGAGTGATGGAACGTAGGCTGGTAGGAGTAACTCTGAAAGACCGTAAGAGTAACAAGTGGCGGAGAAAGCAAAGCATAGTAACTGACATGTGAAACGACTGACCAAACTGAAATGGCAATGGGCTAGTCACCTAGCCCGTAAAGCGGACTCGTGGTGTAAGACTCTGTTAGAATGAAAGCCGTGGGGCTTCAGGAGACCAGTTGGCAGACCGTAGCTGAGATGGAAGGACGATGTCAAAAAAGTCGCGGACCAAAATTGGATAATACCTAAGTATTGGTACAGCCCAAAACAGAACAAACTGGAGAGTGTTGAAGGAGGCCTACACGAAAGGTTGAAGAAGGTTTGAGATGATGATCATGATGATGATGACTTTCCTTGTTACGATTTGCAAGATATAGAGGATTTATGATATCATTATTATATATATGAAAAAGAAATACTTAGGTGGTAAACGCGGTAATGCTGGAAGAGGTAATGACGAATTTGCAAAATATATTTTGAATTAAATTAATTTAGTGAATTTTTCGAAAATCTTTAAAGCTTTGAATTCAAAGATAATATTGAAAAACATACCTCGATGAGTTATAGACTACGAATGAATTACACTTCTCGACGGTAAACTTGCGGAGAACTTTGATTTTGAAATTTTGTTAAAAACAATCGCGTTGTTGTTGGTGATTCCCCTCACTCGGTGGTAACTTTATGAGTATCAAAAGAACTATGATAGACAACAATTATTTTACTTTCAAAAACTCTATCGCCATGTGAAATACAGTTTTTATTATAGTTTAGTAACAAGAAAAGATGCACGTTTAACGATGTCCTTCGTCGTAGAAAAAATATAATCTGTAAAATTAAAATATTTAACAAGTGGTGGTAAGGAAAATTCGTAGGGTTTTTGAATATTATTTTGTACTTTGGGTTACATTTTGGTAATTTTGAAAAAGGTACCTTTACGCGAAATTCTGTTTAGAGTCATGTTGCTAGTATCCAGAACAAGATTCTTCTAAGTTTAATAAAATTTTGAACCGTGAATAGAATTACCGACTTTTTGTACTTAGAACATGCCAATACGGCCTTTCGGAGTGCGTTACTCCAGCAGGAAAGTAGCTCCTAGTAGGAAACGAATTGGATGAATAATAAGAGCGAGCGGTATTTGCTATAAATGTGCGCAAAATAAAAAAACGGGAAATCGAATTCTGCTGGAGTTACGCTCTCCAGCAGGAAGATTTCTAAACGAATGGTCGGAGAGAAATAAAAGATATATGTTATGACATTTTGAGAATATGTACTTTGGTATCCGCTTTAATTATTTATTGAACAAGGGTCTTAATAGTCTCTGATATTTTTATCCTGCTGACCGACAAAGTCTTGACATTGTCTGTTTCACCTTCATGTGGGTTTTATACAAAAACGCGTAAATGTGGGGTTTTTAAACTTTTTGTTAGTTAGAATTATTGAGAAGAACAAAACACGGTTTTTGGTTGCTTTATTTATGTGGTAGTTTAGGCTCTAAAATTTTTGTTCGTGTTTTCGAAAATTGACGATTACTTTAAAACATGTATATTATAATATTGGAATATTTCTGAAATGTTTTCTATCGCACATTTGGCAAAAATTAAGTGCTACTTATATGTGTTTACGGTATGGTATGATCGCACATTTAGTAGTTTCCGAGATCTGGGATTCTTCAAAACGTTACGCCAGCAGGAAATCCAATATCGCTAAAAGTATAAGGCCCACAAATTTTATTTAATGACGCACATTTCTGCACAAATATAAGCTGTCCTCACATATATCTTTTATTTCTCTCCGACCATTCGTTTAGAAGTCTTACTGCTGGAGAGCGTAACTCCAGCCGAATTAGTTTTTCCCTTATTACTCCAAAAGTATAAGACGCACATTATTTTTATTTTGCGCACATTTATAGCAAATTCCGCTCTAAATATTCATCCAACTCGTTTCCTTCTAGGAGCCACATTTAGTCTAATAAAGGAAAATTATTTTGTTCGAGAAAATTACATTAATTCCTACATTCAAATTGATTTTAATTATTGTTTAAAAGTAGGTATGCAATAATAATTTTTAAGTTATCCCCAAAATTTTATTGAAGCTTACTATTAAAAAAATGTTTAAAATTACACTTCTATTCTAAAAAAAAACAATCATGTTTACAGCCAAAGCTGCATCATATTTTAATTTTGTAATACATTAGGTATACATAAATCAAAATCATAACGTAATATATTTGCGGTTGCAATATTAATAACCAGCAGAATGCTTCTTTTCCTTCTAATCGTATGAGGATTAGTGGCCACCTCTGGTGTCAGAGTTTGTCAAGCCGCCTATAAGGCCTTTGACTTGGCTTAACGACTGTAAGCAGATGACATCAGACGGGACCGACGGTTTAACGTGCCCTCCGAATGTAATGCAACTTTACGGTCACCCATCCGACACCTGACTGGTCCGAACGTTGCTTAACAAAACGTGATCGATCACGATCAGTCTGTCGCCATGCGCCGCCGCCAGGAGCGCTTACCTAGTGATACCTTAGTTAAACCAAATCTAATTTATAATGTATCATTACAACATACCTACCTACTTTACTTACATAAAAATATTGATAATATAGCATGCATTTGCGTAACAATGGTAATTTTAAGTTTATATTTTGTTACTCTGTATAAGTACCTATAATACTAGTAAGTTGGTTCTACAACAAGCTATCTTAGGCACAGGAAAATATATGTACCCATATAAATAATAATTTGCCTATCTTCGCTTAGTTCGCTTTGTGTTCAGTACTTTTGTAAATAGTTACCTATTTCGTCACAAATTTATGTTAAAGACAAAGACATAAATAAACTGCTTTGATGCATACCCTTTTTTAAAGCCATGTAAGTAGCTAAATTAAACTCCCATCCTGACTACTGTTTATACTGTGTAAAACTTGTGTGTGATAATACGAGTACTCTGTAAAACCTCCCCAAGTATCCTCACCTACCATGGAACTACAACTTTGTATAATCTGCGCCCTATTAGAATGAAATGGAACTTTGTAGAGTTAATCGGACAGCTATTTTCAATGAAGTCTACTTAGCAAATAGATTGTACCTAAAATTGTAAATTCTGTATTTTTATTTCAACAATCTCTCATTGGGTTATTTAGAAGCAGAAATGTTTCATAATTTTTGTAATCTTAGTAAAAGCGAAAGTGAATTTTCAATTAACTTCGACAAGGTTCCATCCCATTCTAATCGCGCGTGGATTATATCTAAGTGCCACCAAAGATTAAAAAATAAATAAACTACCCTCCAACTTAAGCGGAGTCGAGTCGCTTTCTATTTTGTATTGAAAAAGGGACGGATTATGTGAACGGACACTGAATGAAGGTACGATTTGACGGCAAAAGGGACGAAAATCGTCTGTCTGACCATAGGCACTGACGTGCAGGCAAACAGATACAACAATATAAATAAATCAAAATATTACAGGAACCTCACCGTGTAAAAGCTTCCTATGTGACATTGGCGGAATTATGTTTAGAACATTGAGCAATCCATTCATAAAGAAGAAGAAATAATGCGATGCGACAGTATCCATTGACTTAAATATTCCCATTTCCGCCGATATCAGTAGAAAGGTTTTTAATTTCGGATTATGGTGGCTCCACTCCAAATATGCGCTGCCAACTAGGCGTTTGTAGCCCATGCTAAATAAAATAATGACTTAAAAAGTTCTGCCAAAAAGGGATTGGACCGGATTTCCAAAGGTCATGGGTTCGAGTCCCATCTGAGAATTCACTCGTTGCCGAGTTGATTTTTTCCAATATTTTTCTATTTAAAATTTATCATAAATGTAGTTCCGTTTACGTCCGGTAGGAACGCTTGCTGCTCTATATCTCATACCTACCTTTTTTTTACTTTGCTTCCATGATATGTCTTACTCGAAAGTTATTCGTGCTAGGCCTAGGGATTAAAAAATTTTTGTACATTTCAATCGGTCCTGCCTTCTTCGAGTAACCGGTGAACATACACAAAAACCAAACATACAGACGAACATAGAAAGAACCACCTCCTTTTTTAAAGTCGGTTAAAATCACTAAACATTAATTGCTCGCGCTATTTCCACCAAAAAATGGGGCGGCGCTGCGGCGAACATCAATGAAAATTAATAACTTGAGTGTTGAGGCAACCTGACAAAAAGCGATCTTCCGTTTGTAGATATTTGGGTCGAGCCAAACCTTATTGAGATGGTTTCTATGTACTCGCGGCCGTACCGGTTTGAAAAACCGGGACCGTTTTTCGGTGTGCACAATCCTTTTGCACGTAGTACATACATTGTATGGTGTGACCACTATACATTTGAGATGTAGATAGTTGAAGTTGAAGTAGCAGGAGTGCAGAGAAATCACGGACCAAAGTTGAAGTAAAAGGTATAATCACTTGAAGATATGTACGTAAAATATACAAATGTTATGTTGAGTTGGTTGTACTTTTCTCTATAGCAGTTAGTTGTGCACTGATATGTAATTATAAATTAAATAATAATGTAAACAACGCGCGGCCACAGAAATGTAGGGCGCAGCGTAAGCTAAATAAAATGTGATTGTAGTTATGTATAGTTTAAGACTGTACATACATTATTACTTCCATGGAAACCCTGCCGTTTGCATCGAGTTTGCCGTCGACACAGCACAAAGAAACATACAGTATTTTATAGAACGATGAATATACTAGAAAAATTCGACGTGTCCTCATAGGTCTCTGTAGCATAATTGGTTAGTGCATTGGGCCGGATTCCCAAGGATGCGGGTTCGAATCCCGTCAGGGCGACATGAGACTAGTTGCTTTTTCTGGTATATTTTCTTGTTTAATATTTATCACATACAGTATTTTGTTTTAGACTCTTTCTTGATAAAAAATAATTTTAAGGCAGCCACAATAAATACTCGATAGGACTGACCGCCAACATATACCTCTAACTAAAGGTTTTTAAAATTGCCTCGGTTTCTTTCTGGATCTAATAAATGAATAATATCAATTTTATTTTCATATTTTTAATTCCAATGGCAATGCTAAGAACACTTTCCTTATTGAAATGACAAATGCAACATAGACTGATGTAATATATTTCATGGTATTATGTCCTAAATTTCCATTAACTCTTAATTAAAAAGTAGTTTTTAAACCCTGTTTTTTAACTTAACAAAAACATAAGTCGAACTGAGAATAGCTTGTGAACATGGTTGATTTTTTCTAATATTCTTTTATTAATGTATAATAAGTTTAAGGAAAGCATTAAAAATGCGTAAATTAAAAAATCAGAAATTAATAAAAACTACAACAGCGACTTTCAGGCTAACTAACTAACAGTAACAAAAATTCAAGAATTTAACAAAAACATCATAAAAAAAAACAAACAAAAAGCTTTACATATTCCTGTGAAGCTATGTAGTGTTGTCTCACTCTAGAGAATTCCCTCTCTTTCTAATTAATTTTGTTTTCTTTTTTCTAACACTATTAGTGAAAAAGATAAGTTAGCTTAGCATATTAGTCTCCACTTAGTTTCACCACCACGTACAACAATTTTATGCAAAAATGTTGATTTCACAATCAAATTTCTTACAAACAAACAAAATCGCGAGTCGAGTTCTAATAATAATGAAAATAAAAACCAAATAGTTCCGAGTTACATAAATTAGGTGCTGAAGTCTCCTTTTAAGCAATAATGCATGTACGTGACTCCAGGGTTTGAAACCAGTTTAAAAAAAAGCGGTTAGTTTTTACAAAAACCACTTGGGTGGGCCCATCAAAACACCTTTTGTTTTCTTCTTAGCATAAATAAATTCGACTCTAAACAATAAATCAATTTAGAATTTGAATTTCCACAATAGAGTTTAAAATCGCGTAGCGCGTAAAGTCGAGCACGGTCACCGGGGAGCGCTTAGTGGTAATTGGGTTCCGACGTATTCGGTATGAGAGCGCTTCATAAACCTTAATAAGCCGGTTTTAATCTGAAGCTGCGAATTGTACCTACTACTGGCGAGGCGATCAGGTTAATAGCGTTGGCTTCCATCTGTAGACATAAGCTCGCTAGTCGATTTACTACGTGCGCGCTCGTGTTGGGAGAGCGGTACTTCAGGCAAGTAGTAAGGCGCTTTTCACTTTGTCACTCAAACGCTCGCGTTGTCCTGCTTTGCTCAGACACGTATAAAGAGCAGAAAAAACCTCTATAAACCGCTTTATTTATTCAAAACCCCATTAATTTTTGTAAGGTTTGAGTAGAGTCAAACCTTAATAAAACGGTTTCTATGTACTCGCTGCTGCTTTTTCGGTGTGCATAATCCTTTTGCACGTAGTATGTACATACATTATTACTTCCATGGAAGAAAACGCACTTCTCTAGTGCAAAAAAAAAGTAAGTGAAGTGACATTTCATGTCACTCACCTAATGTCAGTCTTTATGACAAGATAACAACAGTGAAAAATGGCGACTACCGGGGTTGGTTTTAGATGGTTAGATTTATTGGAAAAGGAATTTGATAAAGCATGCGTCGAGTTAGATACATCTCTCAGTAAGTATCCTCCACATGCAACCATGTAGGATAAATTTCTATGACCATGACGTGTTAAAATTTGTATTGTTTTGGCACCAGTTCATGTTACATCTTTATTTGCAAAAACTTTTTGTTTCGAGTAATAAAACAATGAATTGTTAATCTAAAGAATGTTGAATATCAAGTATCTTCATCGCTTAATTTGAATGTGCATTCTTAGTTCTCTCAAACAGAGTGAAAACAAATGTGATGAATATTTTACCCATAGAAATCTTTATTAATTATATTATTGACCAACCTATCCTTGTAAAAATCCGATTTGACAATGAAACATGTTATGAATTACTATTACAGCGGATCTGGAAACAGAAGAGCCAGAGGTGGTGTTCTCAGCACGCCAGAAAATTGCTACCTTGAGTTCTTGCTTTGCTCAGCTCACACACAAGGCCCTCACTATCTTTCAAAATAGTGCTAAATTAGAGGTATGTTTTTAATATACATACAATTAAAACAACAAAAGGTTTTAGTGCAGTGACAGTGGCTGGAAAAAAGCCAGAATATTATAAAACAAAAGGATTCTATGCCCTCTTGCAAGAACAAAAACATTGATTTTTATTACATAGTGATTGGGTTGATTTTCATGGAAATAATGGTACATTTGAATTATGAACCTGTATAATTTTAGAAAAAAAAACTGCTCAATGTTATTAACACAATTTGTTCTATTCTGACACTCCCAGGGCAGCGATGTGTACATCAGGCATTCTGCCATGAATGAAGTGTTAGCTTGTTCCCTTCTTTCTTTACATTGTGGACAGATGGGATCCTCTATCCGTTTGATTACCAACAGGCGTCTGTTTAGTGGGAAGTGTCCTACTCCTACTATGCTTCTTATGTTTCTCCTGCTTAGTTTTTGCAGCTCTCTAGTTTTCTTTTGTCCACTGATTTGATGAAGATCTTAGACTGTCTACAGTCCTTTCTTTTCATCTGTCTTTGGTTGATTACTTTGATTGCTCTCTCTATATCAAGGTTGCATGATTTAAATCAACCTGATTTAAATTATGATTGACATCATGATTTTTATTTCTTGTTTTTTTAATAAAAATCGCTGATTTAAATAAAAATACGAAAAAAAAGAAATGCTGGGAATGCATATTAATCAACTTTAATGTTCAATAAACAACATTAATACAAAGTACGATAGGTGCAAGCCTACTTCTTCTTTCTTAATTAATGGAGTGCTCACGATAAAATTCGCGAATTTTGCCAAGTATATATATTTTGTAATTATGTAGAAATTGTAGATTGAGTGAAAAATGGAGTCTCACAACACGTGTTATTGCGAAAAGAACTCAGGTGAAACTCTGGTGGTAGCCTAGTTAATGCAAAAAAATTTTTTTTTTATTTCTCTTATGTAGAAAATAGTTGGGCAAATGTCATCTTAAATTATTCCAAATTTCAAGTTGATAGCATTAGTAGTTCTTGATATATCCAGCTGTGACAGACAGAGGGACAGACTGTGTCACACCATAAGGGTTCCTTTTTACCATTTTGGTATGGAAACCTAAAAATGAACAATCAAATATTAATAAATTTTTGGTGTCAGTAAAAATATAACAATAATGATTACTTTCAATCATTACATGCAATGCAAGTAATTAATGGAACTATTAATCACAATAATGTTAACACTCAAAACTCAAATAGTTTTTTCTAGTTGATGTGACATTTTCCTTTTGTTGGCATTGTTGCCAGCGCTTTATATCTATTCTACCCAAATAAAAATATTGCTCACAAGAAAAGGTAGGGTAATGATATCAAAACATAATAAAAATCAAATTAATCAAATAAATATCTTCTTTTTATTAAAATAAAAAAATCATGTTTTTTTCCTCTGATCCTGATGATTTTCTTGGAGATTCCATGTGAGATTGACAGTCTTGGTTCAGGGCCAATGAAGGGTTCATCAGCCCCCCTCCTGGCCAATTCATCTGCTTCCTCATTGCCATTGTTACCTTTGTGTAGTTATTTTGTTATTTTTTCAACGTTGTAGTTGCTTATCTCACTTTTCATCATCTGATATGTAAGAAAGAAAGGTACACAGTAAGATGAAAAAATAATTAACAACATAATATCATAATCATAATCATTTATTGTGTAACATAGGTACATACAGATGTCATAAAACAATATAATTGTTCAGCTATGTCCTGCAACTCTTGTTACAATGAAGGCTAAGAGTCTCCCCGTCGTTCATAAAAAAAAAAGAATATGCCCTAAAGTGTGACGTTAGCTAGATAAATAGAGTTAAAAATGAATAATGCCAACCCAAAGTATGTTTAACTCCAATTATCTCACTAACCCGTCACTTTAGGGCCTGCGCAGACGACGGACATTGGAGAACTTTTTTTCCGCGACACGACCTTATTACTAAGAATATAAAGTTGAATATATAACGCAGACTATCGTGTACTTTTTATGGATATGCGCAATCTATCGAATCGTATTTGGTTAACAATAAAGACGTGTCGCGGACAAAAAGTCCTCCGTTATCCGTCGTCTGCGCTAGCTCTTAGGGCATTATATTGCCTTATATTTTTTGTTCATCTGTACGTTCCCTATCCATTTATATAGGTTGTATGTGCTATATGTGCTGCGCGATTTTGAAAAATTTACAGACCGGTGGCGAGGCCAAAAGGTACAAACCCTTCATTTTTATTTGATTTCTTGGAAAACTTACAGTTACTGAATCAGCTTACAGCTACTAACAGCTTCGATGTGACTGCGGTCTTCTAATTCATTAACGCAGTAGGTATCAACCTGGGCCAACACGTATTTCGATGTTTGAGCCGATTACGTAACTGACAAATAAAACTCCCTAAAACTAAGGAAACCCTTTATGGAAAGCTAAGTCACAGAATCTGGTGTCCTACAACCTTATATGGAATTCAATTGAAACATTTGCTTCAATGAAAGTTTAGTTCCTCATCCCGTGACCACGGCAGCTGCAAAGGTGCCGAAACGTCGGGAAAATCAAAAAAACCCAAAAAAACCTAAAAATACGGACAATTACAACTTAGTTCGTGGAAATATAGCGCGTTTGATATCCGTGAAAGTTTAGTTGTTATACATTATAATATGTTCGCAGAAGTTTAGGACATAATTTTTTTTTTCAGTTGTTTTAAAATGGTTAGTTGGTGGTTCTTTTCTATTTTTTATTTATTAGACTGTGAAGTACATCCGCCTCTGTGGTCTAGTGGTAACAACCACCGGTATCAGACCCAGGGGTCCCGGGTTATTAATATTGTATTCGGTTTGGTTGGTGGTAGGACTTGTTGTAAGTCTGTCTGGCTAGCTACCACCATCTTATCTAAGCCTGACGCCATAACAACAATGTTTTCAGCATTGTAGTGTTCCAGCAGTTAAGAGATAAGATAGCCAGTTCCTCAGTGATTAGGATTCCGGGAGAGGTTCGCTTCCATCTTCGGCCTTATCAATACTTAACATAAGGTATGATGAAGGCTAAGAGTCTCTCTGTTGTTCATAAAAAAAAGTGAACACCTTTGTGTGAAAATAATGCAGTGGCAGTATATTGAATGATTATACTGAAAACTATTGTTATTTATAGTAACACTGGCTTAGTGACTTATATATTTTACAATTAAAAAAAATGTTTATTTCCATTTACAATGTTCAACATCACAGATTACGGGTTGAAGCTTCTCTTTAATCTTGAGAAGCCCCGCTCCTCCATAATGATTAAACATACATATTGAATTAAGCAACAACAAAGGCAAAAATTTCTTTCTCAAAAATACTACATTCTTATCTACTTAATGAAAATACATTTATACGGTGAAAAACAACCAAGTCTCTTGTTAAGAACACATGATGTGTGATGAATATTTATAATACTTGTTAATGAAAAATCAATAACTGTAGGTAATTATTTTATTTTTATAAACACATAAAAAAGTAAAAATCTAATAGGTAATATGGCGTGCATGAATCAGTTCCTCCAATTAGGACCCCGATCATATGGATGATTATGAAGATGTCTTCGGTGCAGAGGTCGCTCGGTGGCCTCCTTGGGCTGTATGCGTTTGTCCAATCCATTTAGGATCTCTTTGTCACCGTCCATTATATCGCCGCCTCCACCGTCGTCATAGAAGTTTTTTTCTTCAGGGTCGTCATCTTCCCAATCAAATTCATCATCGGAGTCTTCGTCTTCTCCTCTGTGACATTAACATTTCTAATTACTTGTTTATTCCATTCCATACACATACAAGATTATTGCATGAACATATGTAAACATATTCTGTGATTATGAAAAAATAATATCAATGCTATAACAGTATATCAGTGACATAAGTTTGGGTAATGATACTGATGATCCCAAAATATATTTTTAAGTAAAAAAATAGAAGCAGATATACAATTTATTACATCTAGATAGGTGCTTTTTTATTAAACAATAATCTCTATGATTTAGGTAGATAATGTCACAATGAAAGACGAGAACTTATTTAATTAAAGTTAATCTTTGATGTTCGCAATATTTTTATTTGTCCAGGTATTGTACTGTTCCTGACAGGTTGATATGGCAATTTTCTAGTGGTGGTTTTTAACAGTTGTGTTCAACTATTAAGTCTGTAAATGTAGCCGATGCTTACTTACCTACGAGCACGGCGTGCCCTCTTCCCCGTCTCGATTCTTAAACCGATTGCTATGTCGCGAATATAATTGTTTAGTATTAGGTGACATACTTAATTCCGTTAAGCTTCAGCAGCAGTTGGTCGGCTGCGGCAGTGATGTTGGGCGAGGGCTCGTCTTCCTTCAGCTTCGTCTCGAGGCGCTGCAGGGCGGCGTCCGCGCGGTTAGTCAGGTCCACCAACTTCTCCGTCAGCTGCTGCAACTCATTCTCCTTGAAGGAAACGTGAGTCGTGTTTCGAATAACGGTCTCCAGACGCCGACATGTCGAATCGCTCTGAAAGATTTATAAAAAGGTTTCATAAAGTTTTTATCATCATCATCAATGATTAAAGTGACTTTGTAGATATGCATGCATATGTGTCGTAGCTTGCTTATTATAGGTATAAAGACTCATAGGCTGTTCAGTTCATTATATAATTTTCTATTATTCTTTGTTTGCCATAACTGGCGCAGTTTCAAACCTGACCTGTGCATACTGATACCTTACCTGAACATTACGACCAGAGCTGAGTAGTTTTTGAACCTTCGTATCGTGATTTCGTATTGTTACTTGAATGTTTTGAAGTTCGTGGAATGTTGACGCAGTCCTGAAATATAGTCAAAAGATCGAGTTGTTTTTGATTTGTATTATTGTAGATATGCTTTTTTAAAGTATGTTCGGTAGTTAAGTACATACTTATTGATAAGTGTGTCGATAAGTTTGCCCAGTACATCGGCTACTTGATTAGGGTCGTCTAGTTGTACTCGTTGACATGAATCTACGAAACGCTTTTGCACATCCAATAATTCTTTCATCTGAAACAATCCCACTAATGATTAACAAATGATTGCAAATTATATTGGCAAAATCTCATGAAAAATTAACTGTTCATTACGGCGAATGTACATGAGGCTGCTCCCTTATTCAGTAACTCTGACAACTTTAGTGGACAACGGCATGGTATGGCATATGGTGAAAGTGCATTGTTGTTTGCTGATTTTTTTAAAGAGAATCGTGACTTTGATTTTAACTGTTACAGCCAAGATTCAACTTATGCCAAACCACTGTAGCTGTGGCTGTACAGATATGCTGCTGTTATCGATCATCAATCTGTCACTAGGAGCAAAGTAGCATCGAACACTGCGAGCATTATGTATAATTCATTTGGTAGTGCTAGTTAGTGGGACAGTAACATAACAGCCCATCATGCCCTTTTTTCTACCTGAATGTCGGCACCGCCTCTTTGGTATAGTGGTAACAATCACCGGTATCAGTCCATCATTCCCAGTGGGGGTACATTATTGTATTCGGTTGTAAGTCCGCCTGGCTAGCTACCACCATCTTATCTAAGTCTGACGCCATAATCACAATGTTTTCGTTGCTGTAGCAGTTACAGATAAGATAGTTTCTCAGTGGTTGAGTATTCTGGGAGAGGTGCGCTTCCATCCAGCCTTATCAATACTTAAACATCACGTATGATGAAGGCTAAACGTCTCCCCGTTGTTTCAAAGAAAGGCAAGGCAAAAGTACCTTAAGATCGATCTTGTAAGTGTTGTCATTAAGTCGGCGTGTAAAGGCTGCCTCCAGATCGGCGGACGTGAGGCGCGCGTCCCGCTGCCGGCGCGCCAGGGCTCGCAGCCCATCGGCAAGCTCCCGCCGCGTCACGTTCACCAGCGACAGACCGTCGCGCATCAGGGACTCTAGCACTAGGCCTCGATGCCACGTATCTGCGTATGCGCCGTTTACCTGCAAATCATTAAAAAATAAAATTGGCTGATAACGTTCTAAGCGCCGCTAAAATTTACCAAAAATAAAATTCGCTCTACACACGTAAAGCAAATCAATAAAAGATTTGCAGAATAGCTGTTTATCTTGAGACTTTAGGTCTACTAATATTGTTGTCCTCATAACCTCTTTTGTAATAATGGTATTTCAATATATTTTTTTCTGACAAAAATGTTTTCAACATAAAGATAAAAAATCATAACATTTATTGTCATAACAATCTTTATCATAAATTATATTGCAAATACTTTTATGTTAACAAGTATACAATGCATACATGCAATGCATGCAAATGCAATACAAGCATGAAAGCAAACAAGCAAGTATGCAAGTAAGAAAGCAAGCAAGCAAGCATGAAAGCAAGCATACAAGCAAGCATGCATGGAAGCAAGCAAATGGGAAATACAAGTCTCCGGCGCTGCGGGAAGTGCAGCCCCTTCGCCCTTGCGTAACAAACATAGACACCGCGATCGGCTACTCAGCTCCGCCTGGCGCGGTGTCTGCGTTTTGCAACGGCGGGCGGGGGCTGCTCTCCCTCCGCGCCTCCGGGGGCTCTAAATCGCACTCTAGTATTGTGCATACAAGTACTATGACAAGGTGACCACGGCAGGTCTGGATCGGGATCTAATTCCCCTTCAAACACGCTAACTTAAATATAAACTTTTACTCTTAATTGTTGATGATTACAGGCAGTATAGTTATGGATTAATCCATTATGTATGCATTTCGTATTTTATGATTAATTTGATTTTAGACGTATAACAATTATGCCCTTAAATTTTATGTTTATTACCATTATGTTAAGGAAATTAGAGTAAGTAAGAGTTATGCCGATGAAACCATTCTGCGTTCATAAAACTCTGCTTATCATAAAGTATGCGAAGACTTTATGCTAAATTTGTTATGCCAAGCGACATTATAACTAAAAACATTATGCGACCGAAAGGGCATCCCATTTTTTATGCATGTTAGTTAACTATGGGTTAAATAAAGATGATAATAAATTGTACCTTATCTAGCAAACGTTTATGTTCTGCAATCTGCGTGGTTAGATTTTGCGCCAGCGCTGTAATTTTTATCTGACTTTGCTCTAACTTGTCACTACTTTCTTTGATTGATGTCTGAAAACAAATACAAACATTACCAGTCTGGTAAATTTACAACTTTCTATTTTCTCTTATCTATAAATTTACGATAAATTTAATAGTGGAAATTGTCGGATTTACCTGCACGTTCGTTTGAAGCATGTGCAGCCGATGTTCTAATCTCTCTGCAGCTAACTGGGCTCTTTCTAGCCTTAGAGATAAGGCAGTTTCCACACGGTCTGGAATTCATTAGTAAACAATAAGCATTTCCTCTCAATTAAAGACTGAACTGTAAATGTTAATCTATCCATATTAGATCCGTCAAGCGGATCCTTTCAACCAATTCATTAAACGGAGCTCTTCTAATTGTGGTGTTGTTGAAACCGAACATTGCGAAAGTAAGCCCTGCGTTTACATTGTCAATTAGGATATGACACAAAAAGATTACGCTAGCTAGACAATTTTGTACCGTTGCGTTGAACGGAATATACTAAAACATGATTTTGTCGATGAATGTCGCGAACGGACCCCGCACAAAATGTATGCAAAAACCGTTCAATCGATTTGGATCAAAATTTTGGGAAAATACAGTATTGTTGTGGTGATCATCTGTGCAAAATTGCAATGTTAAATCAATAAACAATTTTTAAAATATACAGGATTGAATTTTTTTATGCCACCTGGAGGGATTTTTATAAACACGCTTTCCACATCCAGGACTCCGAACTAGGTAAAATCTATAAAAAATAACAACCTGCAATTTTATGACATAGTAAATTAAATAAACGGAAAAACGTGAAACCTCAAATTTTTAACTCAATGGGACTGATAATGACTTTTATTCAGGGCTTTTTTGAAACATTTTACTAAAATGTAAGAATTCAGTTTTGTTTCTTTAAAAGAAATGGGAAAGTTTCCTTTGAGTGTAATCTAATATCTCCAGTATTTAGGGTAGGTACTTTCGCTCCAGGTAACACGAAAAAATCTACCCTGTATATTTATAGGACACTTAAATATATATCTTGTTTTATTATTATTAATTATTGTCTGTATCAGTGTACTTATTGTTGGCTGTCCTAATAAATAAATAAATAAAAAGCTGTTTATTAATCTTAACGTTGCAATTTTGCACAGGTGATCCCCGATATAAGACTTTATTTTCCCAAAATTTCATCCAAATCGACCTAGGTAGGTATAACGGTTTTTTCCATACATTTTATGCGCGGTATTTTGTACTTCGTTACAAGTTTTTTTAATATCATTATGGTTATAATTGATATTAAATAAATTAAAAACATGTTATATAAATAACTTTCTTGTTTTTTGTCATTTATGTTTATATTTGAACCTGATCGAAAACTTCTGAGTGTAAAGTTAGGTGTTGTATAGCACGGTCGTTCGCCTCTCGTCTCGCACGAACAAATGTTTGTCGAACGTAGGTACGGATGCTGTTGACTATTTGACTAAGTTTGTTGACTACGTTTTTTCTTATTTATAAATCGAATGAATGATATTTGTAAAACGTCTATAGTGAAAAGATTTTTATATTGCAGTTAACTCGAAGTTAAAAAATTATGTCGGATTCTGTAATTACCTACACTTTATTTTTTATATTCGATAGTTAAAGCGCTTGACTGCTATGTTGCCTGATGAAAAGTGTTAATGTGATCTAGGATGTAACGCGCTTGCCTAGCAGATACGAGGGCTGATTGATATGTCTAAAATTTAATTTAAAAGTCATAGGTAAAATAATCGATTTGAATCGATATCTATTTCATAAAACAAATAAACAGATAAATTTTATCATTATATTTATTTACATTATACTCGCTATTCGCTATTAATCCTAAAATGATTTAAAAATCTTCTTTGAGACGTTTTTGATGGGCACACCATGTCACATCAGACACAATATTTTTTAACAACGTAATCGATACTCGATTAGACATCGTTTCAATTCGTAATCTGTGCCTTTGTCGGTAGTCGGGGTCTTCTTCTTCTTTTTATGTTGTGGCGGTGCCCTTTTGGATTTCGCCAATGTCCAGTTTTTGGCTCAGTGGGTCGTGTCGGGGTCTGTGTTTTCTGTGATTGTGACGTCAAATGTCAAACGTGTTGATTGGTCAATTACTTGTCATAATGACAAATATGGCAAGTTTTGATTTGACATAAACCAATAAACATTTTGGGACCAGCAGACGCGGAGGTGGCGCCATTAGTTTTCACTATCTGTGTATGTTTAAAATCAGTGACATAAGTTAGTTTATTTTTACTTTCAGGTGATTCGAAGGTAAAGACAGCTTAGCAAATTGTTTTGATTGTTTTCCTAGAGTGATAAAAGTGACATTAGTAATTACAAAAAAACACGATTCTCTTAAACTCTTTTGTTATTTTTTTTACATTTTAACATTAGTTATATCAATAACTCCACTAGTTATCAAATCCAGTTAAAAACAATAATCTTGGTAATTTATTAAGGATTAAAATGACATAATAGTAGAGGAGCTTAGCGACAAAAAACTCCCGTTTCATTTTTTTATACCAGAAATGAGTTCCTCGTCAACGATTTATACGAAAATGATACCAAACTTTACCTATTACCTACCTATACATAGACAGTTAGGCTACCGAACTTAATCGGCTTTTTTTGACCTAGGAAACAACTATGCTAAGTTTTATACTTGTGTCATATAAATCGCTTCGCATAGACCCCCATAATGCGATCTTCGATTTTAAGCAGTAAAAAAAAAAGACTTCGTTACTTAATGGTGGTGTTACTTTATGACTTTTTATTCAGCTTGAACCTTCATTTCACAATAAAGTGGCATTTGTAGAATATGTCATTAGAAGAATGTGTCATTTCCAGTATCTGTCTTTTGTAGAATGAGTCGTTAATAGACTGTGGCGTTTTCAGAATTTGTCATTAAAAGGATATCAGGCATTCTGGTCCAAAAAAAAAAGTGAGCGGCCAGACCCGAGATTAACTTTAATAGATAGTTCCTATTAAGGCCTAAAAAAAATTATATGGAATTAACCCTGTCACCGCATGAACTGAGTAGCTATTTCGAGTTAAAAATTGTGGACAAATAAAAGTGAGCGGCCAGACCCAAGATTATTTCCAATAGGTAGTTAATACTAAGGCCTTAAAATATATATATGGACCTAACCCTGTCACCACTTGAACTGAGTAGTTATTTAAAGTAAAAAATCTGGACAAAAATAAAAAAAGAGCGGCTAGACCCAAGATTATTTACAAAAGGTAGTTAATACTAAGGCCTAAAAATATATATATGGACCTAACCCTGTTAGCACATAAACTAAGTAGATACTTCAAGTTAAAAAATCTAGACAAAAAAAAAGTGAGCGGCCAGTCACCAGATTATTTCCAATAGGTAATTAATACTAAGGCCTAAAAAAAATTATATGGACCTAACCCTGTCACCACATGAACTGAGTAGCTATTACAAGTTAAAAAATCTGGACAAAAAAAATGTGAGCGGCCAGACTCGAGATTATTTTCAATAAGTAGTTTCTATTAATGCCTAAAAAAAATTATATGGACCTAACCCTGTCACCACATGAACTAAGTAGCTATTTCAAGTTAAAAAATCTGGACAAAAAAAAGTGAGCGGCCAGTCTCGAGATTATTTTCAATAAGTAGTTTCTATTAAGGCCTAAAAAAAGTTATATGGACTTAACCCTGTCACCGCATGAACTGAGTAGCTATTTCAAGTTAAAAAATCTGGACAAAAAAAAGTGATCGGCCAGACCCAAGTTTATTTCCAATAGGTAGTTAATACTAAGGCCTAAAAAAATTTAAATGGACCTAACCCTGTCACCACATGAACTGAGTTGTTATTTCAAATTGAAAATATGGACAAATAAAAAAGTGAGCGGCCAGTCTCGAGATTATTTTCAATAAGTAGTTTCTATTAAGGCCTAAAAAAATTAAATGGACCTAACCCTGTCACCACATGAACTGAGTTGTTATTTCAAGTTGAAAATATGGACAAATAAAAAAGTGAGCGGCCAGTCTCGAGATTATTTTCAATAAGTAGTTTCTATTAAGGCCTAAAAAAAAGTATATGGACTTAACCCTGTCACCGCATGAACTGAGTAGCTATTTCAAGTTAAAAAATGTGGACAAAAAAAAAGTGAGCGGCCAGACCCAAGTTTATTTCCAATAGGTAGTTAATACTAAGGCCTAAAAAATATAAATATGAACCAAACCCTGTCACCGCATGAATTGAGTAGTTTTTTACTTGAAATAGCAACTCTCCTCATGCGGTAACAGGGTTAAGTTCATATATTTTTTTTTAGGCCTTAGTATGAACTACCTATTAGAAATAATCTTGGGTCTGGCCGCTCACTTTTATTTTGTACAGATTTTGTAAATCGAAATACCGACTCAGTTCATGCGGTGACAGGGTTAAGTCCGTATAATTTTTCTTAGGCCTTTATTTGAACTACCTATTGAAAGTAATCTTGGGTCTGGCCGCTCACTTTTTTTTGTCCAGATTTTTTTGACTTGAAATAGCAACTCTCCTCATGCGGTGACAGGGTTAAGTTCATATAATTTTTTTTAGGCCTTAGTATGAACCACCTATTAGAAATAATCTTGGGTCTGGCCGCTCACTTTTTTTTTGTCCTGTTTTTTGAACTCGAAATAGCAACTCGGTTCATGCGGTGATAGGGTTAACTCCGTATAATTTTTCTTAGGCCTTTATTTGAACTACCTATTGAAAATAATCTTGGGTCTGGCCGCTCACTTTTTTTTGTCCAGATTTTTTTGACTTGAAATAGCAACTCTCCTCATGCGGTAACAGGGTTAAGTTAATATAATTTTTTTAGGCCTTAGTATGAACTACCTATTAGAAATAATCTTGGGTCTGGCCGCTCACTTTTATTTTGTACAGATTTTGTAAATCGAAATAGCGACTCAGTTCATGCGGTGACAGAGTTAAGTCGGTATAATTTTTCTTAGGCCTTTATTTGAACTACCTATTGAAAATAATCATGGGTCTGGCCGATCACTTTTTTTTGTCCAGATTTTTTTGACTTGAAATAGCAACTCTCCTTATGCGGTGACAGGGTTAAGTTCATATAATTTTTTTTAGACCTTAGTATGAACCACCTATTAGAAATAATCTTGGGTCTGGCCGATCACATTTTTTTTTCCAGATTTTTTTGACTTGAAATAGCAACTCTCCTCATGCGGTGACAGGGTTAAGTTCATATAATTTTTTTTAGGCCTTAGTATGAACCACCTATTAGAAATAATCTTGGGTCTGGCTGCTCACTTTTTTTTTGTCCTGATTTTTGAACTCGAAATAGCAACTCGGTTCATGCGGTGACAGGGTTAAGTACATATATTTTTTTTAGGTCCTTATAGGAACTACCTATTAAAAATAATCCCGGGTCTGTCCGCCTAATGTTATTTGTGTTTTTGCCCAGAATGCCTTATCTTATATAGCTTCTCAGTTCACGCGGTGACAGGGTTAAGTCCATATATTTTTTTTTAGGTCCTAATATGAACTACCTATTAGAAATAATCTTGGGTCTGGCCGCTCACTTTTTTTTTTGGACCAACTTTGTATGGAGATTGCCTGATGTCCTTTATAGAATTTGTAATTTTTAGACTAGTGTGTCATTTCCAGAATGTGACATTTATCGACTGAACGTTGTTGCCGTAGATGAGTATGTTGAGGGGTTGGAGGAAACTTTTTATTAAACTGGTGTAACGGCATTGAAGAAGCGCTGGACTAAATGCATCGAGGAAGAAGTAAACTTCGTTGAGAAATAAATTTATTTTAGCTAGATTATTAAAGAGTTTCTTTGTCGTTTCCGAAACTTATTAATCAGCCCTCGTACCTATTCACTCCTGACTTGAAGACCTCCAAATTGTAATTGTCAAGGAAACAGACTCAGGCAACTTCCAAAGATAATAGTTTAGGTACTATAAGAAACTTGATAATGACGAACCCAATTTATCTTGTATGACGTCAAGCCGTCGTGCCTGCTTCGCTTGTACAGCGCTGACAGAGTCCAGCACACGCAGGCGTTCCTCGATGTTAGCCAGGATACCAGTAAAATCCTGCAATAAATAAAATATAAATTTTTATTTTACATTTTTGTACAGCTAAAAATCTTTAAATTCCGATTGCAATTTGGAACAGGCAGACGAGAAGGTCCAATAATTTTAGTATTGTAGTAGGTACGAGCAGTGTAGCCGTCTCAATGATCAGGCGTTCAAACTCACATAGGTCTTTTCTGGGCATTGCTGCTTTAGGAAGCTAAAAACTAACATTACCATATCGATCACTACTGGAAGGAAGAGTCTGCCTTAAAATACGAGGGCATCTTCGTTGATGAAAACTATAGAAATCGTCGTTGACGAAAGTTATCAAAATCGTCGTCGTTGTCGTCGTGTTTGTAGTTTGCTGTCTGACATTGGTTTTTGGTTTTAACTTAAGTCTCATGCTTAGGTCAAGGTAGAATAGTAAAGTGATTTATTCGCCCAAGGTAGAATAGAGAACTTCCAGAAGACAGCCCCTATGCCAGTAGACCGAACATCATTTGGGTTTTAGTGGATAAACCTCCGGGCAGCGGGCGGGATCGCCATAGGTCGGGTGCATGGAGTACAGCCGCAATTGTTCATCTTCAATCCCGTGTGGAAGAAATACGTAGAAAGGGAAGGCCTTTTTACCTTCTGATTGAGATTGTTCTGCTGCGAGTAGAGGCGTAGGTTGTGCGACTCAGCGGGCGAAGTCCGCGCCAACCAGAGGCACGCCAGCGCCGTCACGGTCTCTCTTAACATCGCCCCGTCTGCGAAAAAGATGTTGTCATAGGACGTGTTAAAAGAGCTTATTTTCGAACATAAACAGTCGAAAAGACAGACGCACATGTGTCGAAAAGACCCAATGTTTAGATCTTTGCTCTAACATGCATCCAATGATTTTGTAGCTCGTTTATTCGACATTATGAATAAAAAGAATCTTAACTACATGTTAATAATTTATGATTTTTTAATTCACTTGTGGCCGAGTTGTTATAGCATATTATGTGTAGCAATTTAGTTAGTTTATCTTTAAGTATATAATTAAAATAAAACAGTTATTAATTTAATGATAGTTTTTTTCTATTTTAAATTTATCATTAAATTAATTACTGTTTTATTTTTATTATATACTTAAAGATAAACTAACTAAATTGCTTTCAAGCTGAAATTCAATATTTTTTTTTGGCAGTATTAACAAAAGTAACACTAATTATCAAAATTCTTAGAATACACATGCAAAATCAATCTAAATTATTAAAAAACGTAACATTGTCTTCTAAAAAAACTAAAGAACAATCAAGTTTTATATGACTTTTTTTTTATTATAGGAGATAAAAGATTACCGCCCTTTTTCTCTACATTTTAATAAATATAAATAGAAAAATATTGAAAAAAATGAACTCGGCCACAAGTGAATTCTCAGATGGGACCATTGTATTTATAAAATCATTCCTACTAATAATATAAATGCGAAAGTTTGTGAGGACGTTTGAATGTTTGTTACTCTTGCACGCAAAAACTACTGAACCAATTCGAATGAAATTAGGCACACAGATAGAAGACAGCCTGGATTAAAACATAGGCTTCTTATCCCGATATTCCTACGGGAACGGGAACCACGCGGGTGAAACCGCGGGCGACCGCTAGTATTCAACAAATAGGAAAATGGTCATAGAATACGATAAATGTCATCGAAATGACAACTTAATGCAGAAAATAGAACTTAGTATTAAACAGGCGCTTTTCCGCGAATTTGTTTTAAAATTTTAGCTCATAAATCGTTAAAATAATAAAATATTGTAAGGAAACTAACCATTCTTGTTAGTCAATTAACGAACACGAGTGTGACTGTGAATGAACTACGGTCTACGATTAAGCCGCCATGTGGACAGATTCTGTATGCAGCTCGATCTCTAGTCGTTACAGCTTTCCTTTGTCCGAATGAAAGTTCTTGGCTAACGCCCGATATTAATATCATATCTGAGATAGTAGCGATATTTTTGTTAATATGACCAAAATAACGACGGTAGCTAAGCAACGGAGCCAGTATTTTAGGCAACGATCTCAGATAGCCTAGCGTAAACAAACAGCGGGAGGGATGTCTTGCGTGTTTTCCCTGGGGTCATTGGTAGTGTGAGTGATAGTATACCCTAATAGACTGGGTGCTAGGTAATAGTGGCGCCTTAATTTTTAATTGTTTCTATTCGTAATCTACAAAAATTAGCTAGTTATTGCCATTTATTTTACACGCTACGAACTATTATAAGATTAAAATTTCTTTTTTACTAAAATGAGTTTGTGCTGTTAATTACAATAGCTTACCTATTTCGTCTAGTTATTTGGTCTTTGGTCGTTATTACCTTTCATGAAGTATGTCTTATACGATACCTATTGAATATTCGTTTCTTTAACCCGGGGAACGCACAGTTGGGTCAATTTGACCCGCGCCATTTTATATCGCGATTATTTTACAGGATTATAGTGCGACGTTGCCGTACATCTCAGTAGCTGGAGCTAACAGTCCCCCCTCTTCGTTTCTTACCACTATTCAGTCGGGTTGTGCCTGAATCGAGAAATAGACGTGGCCAAACGACCAAAAGGGTAAATATGACCCAACCATGCACTCGACGTCGTAATTTCGCGCCATTTTTTTTACAAAACAATTTTCTATGGCATGCTAAATATGTCCGATTAATGCATATATAGTGCATAACAAAAATAATGAAACTAACGTAAAACGACGTATATTTCTAAAGAATTTCGGTCTTTCTCTTGTTCGTGAGCATTTACACATACGTAAAAATGTCGCTCAATTGCCAAGACTGATACGTAAAAGGATAAAGATTTCTTAGGAGAACCAGATGAGGAGCCATCAACAAAGAAACCAAATGTAAGAAAACGACGTCAAGACTGTCCCGCAAAAAAGACATAAAAACTTTTTTTGTTTTTTTTGTTATTACATGTTATTACAAAGTTTTATGATAGAAATGTCATCTTAGGTTAGTTTTTTTTTTTAGAAGATTTATGTTTTGTTAACTTTTTATTGCCATAAGACAGAAGATGTCAATTTTGTAGATTTCTCGTACTACTTTCTTTTAATTTACATTAAACACATATTTTATAATGAATTCGTTTATTTTTACTTTAAACTCTTTAAATGATAGTCACTTAATGAAATTACAGCAACGCTTTCTTAAAATACCTTCGTTTATTGGTAAAACATTAATGTTTTAAACGGGTCATCTTGACCCATCACTACACTCGGTGTAACACTTTTTTTCACTGTGCTCACCCCGGGTTAATACACCCATATCCCATCGGAATCTAGTTTTTTTCTGCAATACAATAACATGAATAATATAAGTTACTCAAGTCTGCATCATTTTCTAACTCAAGAAAATGTCTATGTAAGTATAAGAATATTCAAAATAACACATTCAAGTTTGTGTGAATTGTGAATCTGGCTTTCGAATCGACCGCAGAAAGGTCCATTTGCTGTTTATCTTCTTTCAATAAGTTCACGCATTTTCAATAAACGAGATAAGCGAAGCTCAACGACAGCGACAGGCATGGAGTGAAACCCGTTAGCAAAATAAATTAACATTACATGACAACTTTACAGGAATGCAACATGCGTCGTTTGCGGCATGTCAATGTTGGTCCATTAATTTAGGTAGGTAATTTATCATGCGTATTTTAATTGCTTTAAATTTAAATAACCAATCTAACATCCACGAATGCGAATCTAGAAATACTACTAACATTCATGTTTATTGAATCCTTGAAATGTTAAAATGTTTGTCTACGTCTGCATCCTTATCGTCTTTAGTTAATTGTTTATTTCTTTGTTTGCATTGAATAGGCTCCGAAACTACTGAACGGATTTGGATGAAATTTGGTACACAGATAATAGATAGCCTAGTTATGAACATAGAATACTTTTTATCCCGATATTCCCACGGGAACGGGAACCACGCGGGTGAAACCTATTGTAATAAATAATGCGTACTTACCTAAATAAAGGGATGTAAGGCTATTAGGTACCCTTAGGTTTGCATCTCGGATCTCCTATGGCGTAATCATAAAGTATAATATTGATAGTGATTGCTAAAACCACGTAGGATTGATTTTATATTAGTTGCATAACAAATTGTCACCATTTGTATACGTGAGTCGGAATAAATAGAATTTCATACAAATTACATAATTGCGCAAGTCAATAAGGTTCGAGAAGTCAAGTTTATTTAGGTTAGGAGATATTTGCTTCGGATTGGATGACGTGCATTGTTTATTTCATCGATCAGCGGCAGGTGTGCCGTCTCGTCCTGTTTAATGTGCATCTATTTATTTGCATTCCGGTGCAGTTCGTGGACCTCGGATTATCATTGTCTACCGGACGCCTACGCCCGAGGTCAACCTTTCATCAGCCCTCTAACTTCAACTTGTGATTACGTAACCATATTGTCATGTTGGTATTATAACAATACCAAAATTACCAACGTCATCGTCAGTCTTTACAAAGCGGGCAAACCAAATTTTGACTCGTATCTGAAACTTTTAAACCTGCTGATATTTAACGAGAATTTGTTTAAACAAATTCTTATAAATAATAATACGGGCCACTTTAACATCAAAATGTTAAAATATATATGACGAGGGTACACTTTGAATTAGAAACAGAATCCAAAGTAGAGAAAAAAACTAATAAGGTATAATTAAATGTGTACAGATGCAATCAACGTGGGTTGGGATGAGTTTATTAGAAATAGTATCGCCAGTAGGTCATTCTATTAAGAGAATGTTATTAGCCCTGATGAGACGAAGCAAATAATGCATTCACGGTGTCGGCAGCCGGCAGACAGTGGTCACGTAGCGCGCTCCATTCCTTTACCGGGAACATTCGTTACGCGGCCCGGCTCCGTCTCACAGATATGTATGGGTATTAATTGATGTTCGATATACAAATCTACTCTACGCCTACCAGCTTGATTTAACACCCGAGCAAGAAACGTGACCGTTGACAGCTAAATAATCATGATCGTTAAATGATAGCAACTTAATAAGACTATATGAAAGGGCAACCAGCAGCACGCTATAAAAAGCTCTCCTTCAATTCAAGGCGCCTTTCTTTACTTGTCTCGTTCGATCTGTCCCGACAACTTGTAATAAGTTAAGTGCAATTCATTGATGGAACGTCTCATTATTTTTTTGGTCTTGTTCCGGACCTGCAGGCAGTCGACTCGACATTTTCGGGAAGGGAAAAGTACTTATTTGTGGTGCGACGACCCCAACACGCGCAATCCAGGATACGATATGCAACGGTTGCATCCAATTCCGTAGACTTGAAACGTGATTTGCTTATTATTTCTGTCATACGTGGGTTTGATACCTTAATTTTGTCTTAAATTGTAGGTTTCGCCGTTTGTAGGTACCTGGCAAAGCAATCTAGGTAATAATACTGTTTTCGGTTTTAGTGAACAAATCCTGTGTTTTCCTTTTGCTGTCTCGTCCTAATTTACCTTATAGTTAGTCAAAGTTTAGTAGGGCTGGAAGCCAGCCAAGGCGGCAAGGCGGCTACGCACTTCCAGGTGTTAGAAAATGCTGCACTTTCATTGCCTTTGTTTGAAGAGACTGTGTAATGAAACCTAATTAATGTCTGAGCGTGAAGGAAATAATTTTACGTTTATTTATCGCTTTAATTTTGCGTGTTTGACATTTCCCTGAGTTCTTGTTTCAAAATAGAGCTTTTGCTGAAAGTCACCAGTAGTGGTAGCTAGGAAACGCAACTTAGTTCAATAGGCTTCATGAATTACAGTTGCGCTTAATTTCCAAGTAAGTATGTAAGTACTAATTCTTCAATGACCAGATTGAACAAAAATATAAGAACATACTTTGTGTCTTCTTCAAATAGCACAACTCGGTTTTTTTTTTATACCTAACTTACTTACTCATAATTTGCAGTTAAAGTTAGCATTTGCATTTTGCGATTGGCATTTCATGGGTACGATATAATTTGAAAAATCTCTGTTCCTACTTCCTATTTCTATGCATATACGTGCGAGAGTAACGGTGACAATTAATCGGATTTTTTTCGCTGACTCATGCGGTTTCTATAGTTAAATTAAAACGAGGGAGGAAGATGTCCCTTTCCTTTTTTTATGTTAGTTGTCAGTAGCATGCTGCAAGTGCACTACAAAACAAAATTGAAAGACCACCCGAGATCGCTGACCGTCTTAGATTTATTTATAAATCAACTACATCTGATTTAATGCTTCACTGATAATGTAGATGAAACTTGTTTTTTTGTTTTCTTTGATGTTTGCTTGTTTTAATTCTAAATATCCTTTTGAACTCGTGTAGCGTGCGAGTTACATGCTTTTTGGATACATAATTAGGTGTCATGATCCTCGTTTATTGTCATGGACCACTCCATCAAGCTTACACAGGTGTGTTAGTAGATTTTAAAGATAAATAGCAGATTATGCCACGATGTCACATTCACACTTTTTAAATCCTTTAGGCTTATTGTAATTATTATTCTCGTAGTATCCGTTTTTGGTGTCTACAGAAGGAGGTCAGAGAAACATCTTTATGGTGGGCCTGGTATCGATTGGACGAAAGCGCAGTCAATAAATAACCTTTTCGATGTCACCTCATGCAGGCCATTAGCTTTACGCTTAAAGCACACGTGTTAACAGTATTAGTATTCGTCGGGTTTAGAATTTAAATAATCGACTGTGTTCATGTCTGTCTCAAGTTGACTGCAGATTGCGTTTAAGTTTACCTGTCTGCGACTACGCGAGCTTCGTGGAATGTCGTCGGGTAGCTGATTATAAATTTGCTTTTATGCTGCAATTTCATGACTCACCAGTTTTAAAATTTTCACTCTGTAATTTTAATGCACACAAGACGCCCGCCCTTAATAACTGTACCCACAATTTGCTGTCGGATGTGTGTGTCATTACATTAGCGAAGCGTTATATTGTATTGTATGATATGCCCTTCTGGTTTATCTTAAATATTTTCAAGTAAATAAATTAAATAAGTATAAAGTTTTATTTTAAACACATTTATAAAGCCGTATGACATTGTAATTTGTTGTAAAATAAACAAAAGGAATTAATCATGTTATTATAATAGTAGCGATAAGATAACCGTTGGGTGAGGTGAAGCAGTGCGTGTAGTTGTTAGCATAATTTGATTGTTACTATCTTGGTTGCACATTTTAGAGTTTCGTTAGTCATCACAATACGAAGGTATCGTTAGCGAATTGTCTATAGACATTAATTATTATTATGTCTGGAAGGATGCTCGTTTTGTTTATGTTCTCGGAACACTTAAACTATCGAAGGATAGAAATAAACAACGTCTGACATTAAAACATCTTAAGAATTTACTAAATAGCACCTAATTATGTCATATTTAATTTTAATCCATTTTATTATCATGTTTGTTCATATAAGTTTAGATGGATATTCCATCTGCCGAAATTAATAACCTATCTGTAGATATGGATTGGGCTATCTTAGATAGTTGCCTAGGTCACTGGTTTCGCTGCCTAGCAACCGTCGTTATGTTGGTCATATTAACTAAAATATCCTAGGCAACTATCTTAGATAGCCAAATCCATATCTACAGATAGGTTATATATTTCGGTTATATATGATCTGAATTAAGATCCATCCCAGATTTCTGAATTTGAAATAAAGATTAAGAGTACCGTAAATTTAAACTTTAAGATGCTTACCAGAATTAGAAAAAACACAATTGATCCAACTAAATAGGTATCATAGGTAAGTCAAGTTGTAGTGGATTATCGATAGGGCGGCGCGGCGGCGGCGTAGACGGCGCGGCGGCTCGCTCGGTCCAGTCGCCAATTAATTGATATCACCCACAGACAAACCCAACCACATTCTGACCTATCCGGAATTTTCACTGCTATAAGCCAATATTAAATATAGAGGCTGAAGAAACTTAAAGAGCTGGTGATAACTTGCAGCAGCAGCTCGAAATGGTGCATGATGATGACCGAAAAAATTGCGACATTTTCAGACCGTGTACTCTATAAAGTTCTCATCATTTCGGTAGTGGATTTTCTAATTTTTTTCTCGTTTCACGGCTGTAAAACGTTCCTTATATTTGCAAATTGTCATATGCTGATAATGACATCCACGTTTAATTTTTGATACAAAGAAAATTATTTGAAATTCAAAGTTAGAGTAGGTTTTGAGATAGGTAACCATTATTTGTACTGGATAAACTTGATAATTACATTCAATTAATGCTTCTAACTTACATAAGTGTTTCCTACATTTATCGAGGTCTGATCTGTACGTTGGCTATTTTGATGAATGATGATTTAACTGATCCAATATCGGTTTTACGTAGGTATTGCATAACTTTGGAATATTACAATAAAGGAAAGTGGTCTTCAAAATGGTTCCCAAAAACATCCAAATGTTGCGTGAGCACGCCGTAGGCAGCAAGTTAAATATTACTTAATTCATAGCTCCAGAAGATAATAATCTACTTCTTTGAATTGTCTAAATATTATACCAGAAAGTGATTGAAATCATTTATGATGGTTGTTCATCTTTACACGTATTCGTGGAACATTGAATCTTTTCTATACTTAGGTACTACAAGTGCTTTTTCCAGAATTCTATTTGCTTAATTATATTTGTTTCTTTAAACATTCATTGTTTTACAACAAGAAATTTCAACATAATCGCAATTATGAATGTCCCGAGGAGTGCGCCTCGATTGTGTAACGTCGGGACTGCATTATCTGAGCCGGCAACCACTCTAATCTGGCTGCTAGGCTGACTCCGGCCCAAACTCGGCGTTAACACTGGGCACGCGTGCCGACTGCCGCCGCTCCCCATTCTGATTCTAATCAAATTTATCATTCTCAAACTATGTTCGTTGCTCAATAACTGTAGACGCTGTCTACGCTTTGTTTTGTGTAATTATTCCCGTTTGACAACTCTGTTATTAGACTATGAAAATTTTAATGGACACATCAAATTTAGTATCATTCGTTATTATACGGATTCCATGGTGTTAAATTTGTTGCTTATTTAATTATAGTTTGCGTAAGATACAGATTTTGTTGTATTAGTTGTAAAAAGTATGATATCATTGTTTGTTTTATGCCTAAGTAACGGCGGGCGCTTTAGAAAGGAAACTGATTCATGGTTGTGGTATACCAGAGTCAAGGGGGTCAACACCGGCAGGTTCAATGTCTTTTCGTTAATGCATTGTGTCGCTACAGCACTTTTAAACAATACAACATAAATGGTAGAAAAACAGATAATACGCTACGAACTAAAGTGCTACCGTGGGGTAGGGAAGGAATGCACTGGAGCTTATTGAAAAAACAAAGCCGAAGAATTTAAAGTAAATGTATGTTTTAAAATATTTATTTTGCCTAACACTCGGTCTCGTCTCGTTCACCTTTGCTGTCAGTCAGGTCATTATTTAGTATATTAAAAGTTGCGAACCGGCTTCCAAATTACAATATTAGCATGCTGATTATTAGCTTTGAATTTAAAAGTAGAGCTGTTGCGGCTATAACATCGCGACTTATCCTCAAACAAAGTTATTATGTCCGAACTGGACAGGTTCTCTTGTATTTTGTACTGGACTCAATTCAAACCGAATGCTCTAATTATCGATAACTTTAATATGATCCCATTTTAGCTTTAAATAATTTTCTGTATGTTTATATAGTTCAGAATCGCCGATTTGAAATACGTGGATTTATCTAACGTAAATGGCAATGCCCGACACAAGCCCATTTAATTAAAGATCAATTTAATATTAGCCATTAATTTGATCCTTAAAGGAACCGCAAAGTGTTCTACGTTTTAGCTTGATGGCATAACTGTTGTTGATGATGATCTAACAAGAGTACCTATAATTTCATGTAAATGATAACTGTAGGCCATGTGCGACAGTTATTTTGCTCGACAAATTGATTGATTAGTAGACAGATCAGTGTACAACCTATAACGAGTCCTCACCACAAGACGTTTGTGTTACTCGAACTAGTTTGTCAAACGATAGTCAGAAGATGATGGTTGATCGGCTGAACCACGGATCATTAGTCAAAAATTTGCGCCTCAACTTTTACTCATCAAATAAAAGTAGGCTAGCTATGGGTTGGCACATCGCTTATGATATCGATACATCATATTTGAACGTATGCTAGAAAGAAAACAGTTTTGAATTTTATTGCAGGTTTCAAAAGTTACGAAATGTATAAGCCAGTACTTTCTCTCGTCTCGCAACTGATACGCGCGCTTTGTATGCAGGTTAAGAAAACAGTGTTACATCTTCATGCAGATATAGCTTGTACTAAGCTTTATAATAGTTCCATAATGTAGGTACCGCGATTTAGTGTGGGTATAGTTATAGACTCAAGATTTTCAGACAGGTTTATTATCAGGAGCCGAATCATTTTTTTCAGTTGATGAATGTGTGTGATACATCTGTTCTGAACTTCTAACATTAGTGCTATATTCGTATGTTATTGTGTGAGCGTCGTTTGCATATATTATTCAATATTATGAAACGGTAGTACTATTATTAATTATTCTGTGGTGTATACCTTATCCAAGGGGCAGCCCGCGTCGCATACGTATTCGTTAGAGTTTTTGTTTGTTAAACGCAAATACAAGACACTTGTCGCCCAGGAGCGCCGCCATCCACCTCTTGTTGACTCGCACGTTGATATGCATACCTTCCAATCTAATAGACCCTAACACCCGGTACCGCGTCGTATCATATCGTTAGGATAGGTTATGGGTCTTGTTTGCGGACCTACCACAGTCAAACACAACAAATCTACCGCTAAACAGAAAATAAATTCTGCTTTTGGCGTAACTGTCACTACATCTGCCTATCTTGAAATAGGAAACCATAAAGGTCATTCAGTATTATCTTGAATTACTAAATCATTTTATGTCTCAACATTTATCTCTCCACAATGTTAAACGTATCCAAAGATATTATTTCCTTGAGCAAATGGTTCGAACTTTCTTAACGAATCAAACAACTATAGTCGGAAGTTAAAGTCAAATTTACAGCAATTTTACGACATATTGTGGATTAAATCCTGCGTCTTTATTTAGTCGCACCAGAATTTACGGGCTTTCACCCGCTGGTTGAGCCACACTCGGACATGTTCCGCGTATGAACAGAATTTATGGGCCTTAATTATAATTGCGCGCGGGATATTGAATTTACTTTACCAACTGAACAAGCCTTTGCTTTTACGAAAGTGAGAATCGAATCGTTAGTATTCATAAATTAAATGAGCCCTCGCCTTACCATTTGAATAGCTAATTAAAAAGTTGTTGTTGTTATGCTGATTTAAAAGTTGTTAAGAAAACTGTGTATTTCAGTTTCCATCACTAGACCTCAAATGCGAATGCTCAAGGCAAATCTTTAATGGTGTCGCGTATGCGCTTAGCCATGCCATAGAGTTATTAATAACACCACGTAATAACAATTTTATTACACCACGAGCAATATAACATTACGTAGGTTTAATTAACTATAGAAAAATAAATGTATACTTAATAGGTTCTCGATTTTCCGCCGATCGTTTCCTTGACCGGTATGAAATCATCATCGTCGAGTTAATGAGTGTTTGCTCTCATATTGCCCTTCACCGATTGCGCTTCCCACGTCGTTATGCAACGTTAAGGCCCCGCAGGCTTTAAGTAGCTTTCAGGAGCCATACCCACTAATAATTAGCGTGAGTTTGTCTGGCCATTGATAATTATATCCAGTACTGGCGCTGCGCTTCGCCTGTTAACTAATGTCAGCCCACTAAAATCTTGATTTATGTCGGGCCGCTAGGTTCGTTCACATTCATGAAGTGCTCTAATAATCGCCCGTGGACTTGCAAGACGGTTGATGCTGATGTCACATTAACAAGTTAATGGAATGGTGGGTGATACGCCGCGAGGGACTTTATTTATTTATTTAATGAGCCATCACCCATAAATGCATCACATAAATGTTGTGGGCTGTTATTAGAAAATAACAGCCCACAACACAGGACTAGAGTCCTGGAGGTGCAAATTGAAGGGCTTGTCAATTTTGATCGACGCAACTCTTATGTTACTTCGATAGACAACAGAACCCTTTTCAGCTTTAGTTTGTTTTGACATTATTTTGTAGATGTGGCTCTAGAAATTTACCACTCATTCATTTCTTTATTGTAAACAAGAGATAATTTAGATTAATGGTTTTAACAGTATGTCATAGGTAATTGGCTGTTTGTATCTGTACTCTAGTCTAGGCTACAAGAATAAAAAAAAAGCGAGCTTATGCATAATGGTAGATTTTTTTTTGTATATATTATATGTAATTGTACAATAAATCGGTAATAGATCAAGGGCGGCGTTTTGTAATAGGATGGAAATCATTTTATTTAATTGGAACAAAGTTCACGAAAACGAAAACTTAATGATAGTTTGGCATTTTTTTAAATGAATACATAATTTTTTGTCTTATTACCATTTATAAGCTTTTTCTTCGTAAATTTTATAATTTCAGTGTCGGTATGCATTTTTAAAGTTTATCACGTCTGTTTTTAATAGTCTTTGGAAAACATAATTAATTACGTGTTGGCTATAAAAGTGTCTGCACGTGAGCAACTAAATGTCAATCGGTATTAATTCGATACCGACTAGCGGTTTCTTTAGTATAATAAATGCACGTAAAGTTTTATTTTGAATTTCTGGGCATTGTGACATAAACTAGTCCCTTCTTATGTTTCTTTCCTAGTATTTTAAGTTCAAATTTTGCATGACATCGATTGATGTACGAACAGGTATTATTTTTCGATTAATCGCTAATTGCGCTCACAACCATAAATGTTTACTACTAAATTTATCGCTGTAGTTATAGAGTTACCACCGGTATAGGTTTTCACATTTAACTGAACTGTAAATATTATGTTTCTATAGTCTTCTCTTCTCACACGACGAAACTATTCTGGTTGTGATTATAATAAGAGTGAGTCAGTCGTGTCATACGAATGTTAAATATTCAGAAAAGTTTAAGTATTTGTGTGCAAAAATAGCATAGGTACTGTACAGTTACTTAGACTGAATAATGAGTAACAAATCAATTTCAGTAACCTTCTTAATAACTAGTAATTGAAGTTACCAATACTTGTTAAATTTGCAGAATTAAATGTGCGTTCGTTGATAGTTAAATGCGAATATTGTATAAGAATTTTCCTATTTATGCGAAATTTCATCAGAGAAGTTACGAGCTGCGTTGCGTATCGGATTTACGTTTGATGAGGTTTGGCATGCGTCCTCCTTGCAGTCCCGATCGGATGAGTTTATTGCTGCCCTCGCGTTTTATTGCCAGTTCTACGTCTAATTACCGACCTAGGTACCAGTCTAGATTGATGCAATTTCCGTTACAACCGTCATATATTAAATTAACTTCTGTTTATTCATACAATTAGTGGTAAAAATTATTTAGCAATTTTCTATTTCGGTAGGAATAGCTTATTGATTTTTTTAAATTTATTAACCGGACACCGGTGTCTAAAGAACAATGGAATATCTTTTGTGTCTCATAATCCGGGGCCTGAAAGGTTAATAATTATTTGATTGAAAAGTCGTTTGTCCTAGGTCACAATTTTAGCTAGCTTATTTAGTAACTTGTAGTTATATCTACTTAGTTCTTGCAGTACCAGAACACAATAACCATTATTCTACTTAGATAATAACAAACAGTATCAACGTTGCACATAACTACAAGTTGTAGTTTATTTACAAATCAAGGATGTTCGTTTAAATTCGCAACAAAGACACCTTTTGCAATCAAGCTCATACCTACCTAATATAAGTAATATTACGACAATGTGATAAGCTGATAAAACATCAGGCTGCTCTACCTACCGCGTAGGGATGTTCCAACGATGTGTAGACACTCAAATTTAACCGTACCCTTGTTACTGTCACCGTCACTGAATTTTCACCTAGGGTCATTTCACACCGATCTCGAAGTAGGAACACGCGTGTCGAGTGCGCGGTAGGCGCCTACTTAGTGCGTAGAACAGATGCGTTCACCGCCGCAGCATCCACGACGGGTCTGCGCTGTGAGCGCGCGTCGCTAGCCGCCCGCCGCTGGCCACGCCCCGTGCGTACGCGCACCTCCCCGCGCACATCTCCTCTGAAGCCTTTCATTTCATATTTTCAGCAATTTTCCATGCTTACTTTACTTACGATTTCACTGTTCACATTTAGTCTTCAAAGGCGAACTGCATTGTTGTGAGCTTTCCTTTGTGAGGCAACGTATCAACCTTTCACGTAGTTTCCTTTCACTTAAACTTTTATTATTATGGTAGGCTTCGGCTTATACCTAATAATTGTATCCGTTTTGAGAAAAGGAAATAAACTTATGTTTATTCAGTGAATATATTTGATAAGTCGATTAGCTTGTCGGTCAAAAGTTTGTAAATATAGGTTTTTGATTTAAAAGATAAATGAGATGGTACCTATAAGTATTTGCGCTGTCGAGGAACATCTCAGTAGACCTGTAGTTTTTTTTAGAAATCGTAGTTTCGAAAAGTAATAGTTTTATTACAGAAAAAGTTTATACCACAAATAATAGAACAATAATAGGTAAGTACTTAAGTATTTCATTTGAATAATAATAATAATCTATTTCTTCTGAATTATTTCTGAATTGTACATACATTTAACCACAGAATAAATAAGTAAATTCAACGTTTATTTCTTACAACTGAAAAAATAATCCAAGAATAATATAGATTGATTCATTTTCTTGACAAAGATACACCATTTCCTTTTAAAATGCTGATTTTGCAAATATGTAGGTCATTTATTACTTTAAAGTGCGATTAAATATATATAAAAAAATCTCATTCACTTCTGTTATTAAGTTGGTTATATGTATTTAAGTGTTTGCAAAGTTCGTAATTTATTATGAAGATATTGATTAATAAATATAGCTTTTACAAAAACAACTAGTCGTGTGAAAAATAATGTTTTATGTTTTGGTTGTCTTATATGTTAATTATCAACGAATCGCAATTTTTGATTAAGCCGGCAGCAGCGTGACCGCCTGCGCAGGCTGCGCTCTGACAGGTTTTGTAGGTTTTGCGCTGCATTGAGGCACATTGTAGGGTCCACATTCGCGGGTGGTCAAATGACCAATACAGCCCCTACCCCATACGCGTATCAGATGCCAATACCTGTATATCTTAATGAATACTGAGCTTAATAACGGTTGAATAAATAAGTGTAGAACTATTATACATACATTCACATCACCTTTAATCCCGTGACTCATAATCATTAATCTTTTCAAGCAGTGTACTCTATAATTAAAAATACTATTTGGTTAGTAAGATGTGTTTGCGTTTGGACGTGTTTAAACGGTCTCTAAACAATTTTTGCTTGTCGTATTTTGCTAAAGTTGTTGTGTAGTTTCAATTGGTCTAAATGAACCGTTGCCCCCTGCAGCCAGTTAAGCTTGAACAGCAAGATGGGTCTTGGTAACACAGATTTATGGGCAAGTCAGAGACTCGTCCCCTGTCAAATATTTGCATAGAGCACGATGTATAATAAATCAATTTACGTCGAGGTCTCGTGTACGTGGTTAACTAGCGGTCATCGCCTCGCACTTGTTACTCATACGCATCGTATCGCGATTTTCTTCAATGGCAAGGCGCGAGCATTCCTTAGATTTATAAGTCACGCTCTAGAAAGCTCGTGCAGTAAGCTCTACTATCGTGAGTAAACTTCGATAGCGATCTGCTTTCCGTCTGCATGATGAACAAATGGCCTGTAGACTATTAAGTATACTACATATCCAAAGATATAAGAAATTCTGTATAATGATGTGTATAAGTACCTACTAAGATGTTATGTTTTAACTTGTGACTTAAAAAAGAGAGGTTATTAATTCTTCGCGTTAGTTGGTAGATCTAGCCGTAATGTAATCATATCCCTAGGAATATATTTATAACACGGTTGCGATGTAGTAAAATGATTATCTAACTAAAGTAATCTAGTAAAATGTTATCTTAAATATACCGTGTTTTTTTTTCTTTGTGCCCCAAGTTAAGGTGGAGCAATGTTAGGTAGTGTTACGTGGTTAGAACAAAATTATGGAAAAAAAATATGTTTTTTTTTTCAAATTCTTTTTTTATTTTATCAAGTGTTAGCGTCGTTTATTTGGATATTAAACCTACCTAAGCAATGAAAAAAAAACTTAAAATATATGATTTTGTAATTTTTCCATTTTTCAATGCTATTTTTATACTTATGGTAAATTTTAAATAGAAAAATATTGGAAAAAATTAACTCGGCCACAAGTGAATTCTCAGACGGGAATCGAACCCGAGACCTTTGGAAATCCGGTCCAATGCTCTATTTTTTTTGCAGTTATTATTGGCAGTTGCATCTTAATCGATCGTTAAACACCTGAAAAGATGTTTCTTTCGAATGCAAGGATATTTCTAGCATTGATGTGACAACGCTGGCCTACAGCGTATTAAAAATATAAAAGCAGCTTTTTTAAAGTTATCCACAGCTTCGCCTGCAGAACTCACCAATTTGCCTGTATATTACGAAATATTTTTTGAATTGGAGGAACAAATTTTATAATTGTATATGTAGTTTGTAGTAATGAATGTACAGGAACATATTCCTGCTACTGGTGTTCACGAAATATTCACGTTATTTGTGGAAACTAACTATTAAAACTATTTTACTAGATTAGTTTTAGATAATCATATTACTAGATCGCGTCCGTGTTATATATATTCCTATAGTAACTTAGTAATGAATCGCTTTAGCAGAACTATGTTACCGTATATAATTTAAATATTTCTAGGAATATAATTATATCAAGGTTACATCTATCTTACTGCGACTTACTTATATATATATATATATATATGTAGGGTGGGGCAGTGAAAATACACGCGAAAGTCCAATAAAGTCTTTTATTTCTAATTTAAAATCGCAGAGCACACAGTTCACCGTTACCAAGCTGACGCCATAGTCCTCCCTCCGCCTCGTTCCTTCTCTCTCTTTCACTCCTTACTACAACGTCCACTCATCGCCTCTCGCTCCCACTCACCTACTAGGATGCCCGGGGTTACCATCCTACATTCGGCCATCCTGGTTGCTGTCTGCCCTCAGACACACACAGCTTACATACATTCTTTTTTACTACAACAATTAACCATTACATTTCAGATATCTTAACATAAACTGTCAGTTACACTTTAAACTTATACTAATCTTAATTCACATGTCTTCCTATCCAATTTACATATTTTATTATGCATCACTACTACCACAATATGAAAGTGTTGTACATACTAACAACAATACATCTTTATTACAACATGTTTACCTTAATAATACAAAGACATTAGCAATAAAAAACGCAACAAATAGGTACAATAGATTTTATAGCTAGAGACCACGGCTCTACTAAAGGCCTTTCATACATCTCTGTCATTCATCATTATCACTCAAAATGCTTACCATTGTTTTTATCACTCGCACATCTCATCTGGCTCAGGCCACTTCTTCATGAGGTCAGCGGAACTGGAAGTTCTTATAGGCCCTTCAGCCGCACTATCTATCTTCTCTACGTCATAGCGGTCATTCCGCTTGACTCTGACCACTCGATATGGCCCGAGGTATTTCGGTTTCAGCTTCAACCCTGGTCCGAATTGTGTTCTCTTTATAGCCACCCAATCTCCTTCTTCGTACCTGGAACTTGGTTTTCTATTTTTATCATATGTTTTCTTATTTTCCTCCTGAACTTTAAGTATCTGCTTCTTTGCTTCAATTCTCATTTCTTCTCTACTTTCTACAAAATAATTTTTTTCCTCTTGTTTTATTAACTCTAGAATCTGCAGGTCTTCTTTTGTTCTCATCTCTATGCCAATCATAAGATTGAATGGTGTTGAATCGATGCTTCTTTGATAAGTACTGTTTAATGCCCTTTGCACTCTGCTGACATGACGGTACCATAATGATGGATTTTCTATACACAACTTAGTTAGTATAGCCAAAATTGTCCTGTGCACCCTTTCCACCTGACCATTTCCTCTTGGTACTCCTGTGGTAATCGTGAGATGTTGAATATTCTCTTCCCTACAATATTCCTGAAATTCACCACTGGTGAATGCCGTTCCTCGATCACTTATAATTCTTACTGGATTTCCAAAATTTTGTTGGTGTAACTTCAATTTCTCTATGGTTTCCTTGCTCGTAGTGCTCTTGGTAGGAAATATCCAAGTAAATTTGGTAAAGGCGTCCACCACGGTTAAAATGTGATTATATTGCTTCTTAGTATCTGTCAACGGTCCCAAATGATCTATATGAATAGTATGTAGAGGTGTACTTTCCTTTTCTATAGGATTCAGGTGCCCTTCTTGTTTACCAGCCTTCTTCGTAGCCAATAGACATGGAATACACGTCACTACAAAGTCTTGCAATTTCTTCTCTAAATTGGGTATGAAATAGTCTTTACTTATAATTTCCTTCATTTTTCTCATAGAAAAGTGTCCTTTACTGTGTACTTGCTTTATGACCTCTTTTTCTAGACACTTGGGTATAACCAGAAGTCTCTGTTCTCCCTTAAACAATAGTCCATTATCAAGCCAATAGTCTGAGTACGAACCACTTTGTAGTATCTCACATACAGCCTTTAGTCCTTCATCTTTCTGTTGAGCTGATCTAATCTGCTCCAGGAAGCTATTGCTCACAATAGTCATACAGGGGTTGCGACTTAGTGCATCAGCATGTGGCATCTTAGCCCCCGCTCTATGCTCAACTTCGTAATCGAATTGATCCAAAAATAATACCCAGCGAGCAACTTTTGGTGATAGTTCTTTCTTTTTCAAGGTAAGTTCAAAGGCTTGACAATCTGTGATGATTTTGAATGGTATTCCATACAAATAAACTCTAAATTTCTTGACCCCTTCTATGATAGCCAATGCCTCCAACTCGTAACTTGTATATTTTGACTCGGCGTCACTAGTTCTTTTGCTAGTGTAATAGACTGGATGCCAGCCATCTTCATGTTTCTGTAACAGAATTGCAGAATATGCAACAGAGGATGCATCGGTATGCATTTCCGTAGGCAAATTACAGTCATAAATCTTTAAAACTGGAGCTTCTCCTAACTTTCTCTTTAAAGTTTGAAAGGCAATGCATTCCTTTTCTCCAAAATCAAATGTGACATCTTTCTTCAATAAATCAGAGAGTGGCTTTGCTATGGAAGCATAATCTTTAATGTACTTTCTGAAATATGAGGTAAGTCCCAGAAAACTGCGTACTTGCCTGACTGTAGATGGTTGAGGATATCTCATCACCGCATCGGTCTTTTCAGCAGTAGGTCTCACTTCCCCATTCTTTATTAAATGACCTAAATATTCCACTTCCCTGACAATCAATCTGGCCTTCTTCCAGTTCACTTCTAAACCATATTGTTCTGCAATAAGAAGTACATTTTTAAGGCGTTGTACAGCTTGTATTTCATCGGCTGCCGGTATCAACAGATCGTCGATAAATATAATAACCTCCCCTCTTGCAATTAACTCTCTAAATATTATTGTTATAAATCTCATAAAGAACTTAGGACATACTGAAAGACCAAACGGAGCTCTCAAAAACTCATACTGCCCATTGTGAGTCACAAAAGAAGTATATGGTATGGACTCTTCACTGATTTTCAGATGAAAGAAGCCATTCTTAAGGTCTAGCACGCTATAAACCTTTGCACTTTTCAACTTATCAATTAAATCTTCAATTACTGGTAAAGGAAACTCATCTTTAACAATCTTTTTGTTTAATAATCGGTAATCAATACAAACCCTAATATTACCGTCTTTTTTCTTCACCAGTACTATCGGACTACTATATTCAGAGTAACTTACTTGAATAATCTTCTTTTCCAACCATTCAGCTACCTGATCATCAACAATACTTTGTTCCTTGAGCGATATTCGTCGCGGTCGCTGTGCCACTGGTACGTCATCCTTAAGCACAATCTTGAGTTGGAGCGGTGCCTCTCTGCTCTGTTTTGGCTGATAATTCTGAACACATTGGATCACTTCTTCTCTCAACACCGAATCCGCCATGTGACCTATAACAGAACCAGATGAAAACACTTCACTTGCATAACATCCCAATCTTTCCCATTCTTTATCATAAAACCTTACACAACCTCCTTTCAGCACAACCGTGACCTCATTTAAAAACTCTTGACCAATTATCACATCGTAAGGAATACATTCTTTGCAAAGTATATGAAAAACAATATCTTGGTAGCAATGTCCATCACGCACAAACGTAGCCGGCATTTTCCGAGAGAACGCACTGTTGATAGTCCGATACCCGATAGCATAAGTTCGTCTTTTTCGCACTTCGGCTTCCCTATTGCCTTGTAAACGTCCACAGAAATAAGATTTACGTCGCTGCCGGAGTCCACTAAAGCTTTAAGTTGGACATTGTTTACATTTATCGTCACTACTGGCTTCTTGTCAAGCTGTCGTGCTTGTGCTTGTGACAATGACACTGACAGTTGGTTGTCAACAAAAGCCGCCATCTTCGGTCCGTCGTTCGTAAATTGACCGAAAGGGGCGCTGTTGTCTTGTGTGACGTTAGCCAAGCTGACATTAGCAAAGTCATTTGCGTAATGTTGGCAATCCTGTTCTCTCGTTTCCCCTTCGATGCCGCTGGAGGCGCTGTAGTCCTGCGTGATGTTCGCCGCGAACATCGCGCTCTTCGCGTGTTGCTGTTGGTAGCCCTGCTGCTGGTTTCGCCGAGTGTTCCCGACGTCGCCCGATGGTCCCCGACCGTAGCCTGAACTTGTTGGTTTCGCCGCTGGGCGCGCTGCTGTGCTTGCGCCTGCGCCTGCGCCTGGGCACGCCGATCCAACATGGCCGAACTCGTTACATCGGAAGCACTTTACACCTTTGCTTTTATGCGGGCAGTCCAACGATGAATGTCCCAACTCGCCGCATGCATAACACCGAATCTTACGCCTTTCTGTTTGATGCTGCTTGCTCGTACTCGCCGCCACTTCTTTGTTTCTATGTGCCACACTATTCATTTTGCTAGTTATCGTTTCGTAGATCTTAAGTTTCTCTTTCAGGTCGTTGTAGGATGTAACACCGTAGAGCATCATTTTGTTGGTTTCTACGTCTACAATGCCGTCCACAATATACTTTATTGCAACGTAGTCCGCCATCTTGCCGCGTTTTCCTAATTCCTTCATGACAAGCATGTAATCTAAGCAACTTTCGTTTGCACGCTTCTTTCTTGCACTCATTAGCTCGTGTATTGCCTTTACGTCGACGGAATCCGGGAATTCTCGTAGTAAGGCTGCTTTCAGCTCCTCCCAGCTCTTAAAAGGTCGCTCCGCTCGTAGCCATAGTTCCGCCGTACCCGTGAGTGATCTTCGTGCCACAAGAAGCTGTTGCAGCGGAGTCCAGCCAAATATCTCCGCGTTACACTCAACATCGTCGACCCACCGCGTCACTGGATAGGTGTTATCTCGTCCACTAAACTTTGGTATTAGCTCCGCTGTCATTTGCAACATGTTCGCCGCGCCGCCGCCGCTTCGTAGTTTCGCGTCGCATTCCTCGAACTCGGCGTAATCTTCCTGCCGGCTTTTTCGTCGTTGATCTTTGGGCATGATGTCGTCTTTCGTCGTTGTCGTCGTTTCGTTACCCGTAGAACTCTTGAAAGCCGCACACCGAGCACGTGTCCGCCGAATCTTCCGCGCCGAAATTTTACACTTCCCAACCCGTTTCTTCTTTCTCCTTTTCTATCCCGGACGAGCCCCCAAATTTGTAGGGTGGGGCAGTGAAAATACACGCGAAAGTCCAATAAAGTCTTTTATTTCTAATTTAAAATCGCAGAGCACACAGTTCACCGTTACCAAGCTGACGCCATAGTCCTCCCTCCGCCTCGTTCCTTCTCTCTCTTTCACTCCTTACTACAACGTCCACTCATCGCCTCTCGCTCCCACTCACCTACTAGGATGCCCGGGGTTACCATCCTACATATATATATTTTATGTATGTTCACCGATTACTCGAGAACGCCTGATGAAATGATTCAAACGTTATAACATCGGATTTGATCCCAAGTTGATGCCATTTTTCGAAATTTTGAAATCGGTTCAGTAGTAATGATCAGGAAATCTTGAAAAAACTGTCGTTTTTTCGGTCAAGCGGTTTGACACAAACCCGTTCATTTCGGTTTGACTTAAACTAATGTAGGCAAGTACGGACTTATTCTAACTTTTAAAATTGTGAGACATCGATCGTGCATTCTTTAATTTTTTTTTGTTCTTTTATGCTTTTTTATCCGTGTGCTGTGTATGCCAATAAAAGATTTTTCTTTCTAAATTCTACATTGCACTTCTGTACTTCTTGCCTTGGCTGGCACCGACTCCAAAAATACTTATTTTTTACTTTTGGATTTTGGATGTCGGGGTTTTTTTATAAATAGTTTTTCCCGGTTCTGATGTTATACACGTTGCCGTGAATATGCTACACAATATTTGTAATCCGAATAATTTATTCGAGTGATGTGAATCGATAAACCCTTATAAAACTTATAGGAAATTTTATGAGCCATTTCAATAGAATTGCGGTCTATAGACGGCGACAAGAACTGTCGGATAGTTCCTTGTAATTTATATCTGTAACCGTCTATCTGCATATAATGCAAGTAACTATATAGTAAACAATTTTTTAAAAACTTTATTGCAATATAAAAAAATATTTACAGCAAATGCGGACTTAATGCCATGAGTCATTCCCTACCAATAACTATCTATTTCTTATAGGTACACAATATTTTATTAACTTTATGTAAATTATCGTTGTGAGTGTTATGACCGCTCTCATTGTTTGTCTTTTAGGTATCGAAGCTGAAAATTATACTGTTTTCAAAAATCTTCTGAACATTACCATTACATTTTCAAATCAACTAACTTTGGACCTGACTTTTGAACTAACTTTAGAACTTTGGAGCTGTGCGAACTGGGTCAATGGAATAAAATTATTCTGACGTGTACCAGGTCATTCAGGAACCATTGGCAATGAATAAGCCGATGAATTTGCAAGAGCTGGAGCTCAGGGTCAACAGTTCCGTACAGAGCTTTTCTGCGATATCTCAAAGAATCAGACCTTGCTTCTCAAGGGCAACCTCTAAGGCGATTCAAAATACTAATACTGGTTGAATCAAATAGGATTAGCTCACGCTAAATACCTTATCTAAGGCTACTCATAAAAACGAACTGCTGCACTTCTGGAGCTCAGCAAGTCAAACATCTGTGCGACGGTCAGAGCCTTAACTGGACACTGCGAACTAAACAAGAACCAATTTTATATGAAGTTGAGTGATGACTGATGATACTGACGCTTTTCGTTACTGCAAATTAGAGAAAAAGAAACACTTAAACATCTCCATGTGGCTGCAGACCATTAATTCACAATTATTCGACCGGAGGAACTAAAATCGTGTTTAAATTTTCTGAAAAGAGGTCGGTAATCATGAAAATTGTACAAAGGTGGAATTGTACGAATGTGGAAATTGTACGAATGGGTCTGAAGACTTAGAAATCTGAGATATCTTAAAATATTTTACTTACTATGATGGTGCAGTGATGAGTGACACAAAACGAAACTTAGCCACTCTTTCAATATTAAATAAACATGATTTGGGTCTTTCGTAAGTGTGCTTCTCCAAAATAATATATATTGTAATTTGATAAGTAAATATCAACATTATTTTGCATCAGAATTTCCTGGCTCCATCACTGAATACTTGTAGGCATAGGCAAAGTGGTGTCCATTAGAAAGCGAACATCTTTAGTAACTTGCTGTCGAGGCAATAAAAGTTTTATGACATCGGCAAAATAACTAAATAGTAGCAATAATGAGGTTCCCGTCCCGAGGTGTTGCTCGTAAACTATACTAGCAATATATTTCATGTACCACAATTCGCTGAAGATCGACCAAGCAACGGCTTGTTTACTGTGGGGTTAGCACCTTGGACGAATCATTCGTCCAAGGGTTAGCACGTATAACTATTGAAATAGTATCGAGTAAGTATCGACCACGAAATGTCAAAAAATGTATAGGCAAATGTAGTTCCGCTTACGTCCGGTAGGAACGCTGCTCAATATCTCATACATTATTTTACTTAACTTCCTCGATACTTACTCGAATGTTATTCGTGCTAGGCCTACTGAAAACGATAATGTTAACCAGGGCCGCCGTGTTTCAAGAGTTTTTTTAATAGATTTCCTCTTCGTGTCATGTTTATGATCAGCATTTACATGTTAATGCGACAACCCGCCCGTCTCGTATGTCTGTGGGAATCGTTTACCGCGAAACCGAGTTATGCGTTTAATTTGTGAGACTATCATCATCCAGCTCTGACTCTAAGGTTGGTATCGCGAATGCATGCCATTCAGAAAGCTTTAAGACACAAGTATTGGATCAGTTACCAAATAAACAATAGGTATTCACAATTATTTGTACCTACTTATAACATGATCTGTCAATCGTGTAATCAAATCAAATAGTTTTTATTCATGTAAACTCTTATCAAGTTTTTACGAATTGACAATTATTTCTCCAACCAGCCATTCAGGACATTTTTACATTAACCCCTTCCCTGTCCCATGCATTTGATTTAGGTATTGCATTTCTGCAAAACCTAAATCAAATCCACAGCTTAAAAAATGTCACATAATTAAATGATTTAAAAAATAATTATCTACACTTATCAGTATCTTTAAGGACTTAAAGACACAACAAAGTGCTTTCCCCACATAGCAGATCATAATAGAATTAGCGATTTCATGAGAGCCGATGTCAATTACTGGGAATTAATTGTTTAAGGTAGGATTTTTGTGAGAGAACACTATGTATGAACGAGCATACTATTAAGTATCTCAGTAATTTTCGACTAAGTAACAAGAAGTCGTCAAACTGAGATATCCCATTTTATGATTTTACAGTAAATTAGATTTTCTTCCTAGTATTAGACGGACCTGTGTAAAAGCTGTCTGTCCAGGTCATTAAGACCTCACTTAAGACAGGCTACATTAATGAGTGATCTTTAATAGTATACTGTAAAAGTCTATTAAACGGACCATTCAGACCGTCACATTCTGGCGGCTGACAATAATCATTACTTTCAGAATTACATCTTTCGTAGAAATGGCTCTTTAATTAGCGTGCAGATTACTATTTTATTGCTATGGCGGTGGGCTACGAAATGTAACAGAGTAAATTCTTTTGTTACCTTTATATTGTTTGTCTCTAACTTCTCTATCATAATAATCCAGAATAATTGCAAATTTTAACCGAGATTTAGTATCGTAACGTAACGTACGTGACTGTTCAATAGGCGAAGAGCGACCCATCGACATTGTGCTCCGCTTGCAGCTTTGTCCCTCAACGCTTATCTCGAAAGCGAAGCGTCATGGTTACTATTATGTTTCCCCATTCGGTTGGTTATTCGATATGAGGTGCAGTGTTTACAATTCTGTGTTTTAAGGTTTAGTCTTATGGCGGCAGGACACGATGGCTCCCTGCGGCCCGCTTTGTGGTCCGTTCGAGCGTGCCACCATCATCGGGTGTCGTGACCGCAAACATCGCCTCAGACGTGCAAACCTGTTCCTTGTATATAGCTGTGGCCATTGGCGGCGTCTCTCGGGACCGTTCAACACATCCTGACGCATAACTAGCGCGAACACCTTAGAAACCTTTAAAGATTAAATTCAGACGTTAATTTTAATAGAAAGCTTTTGTGGTCTATTTAATTCTGTATAAAGCTCTTGAAAGAGACGCAAACGGCTAGATACGTCATTCAGCAGTCGGTTATCTTGCCCCCATTCGAGCTATCCGGAGCCACTCGATGCGACTGCCGATGATTCATTTGCTCAGCTTTAGTGCCCTAATATCAATGCAATTTTACTGCTGCGGCGCGGCGGGCGGAACGCATATAAACTCCTTACACTTATGTAGTGAATAGTGATGTTGTATGCTTCTACTAAATTTTATATGGTTTGTTTCACACACAGCACAGCGTTCAAGACAAGAGTGAAAATGAAAAGTTTCGATTGATTCAATTTGAATCCAAGGGAAAACTTTTTCAGACTATGAAACAGTCATAGTCTGAAAAAGTTTTCCCATTGTCACACATCCATCTGTCAAATGAAACCAATTTCGATGCCGACGCCATTTGCGCAGTACGGCCCCTGTTTTGAATGAGTTCTGAAACCATTTATATTTTGATGTTTTTACTGATTTTGAAAAATGTTTTTGTAAAACTTGTCTATAAGTACTAATATTAAAAAACATTTTAATAAAAATCAAACCGACTTCAAAAAGTAAAAAATAAAACTTTTGGAGTCGGTGCCAGCCAAGGCATTCTACATTGCACTTCTATTAACTATATCTTTTTTTTGCCTTAGCTAGCTAGCACCGACTCCAAAAGTTTTATTTTTTTCTTTTTGAAGTCGGTTTGATTTTTATTTATAAAATGTTTTTATTTCACATTTTTTTGTTACATCATGTGCCGTTACTTACACTAAAAATCAGCCCATACACAATCATGATATCATCTAGGTAAACGACTACTTGCCAAAACGTGTATGATATTTTTCAGGATTCTGAAAAAACTACTGGCCAAATCTCTGTAAAAATTATATGAGACCACACATAAACCATTTTCTTTCAGATAAAAAAAGAATTATAAAAAGTTTCATCAAAATCCGCTCAGTAGTTATTGCGTGAAACTTCAGCTCGAACAAGAATCTAACAATTACCTGGATGATATAATTGTTTCATGACTTCCATGACATTAGGCCCCATATCTCCGAAGATTATCATCGGATCTCAATGAGACTTATATGGGACCAAATTGACAGTTACCCGATCGAACAAAAAAACAACTATTAAAATCGGATCACCAATACCGGAGTAATCGGTATACATACATCAGACAAAAAAAAATAAAAAAAATACGCGTTTAATTGAGTACCTCCCTCCTTTTTTGTTGAAGTCGGTAATAAACAGGAAAAACTTGTTTCCTTGTTTGCAACGAATAAACTCGAATCGGACGGATTTGAATGAAATTTGGTAGACAGATAGTAGATAGCCTAGTTATGAGCATAGGATACTTTTTATGACGATAATCCCACGGGAACGGGAACCACGTGGGTGAAACCGCGAGAGTCTTAAAATAATAATCAAGACTTGTTTATTCAGTCAATAAATATTAAAACGGAAGATCTCATCTATTTATAGAGAAATATTTTTAGTCAAACTAGCGGCCGCTCGCGATTTCACCCTCGTGGTTCCCGTTCCCGTGGGAATATCGGAGCCTATTCAATGCAAACAAATAAACAATCAAATCTTTCCTCTTTAACACAAATTTTCGTGATTTTCGTAAGCGTTTTTTCGTATAAAATAAAATTAAAATAAATAAATATTTTTCATAATTTGGCGTCCTACATGCACTCATTCACTATATGATCGATCAATCACAAAACAAGCTTAATAACTTTGAAACAAAATATATTTTTTTGCTAACTTGAAACGTTACTATGACGCGTATTTTAAAAACAAAGTTATGTAAAGTTTTACTTATATTTCCAAAAATATGATTTAAATTAAAATTCTACGTCCTACATGCACTTCGTTAGAATACTGTGCTTCCTAATTAGTAACTTTGATACAAAAAAGGATTGATTATAGTAACAATCACCTCCTCCGAAAAATCACTAAATCGTCGATTTTAGAAAATAACTGGTTGCGCCCTCTTAACAACAACAACGACTTACTTCTGTTTTATTTAATACTTTCCAATCAATTAAACTTGAATAACATCTTGCACATTAGTTTATTATACCGGCATTCACGTTGCAATTCATCCGCTACTAACAACTACATCGATGTTCTTGGAATCGTGCAGCGAAAATGTCGTAGACGACACGATGACGGCCGAGACGGCTGCGTCCGCGCAATTCTGCCAGGTGCGATCACGATCCCAACTTCACAGTTCACACGCATGCACATTGCACTCGGCATACATAATTCATATGTAAACATTCTCCAGACGACTATAAATATTTGTTTCGCTGTTAAGTGAACTTTGCCACTGTTAAAATTTTGTCAGAAAGGCAACTGAGTACGAACAAAAGAACCATAATTTTTATATACCTAGTCGCCCTAGTTATTACGATTTACTTACAGACGACGAAACCAATTTGTCGATAACACTGTTAAATATAATTTATTTATCTGCAACACCATGTTAACTTCGATATTACTAAAGTATGTTAGACGGTGCTATAACTGCTAGGGAGCTAACTTATCATACCCTCCTCTTACTTACTGAAAATGTCTCTAATATCTTTCGTTTGCAAATACATGAAATTATTAAATGCAATGTTTAATTGATTTATTTATTTATTATTATTTTTACAGTCTCCAAAAAAAACAACCTCTCGCTTATTGTTACTGATGGATTTAAGTGGATTTCCGTCTGTGCTCCCCGCAGAGCTCCCACAGGCTGTCAGCTCGCAGCTCGATAAGGCTGTGTTCCCGGAGGCGGCGATAGTGGCGATGCATCGTTTTTAAACTCTCACCATTGTTTGGGGTCAACCGGTCATCTCTGACCATTCATAAATGTTCAAACGGGTACTTTTGTGCTCGCATTGAAATTATTCAAAATGAACATGATAATGCGTCTTTTCCTGGAGCGTTTACGATTACGACCGCCTCTTCGTACGCACGGTTGAATGCAAGTTTCGGTTCCGAGCAAGTTGCACAACAAAAACGTCAAGTGTCGACGGCGTGGGTGAGATACAGTAATATAATCTGGTCTCGGCTTATCCATGATCATAATCAACTTCTTCAAATATAGATCATATTATTTTTCATTGTTCCCTGAAAGAAAAGGCTTTGCGAAAATTAACATAAGTAGGGAACCATAAATTGTCATTGTCATGTCATTCTAAAGTATTTACTTCATGATGGTAATATATGGTAACTTAGTAACAATTAACCGTAGCTGTCTTTTATGTAGTCTCGCCGAACAGTTACGACGAGTTGAAATTAGCATATTGACTTGGGATAAGTGAAAAGCTGGAGGACGACCATGTCCTGTAATAATGCTACACCGCACTTGACATGCATGTTAAATGCAGGTTCTACCTGTGGATGCAAACACATATTTTAATAGTTTTTTGTTATGCAAGGCTGGAAAGTTGGTTATTTAGCGACGAGTTACCTCTATTGAAATCTGAGCAAGTGAAGGACTCTAGGATCTTTGTACCACTCGCTACGCTCGTGGTTCAAAGATTGAATCCTGAGCGAAGCGAGGATTTCAAAGGAACAAGACGCTAAAAACCTTCCTGCCGAGCGCAACACACAATTTTCCACCTCACAAAGCGAGGAACATTTTATGGTTGCTTCCGGTAAAAAAATCTTTAAACATAAAGTTTAATCTAAATATACCTTATTCTCGTTGTTTTAATGATATAAAAAAACTAAAATAATAAAAAAGGGAGTATTATAGTTAATTCAAAGTTATTTAAAGTAGGAATATATTGTTACTTATTAATAAGAATAAAAACGATTCCGTGAATGTTGACACTGACACGAGGTACAAGACAAAGACAATTTAAAAATAAAGATTTATGTCACAGTCCGAAATCCAATTATAGGTTGTGAAATCTCACCTACCCTAATATAAAATTCTTATATCAAATAGTTTAATCTTATTGTTATTGTTTTTATGATTCAATGAACTAAAATAATATAATTAAACCAAAACGGAGTATTGTAATTAATTTAAAGCTATTTAAAATAAGAATCGAATATAACAAAAAAGTCTATAGTGCGATTCGGAACGCATTAAGACATATTTTTAGGTATTAAATTAAAAAAGTACTTTGCCGCGCTAGGCCGCAAAAGCGATTTTCTACGCCTAAACTGATTGAAAAATCCTTTTCAGAGCGTGTGAGGTGAAAAATATATTTCTATGACACCAAACATACGGAAGTAGTAATAATTGATGCAGTACCGAACCTACTTATTAATACCTTCTAAATTGTTTGTGCTTCTTATCATTTTACTTGATAATTTTTGCACATTACGTCTACAATGGTGTAAGAGATATGTACAAAAAGATATCTCCACACTATTGCTGACGTGTGTGGCCTTAATGTCTTAACTGAAATTTACATTTTCCGTTATGTAATACTACATTCTTGATAATGCCACAATAATAAAATTCGATACTACTGTTACTCAAAGTAACATTAAAATCACCTCTTTAAATGAAGTGTTGTCACGGATGTTGTAAGATTTATATTTGTGGCTATTCGGTGTGTGAATACATTCAAAGATCCACACGTGGTGGACGGCACGATGCGTGCGTAGATGAAATCATGTATGCATTCGAGATACATGCATTGATACTCGTCCGCTGTGAATCAATCTTGCGGGAGAACCTTATCTTCGATCAGCGCCCACTCCACCTCAAATAAAAGCTTTCATCAGACTCGGCGTTCGTTGCTGTCATGCATTGAAGCGTTGATGTTAACTGCTTATCAACACTAAACCGATATTTTATCATTTTGACTTCCTAATTGTAGCTAAGATGTTGCAGATCGAGGTATTATATTGCCAGCGTCTATTCGGAACATGTTACATCTATTTTATTGAGACCCTAATGAACAGCTTCGGTTGTCTCGCCATCGCAACATAACTGTTTATTTGTTGTAACGTTGTCTATTGCATTTTATTGGAATGGTATTCGCTTTCTTTACTTTTGTTATAATATTCACAATCGCTCGTTAAACGAGACACCCACTCGGCATTCAGGCGATAATGATCTCGGATGAAGTGTGCGTAGGTCGTGTTTATGGGTTATTGATGTTAGACTGAGATTCGCCGTAGACAATGTTACGTACGTAAGGTGGCATACTGTACTGTTGCCTTGGCCATCCATCAACATTGTAGAAGGCTGTAGGACTGTACACGGTATAGTGCGTAATCACGCGCAAGCCAAGGATAATGGCATAAGGTGCGGTGCTGAAAGTAAAATCCTAACTAGGTAACGAGTGACCGACAATTCACGAAGTCAGGAGTTGTAATGCAGTCTATTGTCCCACGTTGCATAATAAACTTCGTTAGTTGTTCGTTGCTATACTTAGAATGATAGGATTGTTTCCCGTGTCCCGTGTTGTTTCTGTTATAAAACCTATCGTTTTGCTAAATTAATTAGACTAATAGACCTCAACGTTGTCCTTTATAAGTTTGAAAATTGATAAATTCATAATAAGAAAAGTAAGAACACCATGCCATAAAGGCGGTAGCTGTGTGTTGGTTGGGGCACTGATGGCAACTTATATCTCGCATTACACAAGGGCTGCCATAGCCAATCTTACAAAAGACTACCTACCCTTGGATGGGCTTTTAGGGAGAGAAGTTTGTGGTGAACGGGTGGTCAAAATCTTCAAGAAAATTGAGAAGTTTGTTTGCGATGGCCTTTTATGCTATGTAAGTTTTTCATCTAATGTCAACCGTATTGGTTCTTCGTCTCTCAAGTGATATAAAAACTTAATCCATATAGACGACTGGAAAGATGTTTAAATTAATTCTATCGATTACCGTTTATCGTAAAGAAATAGCAGACAACCCTAATCACAACAACCACTTGAGACGAAAGGCGCGCGCGCATGCAGACCTCCGCGCACGATATCATTACGCTTCCGTATGCCACCGATGTTGATACATAAACAGCGGGGTACAACAACGGTACATTCGGCCACACATGTTGTCTTGGAAATCCCTTTACTACATAATAACAGCTATATCGCAGGACGTAGATCGAATTGTAGGCCTGATCTGAAAGCATCTGGAAGATATAAATCAGTCTTACAAAGGTGTCAGGCGACAGCGACGATCTACGTACTATTAAGTATTCTGTGGATCTACTAATGTACATTTTCGTGACATTTTCTTTTTATATATAAATTGCAACTAATAACGAAACAACTATTAGTAGAAATGTTTTGGACGATGAGAATAATGCTTCTACAACTTAAATCGCGTTTAAAATCACAAGTCAACACAAACACACAGACAAAAAATGGTCCGTCGGCCAGAAAGGTATAATAAAACTACGTAGACGAAATTGCGGCTATTTACTTATAATAAAATTTACGTATAGGAAATATTGTCAATTAGTCTCTTATCCTTTCCCCCAGAGCCTTTTAAATCACTGGTAAGTAAAGTAAACAGACTTTATTAGATGAAATATGATGAGTTGATGTCAATGATGAGTCAACAAAGAGGGTTATGGTTACATGTCTGTAAAATATCTTAATGGTTTATCGAATGTTTGATTTAAACACCCGTACTGTTAGTGGCAGTTATAAGATGACGTCGCATAATTCATTTATTAAACAGCAGTCAATATATCCATATATTAAACATTTCGTTATGAGTTATTAGAAAGTTAGAGTGGCATGATATATTGGGTTAGGACATTTACGAATATTTCTATTAGGCGCTTATCAATAAAATTAATGTTTTGTCAAAACTGCTATTGCAATGTACAGTCACGTGCAATGATATATGTATTCACGGACAGATTTGCATATATGTGTACTTACCCATTTGATATTTCTAAATTAAGTATCTCATGTTGTATTCAGTCAGAATTATGTATTCTTCAAACTGCGACAAAATTAGGTACATTTTTATTTAAAATTAAGTATACAAGACAATATCAGTGAAAATTACACATTTCAAAGTCATATTTATGTATATGTGACAATTTCAGAACAATGTATACACCCTTTTTATCGTTGATATGTATACACTCACAAAACTGTAGCAGTTTTCACTATTATGACAAAATATATACCAATTTCAATAAACATGTATACAACCTAGTTTACCATCTTAATGTAAACATTGATTTTTGAGCGTTCGGCCTCATTGCAATGCAAGGAGTTTCTACATGCGTTTTCTTTTTAAATAATTTCGACTGTCTTATGTTTAGGCTCATAAACTCGGCTCTAATTTTTTTTGTTATAACCCACTTATGGCTGAAACTTTTTATTTCAGCAGATTGATCTGATTTTCGCATATGTTATTATTTGACAAACCTAGATACTAAGAATAATACATTGTAATGAAATTGTCACGTCACATATACGTAAATATGACTTTGCAAATATGTACTTTTCACTGATATTATCTTATACTTTACTTAGAATAAAAAGGTATACCTAATTTTGACGCAGTTTGAAAAATAAATAATTCTGAATGCAACATGAGATACTTAATTTTGAAATATCAAATGGGTAAGTACATATATTTGCAAATCTGTCCGTGTATACATATCATTACACGTGACTACCTAAGTGTTTTTCAATATCAATTGTTGCGGTTCTTTCTTAAAAGTGGTTAACATTTATATGAACTAGTTTTCTAGTTTATATCTGGCTATATTGGAAATGAAAATATTTTTCTAAAAACTGGCTGGGTACGAGCACAGATGACTAAATGTACGAGTACGACAACCATTAATGATGAGCCAATATCCAATATGGGTGAGGCGGGTTTCACCGAGGGTGACGACAAAGTCAAACGATTTATGCCTGTACATCTGGCCACTAATTCGGATTTACGTGCGCGTGCGCGTGCCGACCGCGACTCGCCTGACCCTAACTCGGCTCGGATTAGCTCCCATATCACCATGTCCCATTGATTCCGTGAAATCTGACGACAATTACTTGTGATATACGACACCAACATTTGTTTGCAGCTCTAGCTACTATCTGATTACACAAATTAAATGGCTTGTTATTTCTCAGAGTACACTGTTCAAGTATTTCTCAGATGGTTGTTATTTATAGATGGAATCGATAGTTTTTATTTTATTTCGCATTTTCTACTTTCTAAAGATATTATTATCAACCATTTTAATAGCCCATCCCATAATCCTCAGGAACGGGACTCGGAGCTAAATTCGGAAGGTCTGACTGCAAATTCACCTTATAGGATAAGTTGCTTACACTGTGGCCGAGTTAATTTTTTCCAATATTTTTCTATTTAAAATTTACCATAAGTTGCTTACGTTACGTTACGCGGCGCTATTGCACGCCAAACGCGCTAACCACTGCGAGACGAAATCCTCAAAAGATACGCCAAATTTAATAGAAGAAATCTTAGTGAAGATTATTCTCTCTAAAAAATACATCTGTTAAGTACATCCAAATTACTTCAAAATTACATTTTCTTTTGTTTTATAGGCGGAACTTGTAGACATGCGTGCTGAACTCGTACACGCAAGGGCGGCTTCAGTCGGTAAGTACTTGCAAATGAGCTTTTTTTAATTTTTGAATGCAAGTAATTATAATTGGGAATGAAAAAGAAGGATAAATATAATAGTTAAGTATGGGGTATGGGGCACATACTCACCTTAGTTAGGTACTGTTACCAGTCAAGTTATAAAAGTCAACTTGAAGGATGCTTAACTATTAAACTTGTCTTTTATACCATAATAGTAAATTACATTTATTTATCTCTTGACCTGAGTAGTTAAATCGTTCATGAAACATGTCTCAGACAACAATCAACAATTACCACACCGTTGAAGTTTCCTTGCCTGGTTATTAAATGTTAAAAGTATCCAAAGCTTATATTGAATAGTTGATTATTGTTTTTTATAGCCTTTATGTTCTACAGTTAAAAGCGTTTAACTACTACAGATAAATAAAATAAAAAAACTAAAACTACTTTGACACTAGTTGAGTAGAAACTCTGAAAAACTTGGTTAAAAAATAAATCTCATATTTACATACAGCTAACATTTGTTTTTTTTTCACCAATTATCTAGCCCACCACGTTAAGTTTCATGAAGGACTTGTGTTATGGATACTAGATAACGAATAAACGTACTTTCATACTATTTTTGAAAATACATACATAATATACATAAACACCTAGACGAAGACAAATAGACATGTTCATACACGCAAATATTTGTCTTGTCCGGGGATCGAACCCGGGACCTCTGGCGCAGAAGGCGGGTTTAGTAACAATGCGCCAAACAGGTCGTCAAATCGGTCGGTCGGTCAGGACCTCTATTTTTGAATCACTCGTCTCGAGGTTTTTACTGATTTTCGTGCGACGTTTGAGTTTCTGTATTCCTAAAAGCAACCTTGCACCCTATATACATAGCTTCGCTTTTCGCCTGTAGCACCGCCTCCCAACACAAGTGCGCGAGGGGCAAAGCGAAAAGCGTGCTATGTCTACGCTTGCAAGGTCGCTAATCGCCTGATCGCTTTCTCGTTCGCCTCGCCACTCGCGCGACGAGTGATTTAAAATAGAGGTCCAGGAGCTCTATTTTTTATTCACTCGTCTCGAGGTTTCTGCTGATTTTCGTTCGACATACGAGTTTGCGTAATTTCCGTACTTCCGTAATAGCTGTCTGTATTATCTGTCTGTGTCCCAAAGAGAGCGCGCAAGGGGCAAAGCGAAAAGCGAACTATGTCTACATTCGCAAGGTCGCTAATGGCTTGATCGCCTCGAATAAAAAATAGAGATCCAGGCGATTAGCGACCTTGCGTTTGTAGACGTAGCTCGCCTTTCGCTTTGCCCCTCGCGCTCTCGCTTTGGGAAGCTGTATTACAGACAAAAAGCGATGCTATGTATATAGGTGGAAGGTCACTATTACGGAAGTAAGGAAAATACGCAAGCTCGTATGTCGAACGAAAATCAGTAGAAACCTCGAGACGAGTGAATCCAAAATAGAACTCTAGGTCGGTTATTCTGGTCACTTCGCATCCCAGTCTATTTGATTACATGTCTGCTCTGAACACTCTCTTCTGGGTCGTCCGCTTATGGCCTGACCTTTTCTTTGGTACAATCGGGGAACTTCCCGGTTGATGAGTAGAGTTTTTTTGGAGAAAGTTATCTCAAAAAGTATTTATTTTTTTATAAAAAAATAAATTTTTGTCTAATTTAAAATTATTTATAATAAATTATAATTTTTAAACAATATAAATTTTAAAAATTGACTTATAGAAAATGTTTAAATCACAAATAATGGAGCTTTAATAGGTATTCCATTTTATAAATAAATAATTTCTGTAACCTACTTTCCGAAATATCGTTTTTCAAAAAACTCTACTGATTAACCGGGAAGTTCTCCGACTGTACATGATCGCTTTCGTTATTCTCTTTTCAATCAAAATTATTTTTTTTGCATTTTTTGTTAATTTATAATGATGACAAATAGGTGGGTGCCAGGACGGCGGCGACGGCGCGGGCAACGTGCCGGAGGCTGCGCGGGCGCGGGCTGAAGCGGCTCAGCTTGCTCGGGAAAATGCCGCCCTGAGGGAGACTGTGCTTGCGCTGCACTCAGAGCTCTTTGGAGCTAGGTAATAATACACGTGGACATTAGAACGATGCGACCTCAATGTTGCGCCCTTACTTTAGGTTGCATACAGTTCATTTTACACGGAGACACAGACACATGAAGACACATGTGTCTCAGACACATGAAGCTATCTAGTTTCCATCAGTATTGTTGGATTGACCATGCAGGATTTGCTTCAAAAATGCGTGGTGGAGCGTTTGAAAAAGAAGAAAGGCGCGAGTTTAAGAAGGTACAGACTATTCAGAATGAGAAAACACACTTATCATATTTATTTCTTATTATGAGACAGTCTTTTACGATATACACCAGCCAACTGTAAACTGGTTCTTGGCACATATGCAAAATTTACAACAAGCTTAAAGTTCGTAAGTCGAAGCATTCGAATAAAGCTAAATGCCAAATTAAATTTAGAACTTCACGAGACGTTTATGAATGTTTCATAAAACCAAAACATTGTTTTTTTTTTAAATATTGTTAATAAAACTTGAGCTTTAAATGAAAATGTAAATTTCTTTTTTTTAAGGTTAGCCACAAAATATTTGGACAAAGAACTAGCTGGTAGAATACAGCAATTGCAGTTGTTAGGTCGTGACATGCGCGCGGAGGTTCGAGACTCGCTATGGGCGCAGGTGAGAAAAACTTATATTATTTGTTCTGTCTTTGATATCCGAAATCCGTTTCGCGTTTCCGCCTAACTTTACCTACTTCCGCTAGGGGCGCCACTTGTTACGCTCTGAAGTTCACGCTTTTATTTCGTCATTATACGTCTTGTACCGGGCAGGAATTATTTAGATTCAGGATATCTTAAGAAAAATAATAGGTAAATTTTATTGGTAGTTAAAACTCTCTATTATTTGTTCCGTCTTCGATATCCGGAATCCATATTGAGTAATGTGTTTGATTTCTCCTGGTAGCTTATGATGTTATGACATGATACTATAATGTGTTATTATGTGTTCTTCGTCAAAGAGCGGCTGATTCGCTACAATCGTCAGCTTTTTTACCGTGTCCGGGAGGAAGGTCGCAGGACACAGTCAAAGGAAAGCCTAACTTTTGCAAAAACAAGCGAACATTGTTTTCCGAAGTATGGATGGCGTTCGCCACCGTTATAGGATATTCTTCATTTTATCGTCGCTTGCAAGTAATCGTAAACATGTCATGAGTGATTTGAAGGTAATTTGTTTATCGTCATAAATTCGCTTAGGAACCGATTTTTTTTGTAGATACGTTTTGTTTTCTTTTGGAACCGTTTTCTTGCCGTTTAACTTAAATTATTTATTTAACTTAATAATTCTAATAAAATAAAATATAGAAAGCCTCCAACACTCCCGACGTGCGCAGGTGGAAGCAGAGATCCTCCTGCAGCGGCACAAGACGCTGGTGCGCGTGTGTCGCGGCGCGTCCCCGCGGCCGGCCGCCCCGCCGCCCGCGCGCGCGCCCGCCCTCGCGCCGCGCCGCGCCCGCCCGCGCACCGTGCGCGTGCGCCGCTCGCCGCATCTGGGGCTGGGCATCTCCGTCACGGTATGGTGTAGGCGGCCACTCGCAGTCAACGTACGGTGACCGTCGGCGCTGGAAGCCGAAAAGTATTAGCTTCTAGGATGCTTTTTTAAATAACGCGTAGCTACATTACATATGTTTGTCTTCGAGGTCATACATTTCGACTGTCAGCGCGACTCTAAAATTACCAATAACGAGTACTTCACGATTGTACTTCTGCGTGTGCTGCGGCGTGGCCCCCGCGAACATCACGGCGATCATTACCACTATGCATCACAGCTAGAGATGCGCAAAATACTTCACTGAAGTGTAAAGAATATCATCCAATTGGACTAGATGAAGTATATCGCTCATCTAGTTCATTTAGTTCATCTAGTTCACTCGGCACAGTACTTCAGTAGTCCATTTGAGTCACCTTGTCATTAAGTTCAATCGCGTCATTTCATTCTAGTTCGATATGTTTCGTTGTAAATATTCGTAATTAATATTCAAGTAAAACTAAGCCTTATGTTTGCGCAATAGGGGTTGTTTTTTGCATGAACACTTTCAAATCGTGAGACGTCAAATTGAGTGCAGGGCATGCAACTATCTTGCTTCCTCATGCGGTGTTCGTAATCTATCCGTTCGCTTTACTCTCCTTCAGTGAAGTGTGAACTAAATGAACTACTGATGAACTAATGAAGGAGATATACTTGCTTAATGGACTAGTTCAAGTGAAGGATTTATTCAGGAACGACTCAACTCTAATCACAGCAATCACAAAGTAATACATGATCTGATTCTTTGTAAGACCATTTGGACATATTTATGATTATGGTTCCCATAGTACCATAATACTATGACTACGAAGCTACTGCTAAAAATTCGTTTTTTTAGCGTAACAGAAGTCTGTTTATAGGGCGGACGGGAACACGGGGTGCCAATTCTAATATCTGAACTGGAGGCGGGCGGGCCCGCCGCACTCACCGGTGAACTCTACGTCGGGGACGCGATACTAGCCATTAACGACGTCGATCTCACACAGGTAATCCTTAAAATTCTTATGAATATTTTCTCAGATCTCACTATAGCTTTCTATTAAGTAGGCTTCTTAGGTTTTTTTTACAGAGATACCTAAGCAGTTTTAACCCAACTTATTGCCAGAAATGTTAGACTATAGCTTATTGGTGCGGCAAGCATTATAACACATGTCTGATTTTTTTAATAAATAAATAAAACTTGAATAAATGTTCCTCAAGGCTCAATATTATGTCTATATTTGTATATATAATATAGCTTAAAATATCAATTTTTTATATTTTGCATATTTGCAGGCATGTCATAAGGAAGCTGTACAGGCACTACAAAGCGTAAAAGGTGACTGTGCTCTGTGTGTACAGTTTATAGCAACAGACGACGACGATCGGTTGTCAGAAGATAATTATAGGTAATTTATATTTTTAACGCTTTTCTAACTGTCATTGTACAAAGTCACATATAAGCATAATTATATGTCTCGATCCATCGTATCCATATAGTGAAACCCAGGACAGTGGGGTTCGCCTAGGACTTGCCAGCAAACTCTGTGTCGCTATTAATGGAATACATGAAATATATAAGATTTTAAACTTTCGCGTTCCATTATAATAATAAAAAACAACAACGTGACTCAAACGCGACATTTCATATGCAGTACATATTTTATAATTATATACTTACAGCTTGACGTTTCAGCTGTGTTGCTACAGTCGCGGTCACAAGCAGACCTCGACTTGTGTGTTTGTTCTGTGATTTATCAATATATATAATTAAAATTTAATGTCCTGAACTTTTGACCGACTTAATAACTGTCTTATACATCAACGCACAGCCCAAACCGTTGGGATTAGAGACTTCTAATTTAGCACATAGGTTCCTTATGAGGTCTAGGCGTGCATTAAGAAAGGATTATTCGAAATTCAACCTGTAAGGGGTGAATAGGGAATTATAGTTTGCATGAAAGTCCGTCACTTTTAAAGATAAGATTTTAAAATTTTGTATTTGGGTTAACGATTTAAAATAAACATTGATCTGTCTCATAGCATCTTCTGGCATTTTCGAAAGTTCTTCCCCCAAAAGGATGAAAAGGGGGGATGAATTTGTGTAATAAAAGTCCTTTATTATCAAAGTAAAAGTATTATGGTCTTCAAATTTTGTATTTAGGTTGACAATTGAACATTAACATTTTTGCCTGTCTCATCGTTTTTGAAAATTCCACCCCCAAAGGAGTGAAAACAGGAATGAAGTTATTTAAGAAAAGTCTTTTAATTTCATGTTAAAAGTCACTTATTTTTTATAAACCTTTGGTTGGAAATGAAATACAAATGAACAAACCTATATTTTGTGATTTTATGGAAATCAACCCCTAAGGGGGTAAAAAGGGGTAAATAATGTTAAAATCGATATGAGTGTCTTTTTTTAAGGTTTTATGGGATGTTGATGGCAAAATTGGCATTGATTTTGACGTCCGACGCGTTGGAGATGAATTAACCCCAAGGTTTAAAAAAGGGGATCAAATTTTGTTTCAGAAAAATTATGTAAAAATGGACATAGCGACTTTGATCGCGATAGTTTTGGGTTTTTTTTTTACAACAGGTACTTTGTGACGTGGAATACTTTTCTATTCAAACTAATCCATGCTAATATCATAGTCTATCTATACATACAGTCGTTCGCCGGACACGTTTTGCCAGAGCAATCGTGCGGGGTTCGGGGCGAGAGCGGGTGCTAGCGAAACCGAGCTGCCATACGCTCACTCGGGACAGTGACATATGTCCTGTCAAATAATATGAAAGTCTTGTCAAAAGCAGCATGGCGCGAGGTTTCAAGTGCATTGTCCCACTGTTAGGTCCTTACAAAGCACACTGTGCTAATATTATAAATGCGAATGTGACTGTATGTCCGTCCGGGTGATCCTTTTCACGCGAACCACTGAATGGATTTTAGTGAAATTTGGTATGGACGTAACTTGTATCGTGGAGATGGACATAAAAAAACTTTATGTTCTGATGAATGGTACCACCACGCGACATCTTAAGTTCCCATGTTAACCTAATTCCTCGCGGACGAAATCGCGGGCGGAAGGCTAGTAAATAATATAAAAAATATATTATATTGTCAGGTTCCCTCTATATCCGGAAGATGGGGAGGTATTTGGGGTAGAAGCGGACGGATCTGGTGCTACGCCGACGGCACCTAGAACTCCCGATTACAACAATAGGTAAGTTTTTGATTGATACGAATCTTTATCTTAACAAAAATAGACGTGATCGTGCACACAAATATTTGGCTTTTCTTATTACTTTTTTTTTATAGAATAGAATAAAAAATCTTTTATTGACATATCACATATCACACACACATGACATATTTAGTATCGAGCTCACGACCTCTGTACGGAGGTATCTCTGCTCCTGCGCCACACAACCCTCTTATAAACTCTTAATTACAGTAGTTTTCTGAATTGCTTTCAGTGTATCTCTTTTAATCATTATTACAAAGAGAAAGGGACAAAAAACTGTATAAAATATTTAAAACTGTATACACAGACCTATATTGAGATAGACGGTAAAAGTGTACCTACCTTGCGTGTCAAAAGTTTGATCCACTGTCAAAGTTTTACGACCTAAGCACAGTGTGTTATTTTGCCCAAAAATCGGACTTGCTTTTTTTATCCGTTCGTTTTATAGATTAACTTGATGCAAAAGCCTGATTAAAACTCCCATTAAGATTACTTGCAAAGTTTTTGAACTATCTTAATTTAAAGTTACAGTACCGGAAATATGCAAAAATACAAGAAATAAACACTTTATTCTTTAGTGAAAAGATGGTGGTGTGTTATTATGTTGTGAAGCCAATTAAGAAGCGTTTTTAGGAACCCATTTTGAAATCTCGAAGTGTTAAGATGGCCGAGCAAATACTTTATTTTTTCTGACTTTGTTCTGGTGAAGTAGAATTTGTAAATAGCTTTAATATAAAGGTTCTTAAAAGTACTATTATCAGTAAAAATCTAAATTCAAAAACCGCTGGACTCGGAGATTTTCGCCCGGAATTTTCCGGGATTTTAATTTTTTTTACAATAAAAATAAATAAACAAGATCTGTCCCCTTTACTCTTGATTTGACGTGATCGCATTGCGATCGAGATTGAATTAACGTTAAAAATCACTACTTATGACTTATAATAAGTAATTAAACTAAAAATTAATACCTACGGCTAAAAAGTGCCTTCCGAAGCACGGAGGAGCTCGAGGTAGTAAATTTTGGTTACCCATCCCGTAACCGACCATTGCGAAACTTTCTTAATCTCAACAATCGCTATACAGGGGGCCAATTATTCATAATGACTGGTTGACACGATGCGAGTTCACGCACGGGAAATGCTTCTAGATGATTCTCGAAAGCTCGAATGCGTGCACGGACATAACGAACTGAACGCAGGTCGAACTCTTCACGAATGCTAGTTGTCTTGTTCGAGAAGGCGGCGGCATACTTTTTGTGAGTGAAGTCTCTCATCTTACATCTACAGTAGTAATTAAAATTGAATTTTGTTTAAATTATAAAAACAATATTCGTAATAAAAAAAAAAAAGATATATGATACAAAATCTATAATTTTTGAGTTTGAAAAACATAGGTACTTTAGATAATTTCAAATGACTTACTTCATTCGGCATAGACACATCCCTGTACGGGATACAAAATTATTTTTAATAAGTTTTATTGTAGAAATCGCAGTACTTACATGTGAAAAGAAATCCTAACAGACTTGCGAGATCATTAATGTGCTACTATTTTTATATTTTTTCGTGACCCGTTTGACAGGCGTTCAATGACGTTGCTTCAACCACGACACATGTCATAGTGATCCGGGAAATACGACGTTTTTAAAGGTGCCGCTCACATATGGCAAAAATGCTTCCATATTTTATATGTTCGCAGGCTTGATACCATTGCCATGAAAACACGCGCCTATCAGAAACGAAAATGGTTAATTGTGCAGTGCTTTCTTGCAGGAGCCAAGAGCTCGTCAAAAACATTTCCACATCACTAAATCTCGTTCGTGACGACATCGTAGGTCCAAAAAATTCGACACGCTAGGTTCTCATACAGTTTGAAGCGCTCTTTTCGTCTATCTCGTTTAGCCCTGTAGCTTTCAGAAACTCGAGAATCTTCCTAGCTTTTAGAAATTTTAGTTCCTCCGGGTCGATGATGTGCCGACCTAGGAGGATATAGCGTTTGTTCATAAGTGCTTCCCTCTCCTGTTTACAGTAACGGCAAATATCATTATCAGATGAAGTTGAGTGCAACTTCATCTGAAATTGGTGCCTGTTTTATTTGCAGTGTCCTGTTAAAGCTTTGACAATCGCAGAGATATTCGTCCTGCTGAACTCTAGAAGCTCTGCAGTTTGTTTTAGCGAGTATCCGTCAATAAGGGGCTTGGCATGGAGTAATCTTGGTTGTTTAAGCCAGTATTTTTTTGATTCGCCCATTAGGTTGTCCTTAAGTTGCATGGCCTGGTTCTTTGAGATGCCACAGAAAGGTTCTGGGCCCAACTGCTGTCCCTGAGCCCCTATCCTTGCAAGTTCATCGGTATTTTCATTGACAACCACTCCCGAATGATCTGGTACCCATTTCAGAATAACTTTTCTTTTGATCCAGTTCGTTGAGTTTATTGACGCAGTCTTTCACTAGTTTCGAATTTATAATATTCGCGTTTATGGCGTTAAGCGCTACTTGGCTATCTGAGAAAATAAAGGTGGGATTGGTTTGTGTAGTTTCGTTAATGGTTGGCTTCCGCACATTCTATAATGGCGTAAACCTCCGCTTGAATTATTGTGGCGTATTGAATTATTTGCCTAGATTCATACTTTTGCTGTCTTAAGGACTTACGCCGAATATTCTACATCCTACATTTTCGGCAATTTTGGATCCGTCTGTAAACCAGACCAGTGGCGTATATCCTGTAAATGCCCGCTTTCGCCTCCTTTGCAAAATAAACAAGGGGCGGTAGGTTCAGCAGGGCATTTAGTGCAGCGCCTGGGGTGGTAGACATGGCACCCGTAGCCATAAGGCATGCTAACTTCTGCCGGCTGTTGAGCTTGTTTATGATTGTCGCTTGGGTTGCTTTTTTCCACCAAACTACGCAGGCGTACGTTATCGTCGGCCTGACTATAGTGGTGTACAGCCATAGAGTGATTTTGGGGTTTAAGTCCCATTTCGTCCCTGCTAAGCGATAACAAATCCGCGATCCAAGTCAGTGTTTGGGCGGATAGTAAGTAACACCCAAATGATTTGACTTCTTTGGAAAATTAAATAGGAGTCCCTTTTAAAATTGGCGTTGTAAGTTTTTCCAACTTACGCTTTTTTGTAAAGGAGACTAAAGGAAACCACAATGTTTTGCTGGGGGTTTGACAAATTATTCTCTGTACACCATTTGTTGTTGATGTTTAAAGCTTTTTGTAGTAAGGAGGCAGTAGAGGTTGTACAGGGGCCGATACGCAAGCCACCACGTCGTCTACATAGCCTGTATATCTAAGTCTTTTTTCGAGGCTTCGACCAGCAACTGGTCAATACCAAGCGACCACAATAGGGGCGACAAGACGCCTTTAGTTATTTTAAAACCTGTGTGGTTCTGTTTAGACGTCCATGACTCAGGTACAATTGCTCATATTCATTATACAAACATTTGCCATTCAAACCGGGATTCGAACCCTGGACCTAAGAGTAGGCGACACCTTAAAACCGGTGTACGTACCACTACCACAAAGGTCGTCGAACTGATAGTTATATTTAGGAGCATATATTCGATCCAACGGGTAGTTGTTCCGTCAATTCCATTAGCCCCCATTCCTTTGGAGAGAGCGCGAATGGTGACGTTATCGAATGCTCCTTCAATGTCAAAGAAAGCACAGAGAGCTATTTGCTTGTCCTCCAGAGCCCTCTCTATCCTGTCTGTGAGTTTAAGCAGAGCGCTCACCGTGGACTTTCCTTTTTGCTAAGCGTTTTGCTTTGAGTGCAAAGGACGTTCCCGTAGAGGCCCATCTCGAATACATTCATCAATAACCTTTTCCATGCTTTTTAGGAAAGAGGTGAGGCTTATTGGCGCACCTCGACAAAGCTTTTTTGACACTTTTCTCGCGCGAGCGCATTGTCTGTCCCGCTCTCACCGCACTGATATGAGCGGGACAGACATCGCGAGATATGTTTTTTATTTTATTTTATTTAATAGGACAACCAACGAAACATAGACTGGATACATAGTAAGGTTTTTAACATGCGAATTGGGACTTCAACTAAGTTATGTTCCACTTATAGGTCGTCACGACATGCATAATGGACTACTTCAAAAAAGTTAATTACTTTCGTTAATTAAATTATAAAAAATAAACTGAAATATTACACTGAAATATTAAACTGAAACATACATTAAAACACAAAAAAACACAAAATAATAACATATGATTAAACAATATACAATAAAAATTAATAGGAACAATATACGGGTACAAGGCGAGAATTATGCAGATTCGATCGTGAAAGATGACAAAATTCGTTTCCTAAACTGCTGGCTTATCTTTAAAAACGTCGACGTCACAAGCATTCTGTTTATGCAGAATATTATACTGTCTCTGCAATCTGTTCATAGGAGCATGGTGACCTAAGTTACATTTACTGCGCTTTATGGAGAAGGGAACGTATCTGCTAAGCCGGGGTAGATTATACGGGGCGTTCAAATTAATTAAACCTAAGAGATATGGACAATCAACTGCCCCATTTATTATCTTGTGCAAAAGCGTGTGATCCAACAGCAACCTTCGCTGTTAAAGCAACTAGTTTAAAATATATTAGACGATCCTCATATGACGGCAACTGTTTTGCTTTTCGCGTCTGATAGGACAGATGCCACATGAAACGCTTCTAGATACGTTCAATACGCTTAACATGAACATCATATTGAGGAGTCCATAGCTGACTACAATATTCGAGTCTAGATAAAGAATCGATAGCGAGTCGCGGTGTGCATACTACGCTGGCTGCTGGCTGGTTGGCTGTGAAACAGCGGCAAGTCGTTCTTGCCTTCGGGATGAAACGAACTTTGTCCATAGCTCGCACTAAAGATTTTCATTAAAATGGGAATGAGAATGTTCTTTCCTTGCTGCAAAAGAGGTTGAAATGGTGGTCCAATATAATATAATTTGCAGAGACGATTCTGAAGTGGAGTGTGGCAGCGAATGCGGATCGGTGGGGGGAGGGGGCGCGTATCCCGACTACAATGCGCTCAACAACAACCTGGCCATCCTCGACATGGACGACGACAACATCAAGATCGAGGCCAGGCTGGAGGTAACACTGATACATATGATACCATTTATAGAGAGGACTCTGAAGTGCAGTGTGGATTTGTGGGGGCTCGGGGGCGTATTTGGACTACAACTCGCTCAATAACAACCTGGCCATCCTCGACATAGATCGAGGACAGGCCTAACTAACTGATAAGTGATAACTTTTCCGAATATTGAAAAATCTGCCCTAAGTCCAGGAAATACAGATCATTTTCGATTATCTGGAAATTTAAGATATTCGAAAATAAGCTTAATTTACTTTATATAGAGAAATGTAGTAAATTTTACAGGCATTGGTGCGTCTCGGTTTTGGAGGTCATTAGGTTTTGTTAAAGTTAATGTTAAAAGTAAAGCCATAAAACGGAACGTTTTCATTAGTTTTAATTTGGTTTCTTAGAGACAAATTCTTCAAATTAGTTTCCCATCTTCAAATCACCAAAATCCTTAATTAGGCACAGAAGCTTCCCCAGACCAGGGCAAAATACCTTAAACGCGAACCTCAATTATCAAGTAAATGTGCAAAATGCATGTTAATTGCACGTAGGTATGTGGCCGCGCGCGCATAGCGTCGGACGGGTCGCAGTCCACGCCCGTGCACGCGCGCCGCCCCAGCGCAAAGAAGAAGCGGAAGCCGCAGGTGAGTCGTATGACATTACGATCGTATATCATTCCCGGTTGTATAGGTGTGTAGTCGCGCATAGCGTCGGACGGGTCGCAGTCCACGCCCGTGCACGCGCGCCGCCCCAGCGCAAAGAAGAAGCGGAAGCCGCAGGTGAGTCGTATGACATTACGATCGTATATCATTCCCGGTTGTATAGGTGTGTAGTCGCGCATAGCGTCGGACGGGTCGCAGTCCACGCCCGTGCACGCGCGCCGCCCCAGCGCCAAGAAGAAGCGGAAGCCGTTGGTGAGTCGTATGACATTACGATCGTATATCATTCCCGGTTGTATAGGTGTGTTGTCGCGCATAGCGTCGGACGGGTCGCTGTCCACGCCCGTGCACGCGCGCCGCCCCAGCGCCAAGAAGAAGCGGAAGCCGTTGGTGAGTCGTATGACATTACGATCGTATATCATTCCCGGTTGTATAGGTGTGTTGTCGCGCATAGCGTCGGACGGGTCGCTGTCCACGCCCGTGCACGCGCGCCGCCCCAGCGCCAAGAAGAAGCGGAAGCCGCAGGTGAGTCGTATGACATTACGATCGTATATCATTCCCGGTTGTATAGGTGTGTGGTCGCGCATAGCGTCGGACGGGTCGCAGTCCACGTCCGTGCACGCCCGCCGCCCCAGCGCCAAGAAGAAGCGGAAGCCGCAGGTGAGTCGTATGACATTACGATCGTAAACCGTACACCATATTAAAAATCGGCTCTCAAGTTTGACAGTTATCTTGAGCTTATATTTGAGATGCTGTTCTAATTAATAGATCACATTTAAGAGCATTTTTAAGTTCGTGGTATCAACGGAGAGTCCCTCATATTAATAAACAAAACTGCACCCAAGATCGCTCTTGAGATGGTGATTGAGAGCGTGTTCCTCAAGTGCTGCCAAACCGTGACTTGAGAGCGTGCGCTCTTGATAACTGACTATTAATTAATAGCCAACTTAAGATGCTGCTCACATCTGGAGAGCGTATCAACTGATATCACTCTTGAGATAGGTATTGAGAGCTGTTTATTAATACGGGCCATAGTATAGCTAAATATCGGTATTCGTCCCAGGACTGGCGCACGAAGGGCGCGTACCGGGCCGTGGAGGACGCGCCGTCGTCCGACGAGCCGCTCGCGCCGCCCTCGCCCCCGCCCGACGCAGGTAATCGACAATGGGTATGCAAAATCGCTTTCAACTTTATCACAGTAGACCCCGTATTTACAGAAATTAATTTGTATATCAAAAACTTTTTGAATATCTGTGTGACGACATAGCAACGTTCCCTACGCCCGCTCAGCGTATATGGAAACCCTTTCAGTATTTAGAACCCTCATATGTAATGTACTACTGCGATGCGGGAGGGTTTACTAACATTTATTCACAGGAATGCTTATGGCTAAACCCTCAATGAGGATCGATTCCACAAAATGATATAGCAATTCTGTATATCACATCGTATACAATATAAATATCTGAGTAAATATATTTTTGAAATACTCAAAGCTCATCAATCCATCAAGAAATGACGGAGTAATTAAAGTTTAAAAAAAGGGAGTTGTAAATCGAACGCACAGTCTGCACAGGCACTAGCCGGCCGTACAGTATAGTGCGTGGTGTGCATTGTTATTATAGTACGACCGCTTAAATGAGTCCTCGCCTGCGCGGTACAGGAGCGCAGGGGTATGACGACAAAAGGGACCGAGAGAGGAGCAGGCGGCGGGCGCATTTTTGTTTTACCTCATTTCGTTTGCTACGCGAGCAGCGATCACATGTGCTGATTGTTGCGGAGGCTTTGTCAGAGATCATGAGATTACATTCTCAAGATGAATCGCAATATCTTCGGACATAAAGTTAATAGTCAGTGCAAGCAAATAGCTTTTAACGTTTACGAATACTTTAGAAAAAATAAATGGACCCTAATTCTGTTGAATATCAACAAGACATACCTTTAAACAAAACCGTAGCAGAAGTTACTGGGCTATCGAAAAAGACTGTGTCTAGAATTGTACAGCAAGGGAAATCATTGAACTACTCTGAAAACTTTATATGCTGTACTTAGAGAAGAGAATATATTACACTGGGGCAGGGAATATTAAAGGATGTTATTACATGATCTAGGTTTTAAATTTAAGAAATGCGGTTCTAAAAGGAAACTCCTTATTCAACAGCCAAATATAACATCGTGGAGGTGGAAATACCTAAAGACTTTAAAAAAATATCGTAAAGAAGGACGACATATTTTATATCTTGACGAAAATATTGTAAATGCGTCTCATAACGTTTCAAAATGCTGGCAATTAAAGGATGTACACGGCGTGCTATCTCATATCGGTAAAGGGAACCGTTTGATCATTGTACATTGTGGACCTGGATTTGTAGGCAGAGCACTTGTGATATTTAAATCCATATGTAAAACAGGTGATTATCATGATTCTATGAATTTCGTGAACTTCAGTAAATGGATAACGCGGCTTACCATTCGGTTCGAGAAGAGAAAAACCCGACTATGGCTTCTACCAAGGTAGTTATGCAAACATAGTTACGACGACAAGGCGTGGCTTTTGATGATAAGCTTAGAAAGGATGGCTTATTTAAATTAATTAAAAAGATAGTAACTGAATATGTTTACAAAATTGACGAGTTATTGAAGAGTAACGAACATGAAGTGTTGCGTTTGCCTCCATACCACCCAGACCTGAACCCTATTGAGTTGGTCTGGGGTGATTTTAAAGGACAATTAGCACAAAAAAGTATCAGCCCTTATTTGGACCAAAAAAAAAATACGAGGTATTATTTGCTGAATATTCCATAAAGAAGTAGGAGCATTGTGTTAACACATAATTTAAATCGAGGACGAGTACTGCAAACATGACGGACTTCGGATGATGCTGTTGATTTTATTATTAACGCTCGGGACGACTCTGATGATTCCGATGACGGCTGCTTCGAAGGTGAAGAATCAAGTTCCACTGGTATTGTTATGGACATAAGTGACTGATTTATAATTTTGATAAGAAAAGGAAGAATAAGAAAAGAAAGAAAGAATTTTGATAAGAAAAGAAAGAATAGTAAGACCAAGGAACGAACACTTTTACGAATAGGATTCAACAGAATTCCAGAAAAGTTTCCACAACGTAACGTAAAGAATTGTGTGTGGGTCAAAAACTTTTTATAAAAAAAACCGATTTCTCTAAGAAAAAAAAATGGAGTCGGTGTCAGCCAAGGCAAGAAAAATAAATGTATAATAGAAGTGCAATGTAGAATGCCTTGACTGGCACCAACTCCAAAAGTTGATTTTTTTATTTTTTGAGTTAAGTTTTTGACAGAATTCAATTGAACAGGGGGCCGATTCTCGCGCTGAGAAATGTCGAATTCGAAATTTTTCTGTCCCTAGTTTCTTCATAAAAATGTAAATCAAGGCACTACCTATTGTAAAATTTTTTAGTTTCAATGGTCTTCTAAAGTCCTTTAATGTTGAAGCTTGTTTTAGTAATTTTTTAATACAGATTTCTGGTTACAAAAATGTCGAATTCAACATAACTCACCGCGAGAAAAAAGGCATTGTCCCAAAGGCCTTCCAAAATTAAAAGGTTCTTCATTGTGAATTTCCATGTGTGGAAATTAGCAGGGCATCCAATTTCTCTATTCCCGGTGCGGCCACCACGTGGTTCGGTTTCGCCGAAATGGCCGGCAAACTCCCGGAAGCCGCATAAGCAATAGTTTTGTATAATGTTAGGCCGGACGCAACTAAAACAAATTTTGCACGCAAAGAAATAATCTTGTACTAAACTCATTTGCAAAATAAACGGGCACCTAAGCAATGAACCATTTCAAATGTTAATATTGCTTTGTTTGATAATTATAGGTAGTTTTTTCCTCATAATTTGGTAAATTAATAAGAAAATAATGGTTTTCATCAGTATTTCATAAAATTTAGATACAATTTATGGGAAATAATGCTAAACCTCGCTAGTAGTGTATGTTCGCTAGTAGTACATATACTCATGAAGTAAAAATAAAAAAGTTTTTTTGTTTGTTTTTCTTTAATAAATAAAAGCAGATAAATGTTTAGTATCGAGTGTGACCCCCTCTAGCTAAAATGACAGCTTGAATTCGTCTGGGCATGCTAGCGAGTATATCCCGGATACTTGCTTGCGGAATACCTTCCCACTCCGCAGTAATTACATTCTTCAGCTCTCTGATGGTCTGCGGATCCGGATGTACTGATCTCACACGCCGTTTCAGCACGTCCCAGACATGCTCTATGGGATTGAGGTCGGGACTTCGAGCTGGCCAATCCAAACGACGAATGCCGACCTCTTGCACATACGCATTAACATCGCGGGATCGGTGGGCGCGAGCATTGTAGTCCATAAAAATCGAGTCTTCAACTAGAGCGGCCAATGCGGGTTGTGCATGAGGAATTAGAACTTCCGTTATGTATCGATGCCTAGTCAGTGAGCCGTTTTCAATGAAGACTAACTCTGTACGATCCATTGAATTTATTCCTGCCCAAAACATAACAGAGCCCCCACCATAAGGTGTGATTTCTTCGAAACATGCCTCTGCAAAGCGTTCTCCTTGTCTTCTTAGCACTCGCCGACGTCGATCTTCACCGAACAGAGATATCCTGGCTTCATCAGAGAACAAAACCCTATTCCAATCTTCTTGAGTCCATGATTCACAATTTCTAGCGAACCTAAGCCTGTGAACTCTGTGCTCACGGAGTAATTTGGGGCCGCGGGCCGGGCGGTGACTGCGTATATTGGCAGCGAGAAGCCTCCTCCTGACCGTCCATAGACTAATATGCACATTTCTTACTTCTTGGAGGTTGTTCTTAAGATCCACATACGAAGATTTGCGATTTCTCAATGCGCGACTCACAAGAAAACGATCATCCCGTGGTTGGGTACATGGTTTTCTTCCAGAACCAGGCCTTCTCTCGACGGAACCAGTCTCCTGATATCGCTGCCAGGTCCTTTGGACTGTCGAGCGACTAACATTTAGCCTCCTAGCCACGAAACATTGGCTGCAACCCTCTTCAAGCAGCGCGATAATTTTGGTAGCTTTTACCACTTTATCTACCATTTTTGATACAGCCAAACAGTAATAAATAAAGCTTTGACAGTCAAGGATATGAAATTAATCTTCTGGCACTTCGCGCCAAAAATGTAGGATAAAAAGGGGTTTTCTGTAAAAATGAGCATCAAATGAAAGTTTGAATTTAGAACGTACTTTTTTAAATACCACAGCATTTTTAAAACCGGCCAGTAACGTGTACAAACGATTGAAACCTTTTTGGTATTGTATCTTTTTAAAGATGAATGAAAATCAAAACCGCCCGTTTTTTTTGCAAATGAATGTATTATGACTGATGCTGAAAAGGTTAGCCCCAAAGCTCACGCTCAACAAACATACGCTATGCTGGTCCCATATCCTGATAGAATTTGATGAAGTGGAGTGGATGTGGATGCGGAGGTGGGCACAACCAACAGCAAAACACGTATTTTAACTTGTAAAGAACATTTATTGCTCAGAATAAATTCCTACAAGGTTACAATAGTCAAACCACATACTTGTATAAGAAGATTGCATCCGGCCATTTTGGTGTTAGATTCAAGAAGGGACGAACAGACAAACGTCAAAAATTAATGTGACAAATAGCGTTGTGTTGTCTTATTAAAATAATGATATTTAATATTTAAGGGAAACCATAGACGGGTAAAGCTACCCATACACAATTTAACAGTAACTACTGATATGCCGATCTTGCTCCACTTTTAAAAAAATGGCATCCATTTTATCCGTATCCAGAGCGACGTGCATCTTTGACATCAAAATTTCCGGATTGAAAACGCTTAAACCAAATTGTGTGCTACTCTCACAGACAATGCACTAGGTCCATAAACATCGCAAATCGCTTGCGTTGCATTTTTACCTTTGTAGTCAATTTTTAAAATGTTTTGAATTTCTTCATTAGTTTCATTCAACTTGACAGTAAGAAAAACAAATGAAAATAACACATTTTCTTAATTTGAATTTGGAATTAACTTCTTTAAAATTTAAACTTTTAATGATACCAAAACCAGCCAGATACAAATAGTATAGCCAAAGAGATTCTATTACAAGCTCATACATACTATATGCGAAATAGTACATTATTGCAAAGACCGTGAAATAGGTAATTGCAGGTCGAGTATGAGTTTGAAGGCCGAGCCGTAGGCGAGGACTTCACTAATACGAGACAGGCAATTGCCATTTCCGCCGAGGCATATATAGTGCTTTTCTCAAAAGAATGCAGGGAAATAAAACATACTTTTTAATCATACATTTAATTTAATTAATATTAAAGGTTACGCCATATTGGAACAAGATCCATTGCAGGAGCGTTTTTTGAATTTGGAACATTACAACGCTCCAGCAATGTTGTATGAAACGGCGTGCTGGTGTTATTATTTAATATTATTTAATTTTATCCATTGGATTTGATTTTCTTTGTCCGTAAATTCGATACTTCGCGTGTTCTGTTTTCGAAAATAATAACAATATTTCCATGCATGTTTGAGAAAAGACTTTTTCCCCAACTTAATATACATCCAGTTAGATCCTTTACAATAAGATCATTCAGACATTAGCTTATACAGCCTTAGCATTAATACCGTCCAATCCTGAACTTAAATTTGAATCAAATGTTTTTATTATTTTCGCAATTTCTTTGGCTTTGGTGGTATTATCAGACCCACCGACGCCCATAAGGCGTTTTTGTTAGATATTATATTCTTTTATGTAAACAAAGATTAAAAGTTTCTTGTTGCATACAATAATAAAATAATCAATCATTTCGCGACCACATTTGTCTGCACTTATTTATAGTTAAATTGTATATGTTGTTACTTCGGGCAGCTGGCAAGTTTACATGGGCCCGCTTTTCTTGCCAGGGGAAAAAGTCTTAAACGAGCGCGAGCGTAAGGAAAATTTTGACGATTCAAAATCTTAATTTTTTAAAATACAGTAATTGATTATTAAAAAACAAGCCTATATTTAATTAATTACCAACATACAACAAGGCGCAAGTCAAAATTTAATTTCGATATCAACCCTAGAGTTTACCTGATTCGGCTACTCGCCACTGGCGCAAATTGGCGCTGTTGACGCTCGAACTCACATGTACAGGGGAGTGTCATGGCTGTGCCCCAGGTCAGGTCAATCACAACACAATATACCTATGTGTTTGGTTTTACATGTTTGTACAGGTATAGATTCTCCACTAATATCGTCGCCGACGAGGGAGTCGCCGCCGGCCCCGGCGCCGGCGCCCGAGCCCGCGCCCGTCACCAACGGGGACGTCAAGCCGCTGCGCCGGGAGACTAAAGGGTTCAGGTAACACGCTGACGGTGTAAAATGACTCTTATAATTTGTGCGTAAGGTTGAATTTGTGTTGTGTACTACTCGCACATAAATGTTAATATGTTTTTTTTGCACGCAAACATGTAAATCAATTAAATTAGATTATCAACAACAACGGGAACTTCGTCTTCAACTTAAATCGTAGAATTCTACATTGGTTATTGATTTTAGTAACAGTAACAGTTCAGTATCAGGCTCGATTTTCGCGCCTTCGACATCTCGAATTCGACATTTTTATATCCTTAATTTCTTTATTAAAAATGTAAGTAAAATCTCTACTACTGTCAAAATCCTTTAGTTTCATTTACCTTTGATAATCCTATCATGTCGAAGATTGCTTTTAGTGAGCTTTTAAAACAGAATTTTGACTACAAAAAATGTCGAATTCAAAATGTCGAAGGCGCAAGTATCGGGCCCCAGTTTCTATAAATGTATAATAGGAATCAGCGACACATTGATAATAATCTGTGGTTGAGTAGTGGTTATGGCGATCTGAGCAAATAAGATTAAAAGAGAGGGGTGTCCGTGTGTATCATGTATGAGAAACTAAGAGACAGCGTGGCATTTTGGCGTTTTTATGATTTTTCTTGTATGAAAGAAACTCCGGCCGCTGAGAGAATGTGATCCTGACTGGTCGTGTCAGTTCACTAATAACAACTAACTTAACGAACTGATTGGAACTAATCGAGGCGCGTCTACGCTTATGAGCCGAGCACTAGTGGAGCACGAATTCGTGTAGTGTAGACCGACTTACGAGCTTCGAAAGAGCGCGCACCGAGCTTTCGGCTCGTGTTCCACCAATTTTCGGATTTTTGACAAGCACAAAAAAACAAACAGTTTTGCATCGAAGAAAGCTACGACGCATCGAGGGCAGGATCGGCGTAGGTTTGTTGTACGTCTACACTTGTCGCCACGAACAGACGGCTCCGCTCGTCTAGCGTAGACGCAGCTTCGGGAACTCATTCTTTCAGCAGCAGCCGCACGTGTGTGGTTGAGCAGTAAAGTTTGCCCACAGGATAGGGTCAGCGCGGCGCGTAACAGCGGTCACCAACGGCGAGGCGGAGCGCGGCAAGTTCCCGCGTCTACTCGCAGGCGACGGCGACCCGGACTTCGGCACGCCCGTCTGAACGAAAACATGATGATCTACCTGGCTAGGAGAAACGGTCGACGCTTTATGAACAATGTTTGTTCAAATGTGATTTCGGCACGCCCGTCGAACTGTAACACGCGATATTTGAAGAAACTGTTCCTAACCCACACTCATCTACCTGGCAGGATGAAACCATCGACGCTTTTATATACGCCTTGCTTTGTCTGTTTTTTTCGCTGATTTATTATCAATCATAGCTCGCGATGTCAGATAATTACTACCCATACTGATCTACCCGACAGAAACTATAAGTTCGACGCTGTATCAAGAATGTATAATTTTTTGCGCTTCTGTTACTCGTTGGGAAAGAAATGCCATTGAGTCACAGTGTTACTCGTTAGGAGAACAATCTAAGAAAATAATACTCAACGAGTCCCAGTCCCAGATAACAGTGTTGACTCGTTGGGAAAAAACTGTTTTTTTACCTTGCTTAGCATATTGTATTGTTAATGCTTCCAACAAGACGCAGAAATGAGAATCTTGAAAGTATGAAGTTAAAAGACCCCAAACCCCAAATCCACATCACTTTATGGTGATTTTATCTTTGCGTATTATTGACTTAAATGAATATTATATTATAACGACCGTAAAGTATATTATGTAATGTCATGTCATGATTCAACCATAGTTCATGGGCTAGAACCACACCGTTTCAGTCTTATAGCCATTGTAAGATATATTTGATAGTTGGTGTTACATCTTTTTTTTTGTCACTCGTTACAATCTTTATCACAATAGTATATTAAGGCAAGGTTAAGAGGCTTCAACTGTTTGACTCTAGAAACGATAAAAAAAAGCCATTATAAAAAACACAGATATTACTCATATTCACGTTATGCATTACTTAAATAAGATGTAACTTTTAATTTAGGCAACTATGGTTTTAAACCAGTCATCAACCTTCTGAAAGCTATAAGCTTGTGAGTGAGTGAGCTAAAATATGGTCTCTTTGAACTTAATTATTCATAATCATCATCATTTTATCAAGAACACGACACCTAATGCTGGCTAAAGGTCCCCTCCAATGATCTCCACGTTGCGGTGATCGATCCTGCACTTTCCGCATCCAGCAGCTTCCCGTGACTTTCATCAGATCGTCGGTCCACCTTGTCGGGGGCCTACCCACGGAGCGTCTACCAGTGCGCGATCGCCATTCCAAAACTTTTCCGCCCCAACGGCCATCGTTTCTTCTCGCTATGTGTCCCACTGAAACTTCAGCTGAGCAATCCTTTGTGCGATGTCGGTAATTTTAGTTCTGCTACGGATCTTCTTATTTCTGAATCGATCATGCAAGAAAGTGCCGAGCTCATGGCTATGGCTTTTCTCCTTTTTTTCTTCAAAATGGTCGGTTTCCGCAACTCGACGACTTTTTGCGCCTATTTTGCGTCCGGAGCATGGCTCTCTCCATTGCACGCTGTTGAGCCTTTCCATAAGATCTGTTGAAAAATCAATTTAGTCATAAAAATCAAAACCATTTATACATCTTTCAAAATAAAACTACTAATAAATTTACCGTCATCGTTTTTAAGCTGAAAGTAAGTTGAAAGAAACGTCATATTTCAATTCGTACTTTTTGTTATCATACGTGTAGGTAACATAGATTGGTTACACTGTAGGTAGATTATAGTTAAGCAGGTAGGTAGGAAATAGTTCTTGGGTTTGATCTCTCTTTTATTCTTTTAAATATGACATTAACTTTAGTTTTATTATCTTTAAGATAGTTTTTAGGGTTCCTTACCCAAAGGGTAAAACGGGACCCTATTACTAAGACTCCGCTGTCCGTCCATCCGTACCGCCGCCGTACCGTACCGTTGCCGCTATAACAACAAATACTAAAAAACAACAAATATTTAAGGGGCTCCCATACAACAAACATAACACAATGTGATTGTTTGGCCGTTTCTATAGATAATGGTACGGAACCCTACGGGCGCGAGTCCGACTCGCACTTGGCCGGTTTTTCTATTCTGCCGCCTAGAGTCTAATTCCCAGAAATAATTTGACGGTTCATCTACTTACAAAACTTTTTATGAAACTCAAACTATTGTTTCTACAGCTGCTTCCGATGAAATGGTATAAAAGGTAGATCAGACAGCGA